>CM065592.1:25284658-25649658 GCA_033119425.1 Bufotes viridis | reverse complement strand
GTTAAGAGGAGCGGGAAAGCACTGCTGAACCTGTGCCGGAGCTTGGGTCTGTAGATAATGAACGGGCGTATCAGGGGTGACTCGTTTGGACGGTTCACACTAAACTCCCATATGGGCAGCAGTGTGGTGGACTATGCCATCACAGACGCAGACCCAGCAGACATAAATGCCTTCCTAGTCACTCCTGAGACTCACCTGTCAGACCACAACCAGATCCTGCTACACATGAGATCCACGACGAGCCAGCCACACAGCTGCCCCATCAATCTGATCTCTACAATCTGCCACCATCCTTTAAATGGGTCAGCCAGTCTGCTACCGAATACACCAACGCGACCAACCGACCTAAAATAAAAAAAAATTGCTCACAAACTTTTACACGAGCTTTTATAAGTCAGACCAACAAGGGGTCACCAAGGCAGTGAAGGACTTTGATAACATCCTGTACACCATGGCAGAGCTAGCAGAGCTGAAACTGACCAACCTCAAACGACCTAATAACAAACAGTCCCATAAATGGTTTGATAGCGACTGCAAGGCTCTGTGACGTTTCCTAAGGGTGGCCTCCAACCAAAAACACAGAGACCCCCAACAAAAGGGATGCGAGGGAGGTCTACGACACTCTACGCAGGCAATATAAACGCACCCTCAGAGAGAAGACACAGAGGCACCTCTCCCACAAACTCCAGCAGCTCGAGGACTCCCTCCAGAACAACTCATTCTGGGAGACCTGGCACCATATGGGCACAAAACCCAAGAAAAACTCCCTCCACATTCAAAATGTCAGCATCTGGCTCAGCTACTTCAAGAACCTCTAAAAGAAAAACATCCCTGAAGAAGAGCAAACCCTGGAACAGCAACAGATAACCATAAAACTGAGGGAGATGGAGGAGGCCATCAAGAACTTCCAGAAGCCGCTGGACTCACCATTCACCATGCAAGACATACAGGAAAGAATCGCCCTGCTGAAAGGCAAAAAGGCCAGCGGTACTGCAGACATCCTGCCAGAGATGATTAAACACAGCCCCCGACATTCACACAGCACTGGCAAAATTATTCACCCTCGTCCTCAGTACGGGACACTTCCCCCAAGACTGGAACCAAGGCCTCATAACACCCATCTACAAGAATGGGGACCAATATGATCCAGCCAATTACAGAGGGATGTGCGTCAGCAGCACTCTGGGGAAACTGTTCAAAAGCATCATCAGTAAAAGAATACTAACCTTCCTCACACAGCACGAGGTTCTCAGCAAAAGCCAAGTCGGGTTCATGCCAAACCACCGCACCACTGACCATATCTACACCCTGCACAGCCTTATCAAGACATACGTCAACAATACCAAATGTGGCAAAATATTTGCCTGTTTTGTGGACTTTAAGAAGGCGTTTAACTCGGTGTGGCACCCGGGCCTGTTCCTGAAAATTCTGGAGAGCGGAATAGGAGGGAGAACGTCGTCAAGAGCTCATAGACCAGGAACCAATGCAGCGTGAAGGTGAACGGAAAGAGGACGGCTTATTTCCAGCAGGCCCGAGGGGTCAGACAGGGCTGCAGCCCGAGCCCAACGCTCTTCAATATATATATATCAATGAACTGGCTACAGCTCTGGAGGCCTCCCCAGCACCAGGCCTCCCCCTGCATGACCGCAAGGTGAAGTTCCTGCTGTACGCCGATGACCTCCTGCTTCTGTCCCCAACAGAGAGAGGCCTGCAAGACATCCTGGCAGTACTGGAGAAATTCAGCACCACATGGGCACTAAGCATTAATCCTAAGAAGACCAAAGTCATGGTTTTCCAGAGGAAGGGCCAGAATAAAGCCGCCATCCCTTCGTTCACATTAAATGACTCCACACTGGAGAAAACCAACAGCTAAACCTACCTGGGGCTGGAGCTCAACCAACAGCTTCAAAGCAGCAATAGAAACACTGAAAGGAAAAGCCTGCAGAACCTTCTATGCCATCAGAAGGCAACTGTACCAACTCAAACCACCAGTGAGGGTCTGGCTGAAAATATTTGATGGTGTCATAGCCCCGATCCTGCTCTATGGCAGTGAGGTGTGGGGCCCGGCCACCTACCCAGACCAGTCAAAGTGGGATTCCAGCCTAAGAGAGACCTTCCATCTAGAGTTCTGCAAATACCTCCTCCAAGTCCATCGCAGCACCTCCATCATGGCGTGCCGGGTAGAGCTGGGAAGGTTTCCACTATGGCTCACTGTGCAGAAGAGGGCAATATCATTCTGGGCGCACCTACAGGCAGCAGCCCCGGCTCTTACCACCACCAAGCCTGGCTGAGCCACAGGGCCCAGAGCAAACCCTGCGCCCTCCAACTGAGGATCAGCTGTCTGTCCAGCCAAAACCCCCAACATGCCCTGAACAAAGCACAAATAAAGGGGGTCATAGAGAGCTGCAAAGAGCGATACATAGAGCAATGCAGCGAAATAAACACCTCCCAGAAACTCACCGTATACAAATCACTGCAAAGGGACTACACCATGGCGCCCTACCTGGAGAGGATATCCCACCCCAAACACAGACAGACCCTGACCCTATATAGACTGAGCGCCCACAGCCTGGAGATGGAGACGGGGCGGCATCGGCAGACATACAAGCCACGGGAGAGCAGACTGTGCCAGCACTGTGTGCAGGGGGTCCCACTTCCTGCTACACTGCAGCAAATACCCACCTGTGAGGACCACTTAGTTCCAGAGACTCTCCGCTCCCATCCCGGATTTCACCTCCATAGATGAGCAGAGGAAACTCCACATCCTACTGGGGGAAGAGAAGTCCACTGTGGAGATCGCTGCCCAATATGTCTCCACCTGTCACCAACTGAGAGGAAGATGAGACACCATGGACTATTATACCCCCATACTGCCCCTTTAACCCAACATCCACCCCCTTTATTTCCCACATAAAACCCCCCTCCACAATACCTATTATTTTTTTTTATTTGCCAATGCTAAATGTTTTACTTGGACGTCCTAATAAAGATTTATTGAATTGAATTAGATAGATAGATAGATAGATAGATATACAGTAGATAGATAGATAGATAGATAGATAGATAAGAGATAGCTAGATAGCTAGATAGATAGATAGATAAGAGATAGATAGATAGATAGATAGATAGATAGATAGATAATAGATATGAGATAGAATAGATCATGGATGGATAGATAGATAGATAGATAGATAGATAGATAATAGATATGAGATAGAATAGATCATGGATGGAAAGATAGATAGATAGATAGATAGATAGATAGATAGATAGATAGATCGATCGATAGATAGATATGAGATAGAATAGATCACGGATGGATAGATAGATAGATAATTAATAGATAGATAGATAGATAGATAGATAGATAGATAATACATAGATAGATCAGGTAATGACATTTACTCCACCCTGGTAAGATCTGCAGTACTTTTCTATCACTTACATTAGTCTTACATGAGAAATTCCTCGCACACATTCCCCAAGCACCGGCCATATACAATCATCATTCCCATAAAACCCTTCTTCTTCTCATCATCTCCGGCTACATGACTAATGGTGGGCTGATCCGGCCCAGTAATGTCACAGCTCGGGGGTACGGATGGTACAAGATAACTAAGTGGTAGGATTAGTGATTTCAGACCGGTGCCGCACTCTACCCTGAATGCCTGACCTGTGAGCCTGGAGTCACGGGGCCACGCTGCCACATTAACACTACAATCAGGAATGTCTATAACACAATCGTAAAAATCAATATGCTGAAAACCAACTCTTTATCTGGGCAAACAAAGCCCCCGGCCTGGGGCACCAGGGTATCTGCGCCTGTCATGGCTGACACTCATATTATTACACACAAAGAAAAAAAATCCACACATTTTCAAAAGGGCTAAGAAATAGAAATCCTTACTTTGTCCTCAGCTGTTAAGTTCTTAGCAGTTCATCTCAACTGATGCTATATTGTTTACTGGAAAAGCTTGGAGGTGATAATTAATATTATCCTGAAATATTCTACATATATTTAGTTCTCAGATTAGTTTCAAAAGCAGGGTTTGCAAAGCAACCCAATATACAGAGCCGCATAGCACCCAGGTGAATGGTAGTAAACAGCATCCAAGTCTACTACAGTGAAGTTTATTTTCTTTTTTCTTGGTGGTCTAGAGCAGTGAAGGGGTAAGTGTCTGGTGAACATGGCAAATATAGGGTCTGTGTCAATATTTCTGGTGGTCTAGAGCAGTGAAGGCATTAATGTTTGCATTCCCGGAGGTCTAGAACAATGGATTGGTTAATATCAGTTTCCCTAGTGGTGTAGGACAGTGAGGGGGTTAATGTCAGTATCATTGGGGGTCTAGTGCTGTGAAAGGGTTCATGTAAAGTTTAATTGTCAAGGGCAGTCAGATAATTAACTTTAAGATCACCAATGGAGCGCAGTGGTAGGCTTGATGCTGAATAATTGGGGTTCAGTGGGTACTCACCCCTCCAGTCTCCAGAATTGTTCTGGTTGTAGCAGGAGGCAGAACAATGAAGGTTCAGCTTCCTGCAGTCATTGTTGAGATGAGCGCAGGGAAGGGATAGAAAGCATTGTGCAACTGTGACCGTAAAGCTGCACAGTTTTCTCTTTGATCAGGCAGATTGACTCATGAGTGTTTTGCCTGATCAATAAGGGGAAATAGTGCTCTGCATGGGGGCACACTTTCCCTGAGTAATAGTGCAGTACCCAAGTACAGGGGGCATCTCAAATGATTAATTCTTTATGGAGTGTTCTGCAGTGTAATGTTATTCTGTGCTATGTATGGTTCCCAGCACAGCTATAAATGGTGTAGGCACTGCCAGGGTTAACTTTTCTTGGCTCAGATTATGGTGTGGGCTGGCTGCACACCTAGCTCTAGGGAGTTCTAGGGAGTTGAAGGGAGAACTTAAAGGGGGTGGGGAGAAGACACTATATGCGCCTTTCCTGAGGCTTCCAGTGTCAAGAAGCCAGAGACTAACAGATCTCCAAGGAATTCTCTGCTTCTGCTAAAGCAATAAAAAAGGACAGACAAGATTGGAGAATCTGCATGACCAGGTGAGGAGTCAAGTCAGCAACAAAACCTGTGTCAAGCTTTCCAGACCCTGCTGCTGTGGAGGGGTAACAAGTTGAAACACCCTACACACCTCAGGAACAACTTGGTCAGTTGTTTCATTGAAGCAGCACACCACTGTGCGGATCACAGGCATTAAAGAAAGAATACAAATACCAGCCATAGATTCGAGCAAAGGAGAATTTAGCATGAGATAATGTAACCGAGAACATTGCTTCCAACTCATCCACAGACATCTAGGGGTGAATTTACACTGTGTTCAGACTGTTTTGACAGACTGGATGTATTACAACTCCTATTTTGCATTCAAGTAAAGAAGGACATATATTGTGTTAAAGCTGGCCTGGTTTACTGACTGTTAGTACACTACACGTTGGCCATTGCACCATTTCATGCCCTGCCTTGCACCCACATGGACATGTAACATCAAGGACATCCTGAACTACCATTAGGCAGGTGACCTAGCTGAAAGGAGTGACCCAAGGGAAGAAAGGGTGCTCCATCTTCATTGCACTAACCCAAGGGAGTGATGGCCTGAGGGAAGCCACTATGACGGATCATATAGACTGAGCCACTACCATCCTCGTCTCCGGCTCGCCATAGGGTTTGCTTTAGTAGTATCCTCGGGCTGGTCTAGGTCTCCATGAAAATCATCCTACACAGTCCACCCATTATAAAATAATCTAAAAACACATAATTTAATGAAAATAATAATAAAAAGGGGTAGTATTGTCCTACCAGGTAGCCAGTGACCAATCTGGTGCCCAAACACGTCCCTGGCCATACTGTGAGCGGCTGAATATTTCTGGAGATTATTACAGGTATTTGATGTCAGTTTTTACAGCTGTGCAGTTGTTACGTGTCTTGACAGTTTTTCCTGTTTAGCTGTAGGCACTGATTTTATGCTGCCTTATTGAACTTAATTTATGAACACTGTGTCACATATATATGAAAGGAATAGCTCTGGTGAGACCAGCCCACCTACATCATTTTAAGAAAATCAGATCTCCTTAATACTGCCAGCAGTCTGACATATTATTACGAGACGTGAAGGTTCTGTCAGATTTACACAGGCTGCAGTAATTGCTCTTTATGGGCTTGTTTAATACCCACCTTACTTGTAATACAGTTATATGGAGTTTTATGGCGCTCAAATTGTGCCCTGCTGAATAGGTGCCAAGGCGGCTCTGTATTTTTTATTGTGACATGGAATCTTAACAGATTAACCAAGAATATGGCACATTTTTTCCCCCCAGTAATCCCAGAAGCTCGGTCGTAAATCATTTTTTTCTTTGCTAACGGCATCTATTCCATGTACATAATAATGATGGTCATTTTTGGCTTCGGACTGTACAAAGAACGTAGATCTCTCTTTATGGTCTTTGCTGCAGTGTGCTTTTTCTATTATCGACATGGGGGAAACAAGGAAGAATTATAAAAAAAAAGAATGTTTCCCGACGGGAAAGTGAATTCACAAATGTATAACACAATGTGCAGAAATATTGTAAGAGATAACTGCTGTAATAATGTCCTCTCTCAACAAGAATATTACTACTATTATACTGCCCCATGTACAAGAATATAGCTACAATAATACTACGTAGAGGAATATAACTGCTCTAATACCGCCTCCTATGAACAAGAATGTAACTACTAATACTGCCTCCTATGAACAAGAATATAACTGCTATAAGACTGCCTTCTATGTACTTAATATATCTACTATAATACTGCCCCTATGTACAAGAATATAACTACCATAATAATGCTCCTATGTACAAGAATATAACTACTATAATACTGCCTCCTATGTACAAGAATATATCTACTATAATACTGCCTCCTATGTACAAGAATATAACTACTATAATATTGCTCCTATGTACAAGAATATAACTACTATACTACTGCTATGTACAAGAATATAACTACTATAATACTGCCTCTTATGTACAAGAATATAACTACTATAATACTGCCTCCTATGTACAAGAATGTACCGTAACTACTATAATACTGCCTCCTATGTACAAGTATATAACTAGTATAATACTGCCTCCTATGTACAAGAATATACCTTCTATAATACTGCTCCTATGTAGAAGAATATAACTACTATAACACTGCTCCTATGTACAAGAATATTACTACTATAATACTGCTCCTATGTACAAGAATATAGCTACTATAATACTGCTCCTATGTACAAGAATATTACTACTATAATACTGCTCCTATGTACAAGAATATAACTACTATAATACTGCTCCGATGTACAAGAATATAATTACTATAATACTGCTCCTATGTACAAAAATATAACTACTATAATACTGCCTCCTATGTACAATAATATATCTACTATAATTCTGCCTCCTATGTACAAGAATAGAACTACTATAACACTGCTCCTATGTACAAGAATATAATTACTATAATACTGCCTCCTATGTACAAGAATATAACTACTATAATATTGCTCCTATGTACAAGAATATAACTACTATACTACTGCTATGTACAAGAATATAACTACTATAATACTGCCTCCTATGTACAAGAATATAACTACTATAATACTGCCTCCTATGTACAAGAATATAACTACTATAATACTGCCTCCTATGTACAAGAATATAACTACTATAATACTGCCTCCTATGTACAAGAATATAACTACTATAATACTGCTCCTATGTAGAAGAATATAACTACTATAACACTGCTCCTATGTACAAGAATATTACTACTATAATACTGCTCCTATGTACAAGAATATAGCTACTATAATACTGCTCCTATGTACAAGAATATTACTACTATAATACTGCTCCTATGTACAAGAATATAACTACTATAATACTGCTCCGATGTACAAGAATATAATTACTATAATACTGCTTCTATGTACAAAAATATAACTACTATAATACTGCCCCTATGTACAATAATATATCTACTATAATTCTGCCTCCTATGTACAAGAATAGAACTACTATAACACTGCTCCTATGTACAAGAATATAATTACTATAATACTGCCTCCTATGTACAAGAATAGAACTATTTGGCTGAACATGCATGTGTTTTCATTGGACAGAAGGGAGCAAGACACTACCAGATAGCTCTTCTGTAAGAATGATCAGGCATGTTGATATCCAGCAGTCTTAAGCCTCTTGGACATGACCGTATGCCCTCCGAGACATGCGGTCCGTAAGCGGGCCATATTTCTCGGAGCGGCATTGATCGTAGTAGCCTTAGGCTACTTTCACATCTATGTTTTTCTTTCCGGTATTTAGATCCGTCATAGGGTCTCAATAGCGGAGGAAAACACTTCAGTTTGTCCCTATATATTGTGAAAGTTTTCTCCCCATTCAGTGTGAAACTAGTGTTAAACATAACCCCAAGACAATAGGCATGCTGACCAGGAGTTGCATTATAGTACCACAGATATACATTAAAATATAAAGTCTATGTGGCTTAGTAGATGGGGGAATACAAGAAGTTCAGTTTTTGATGAGGTGTATAGGTGGGTCTTAGAGATGAGTGAATTTTTTTATTTTGAAATTCGTTCACACTTCCTTTGTTGGTAAAAGATGAATTGCATTATGGTTTCCGTTACCACGGACCATAGTGCAATTCTATGACGGAATGCTTTTAGAGGCATTCCGTTATTCATTCCGATCCTGAGTCCTCCCCTGCATAACAGAAACCGTTTTGCAGCCCATAGACTTCTATTATGACTGAATGAATAATGGAATTCCTCTAAAGGCATTCCGTTATGCATTCCGTCATATAATTGCGTTATGGCCCATGGTAACGTAATTCAACTTATACCAACTAACGAAGTGTGAATGAATTTCATAAGCAGAAATTCGCTTATCTCTAGTGGGTATAATCAGAATAAAGATGGTAATGAAATCCAAATCTACTGATAGTCTGTCCAGTAGGGCCTCTGTAAAGAGAGAACAGGACCTAAAACTGAACCCTGAGGAACCCCAACAGCAAGAGGATAAGGAGAAGTAGTAGTGCCAGTGAATTATACACTAAAGAAACGGCCAGAGAGATAGCAAGAGAACCAGGAGAGAACAGTGTCCTTAAGGCCAATTAAGTGGAGCATGGGAAGGAGGAGTTTGTGGTGTACTGTATTAAATTGTGCAGTAGAGATACAGAAGAATCAATAGAGAATAGTTGCCTTTTTTTTTTTTTTTTGAGGTCGTTAGACACTTTAATAAGAGCATTTTCTGTAGAGCAATTTTAATGGTCAAGAAGTAAGTTTGCAGAAATATAGTTTATAAAGAAAGAGTAGGCAAAATGTTCTAGGAGCTTAGAGATGAAGGGAAGGATAGAAACAGGTGGGTAGTTAGATGAACAGGTTCATCAAGAGATGTTTTTTTTTTTAGTAGCAGGGTTATAGCAGAATGTTCGAAAGAGGTTAACTATTGCAGTTAGGTGAGTAATGACGAGAAGAGGGACTGGAGGATGTGTGAGGGAATAGGATCACTGCTGCACGTCATGGGTTGAGAAGAAGAGAGGAGCCTGGAGACCTCTTCTTCCATTATAGGGTCAAATGAGGAAAGAGAACATGAGGAAAAGAGGGAGTGAGGAGGATTGAAGCTGGTTGGAGACTGGGAGATTTTTCCTTGTCGGATGCTACCAATCTTATCTCTATAATTCCCTGTGTGCTCTACTCTACCCCAGATCCAATCGGGGGTTGAATGGAGCTTTAATACAAGCGTTTCCTGATATGTGGATCACTAAATTACCAACTTTTCAGAACAATATGATTTTACGATATTGTGTAACAAGTAGAGATGAGTGAACACCTGGATGTTCGGGTTCGAGAAGTTCGGCCGAACTTCCCGAAAATGTTCGGGTTCGGGATCCGAACTCAACCCGAACTTTATCCCGAACCCGAACCCCATTTAAGTTAATGGGGACCCGAACTTTTATGCACTAAAAAGGCTGTAAAATAGTCCAGGAAAGGGCTAGAGGGCTGCAAAAGGCAGCAAAATGTAGGTAAATGCCCTGCAAACAAATGTGGATAGGGAAATGATTTAAAATAAAATAAATAAAAAAATTAACCAATATCAATTGGAGAGAGGTCCCATAGCAGAGAATCATGCGTCATATCACCCACCACTGGAGAAGGTCACTTTCAGTTATTTAGGCCCCAGCACCCAGACAGAGGAGAGAGGTCCCACAGCAAGGAATCATGCGTCATATCACCCACCACTGCAGAAGGCCACTTTCAGTTATTTATGCCCCAGCACCCAGACAGAGGAGAGAGGTCCCACAGCAAGGAATAAGGTGTTATATCACCCACCACTGAAGAAGGAGGCCACTTTCAGTTATTTAGGCCCCGGCGCCCAGATTGAGAAGAGGTTCATTCAACTTTGGGTTGCACAGCAAGATCATGGTAAAGTTAAAAAAATGAGGATTCAATAAAGAAGTGCCCTGGAGTACAGGAATATATGGTTGAGGGGGAGGCAGTTATAAATGTCTATTCTGCACAAGGGAGGGACAGGTCCTGTGGGATCCATGCCTGGTTTATTTTTATGAACGTCAGCTTGTCCACATTGGCTGTGGACAGGCGGCGGCGTTTGTCAGTAATGACGCCCCCTGCCGTGCTGAATACACGTTCAGATAAAACGCTGGCTGCCGGGCAGGCCAGCACCTCCAAGGCATAAAATGCTAACTCTGGCCACGTGGACAATTTGGAGACCCAGAAGTTGAATGGGGCCGAACCATCAGTCAGTACGTGGAGGGGTGTGCAGATGTACTGTTCAACCATGTTAGTGAAATGCTGCCTCCTGCTAACACGTTCCGTATCAGGTGGTGATGCAGTTAGCTGTGGCGTGGAGACAAAACTTTTCCACATTTCTGCCATGCTAACCCTGCCCTCAGAGGAGCTGGCCGTGACACAGCTGCGTTGGCGACCTCTTGCTCCTCCTCTGCCTTCGCCTTGGGCTTCCACCTGTTGCCCTGTGACATTTGGGAATGCTCTCAGGAGCGCATCTATCAGCGTGCGCTTGTACTTGCGCATCTTCCTATCACGCTCCAGTGCAGGAAGTAAGGTGGGCACATTGTCTTTGTACCGGGGATCCAGCAGAGTGGTAACCCAGTAGTCCGCACACGTTAAAATGTGGGCAACTCTGCTGTCGTTGCGCAGGCACTGCAGCATGTAGTCGCTCATGTGTGCCAGGCTCCCCAGAGGTTAGGACAAGCTGTCCTCTGTGGGAGGCATATCGTCATCGTCCTCCGTGTCCCCCCAGCCACGCACCAGTGATAGGCCTGAGCTGTGTCGGGTGCCACCCCGCTGTGAACCTGCTTCATCCTCATCCTCCTCCACCTCCTCCTCATCCTCCTCGTCCTCCAGTAGTGGGCCCTGGCTGGCCACATTTGTACCTGCCCTCTGCTGCTGCAAAAAACCTCCCTCTGAGCCACTTCTAACAGACTGGCCTGAAAGTGCTAAAAATGACCCCTCATCCTCCTCCTCCTCCTGGGCCACCTCCTCCTCCATCATCGCCCTAAGCGTTTTCTCAAGGAGACATAGAAGTGTTATTGTAACGCTGATAACGGTGTCATCGCCACTGGCCATGTTGGTGGAGTACTCGAAACAGTGCAACAGGGCACACAGGTCTCGCATGGAGGCCCAATCATTGGTCTAGGACCTCATCATCCCCTGCATCGTCTTCCACACAGTCTTCCTCCCTGACCTCCTGTTCGGTCTGTACACTGCAGAAAGACGCAGCAGTTGGCACCTGTGTTTCGTCATCATCAGAGACGTGCGGACTCCGATGAGGTGGTATTCCCATGTCCTCATCATCAGGTAACATCAGTGGTTGTGCATCAGTGCATTCAACTTGTCTCGTTCATGCTTAATGCAATTGCCTGTATTATGTATGTGCACCGCTTATGATATGTACAGCGCTATGGAATGAATAGTGCTCTAAAAATAAATAATAATAATAATAATAATAATAATAATAATTCTATGTCTTCCACCACTGGGGAAGGGCTAGGTGGATTCCCTTGGGAAACCCTGCCAGCAGAGTCTTCAAACAGCATAAGAGACTGCTGCATAACTTGAGGCTCAGACAGTTTCCCTGATATGCATGGGGGTGATGTGACAGACTGATGGGCTTGGTTTTCAGGCGCCACCTGTGCGCTTTCTGCAGAAGACTGGGTGGGAGATAATGTTGTGAATGTGCTGGATCCACTGTCGGCCACCCAATTGACTAGCGCCTGTACCTGCTCAGGTCTTACCATCCTTAGAACGGCATTGGGCCCCACCAAATATCGCTGTAAATTCTGGCGGGTACTGGAACCTGAGGTAGTTGGTTCACTAGGACGTGTGGCTGTGGCAGAATGGCCACGTCCTCTCCCAACATCAGAGGGTACACTAACACGACCACGTCCGCGTCCCTTACTAGATGTTTTCCTCATTGTTACCGTTCACCAAGCACCACAATAAGAAAAAAAATATTTGGCCCAATGTATTGATTTCAAATTCAGGCCTTTTTTTACAGGCACCTAACACTATCTGCCTATTTATTTATGTAGTGTATTACACTAATCCAGGCACAGCAGTAACCACTGATTTAGGGGAATATCTCTTTTAGGGCTAGTATTTAGGCCCTGGATGAAAGGTATCCTTTTATGGACAGATTTACACTTGGAGATGCACAGTAGCGTGAGAAAAAATATGTAGGATTATGCCTTCAGCAATTGTATTTTAACACTTTGCGTAATATACCCTTTAACGGACAGAAATACAATGGGAGATGCACGGTAGCGTGTGAAGTTATTGAGCATGACCCTCTCAGCACTTGTATATACACATTGAGTGTAATATACCCTTTTACGGAAAGATTAACATTTGGCCTGCAACAGCTGGAACACCAGATTCAGGGTATTGCTATATTGGCAAGTGAATTTCTCCCCAGAACAAAATATACCCTTTTACGGACAGATCAACACTTGGCCTGCAACAGCTGGAACACCAGATTTAGGGGATTGCTATTTTGGCAATTGAATTTCACCACAGAAAATAATCTATCCTTTGCCAGACAGCAGACAGTATTATACTTGGCTTGCCAAAGCTGGAACACCAGATTTAGGGGATTGGTATTTTGGCAATTGTATTTAACCCCTTAATAAAATATAGAAATTGCTATCCTGAGTTTCTAGGGGTGACAATAAGCACAGCCAAGCCCCCGATGTAGGATATAGCGAAAAAAAAACTAGTATTGATGGATGATGGACTTGTTGGCAGCTTGTTCTGGTGCAGCACAAGTCACAAAATGTCCGCCTATCACCCCAGAAAAAAAGTGACAGAAAAACGCTCTGTGCAGCCTAAAAACCAGTGAGCAATTTACTGAAAGAAGTTGAATCATTCACAGCTGTAGATCGATCACTTCATTAGGTGCTTTTGATGACTTTTCCCTGCCTAATCTCGCCCTCACAGAATGGGACTTACTGGTAATATCACACATAACCTGTGGACAGGTGTGGCACTGTTTACGAAAGAAAGCAGTCATCTTTTTTTCTAGCCCTGGACACCTAAGGACAGGTAGACATTCCAATGTATCCTTCTGCCTCTTTTATATGTATTTTACGGTCCACGTATGCTGACATCTTATGAGGCCCAATTGAAACGAATGGGTCTATATGCGATCTGCAAAAAATTTTGATCAAACGTTGACCCAAAACACGGTCAAGTGCATGACGCCTTAGATGAATTTTAAAGGGATTGTTTACGTGATGCGATTTCTGCCTGGAATCCGCTTAAAATCTGTTGTATTGTTGTGAATGGGAAATCCATGCATATTTTTCCAGGTGGCGACAAAAAAGTTAGCTTCCTGCCATGGCTTCCATGCAGATTCTGCAACCAGGTAACTCCACCCAGATTAGCCCCATTGAATATGACATGTGCAAATGTAAATCCACAGCAGAATTGGAAGCTCACCCTTGGATTTTTGCAGCAAATTCCACTTTTTTTTTTTTTTTTTCAATAGAAAAATCCACATACCTTGACATTTTTAAATGTATATTTTCCAGAACTCTCCCCCCATTACTCCAGCTTGTCCTATGTGCCTGATGTCATAACTGGGGGGCATATACATCGTTATCTATATGTCTTCTGCAGCTAGGACTATTTTATTCCGATATCCTCTTTCGGAACTCATTTTGAAACTTTGCCGTTGTAAAATTCTAATTCGACATCCCGCAGTCATCTTCCGAGTTCTATCTACCGGATAGATTTTTTTTGGCGGAGCGCGTTTAATCTAAAAATGTTGGGTTTTAATCAGCTTGAACTCTGGACTGTCTTTTTGTGAACCGAAAGCCACTAATCAATTTTTCTCCTCTTTTTTCTGTTTTTCTTACCCAAGGCAATGCCTTTTGTAAAAGGGTATTTATTTTTAATGGATTTTTTAATGAATTTTTCAGTCAACCTATTAATAATGCCATTAATTATGGCCATCTTGTATTAAAGTGAATACCGGCCTCTTAATCCTCACCCCCAGCTATTGGTTTGAAGCTAATCCAAGCCGGTGCTTGGCAGAGAGGTGGAGGCTGCAGCCAGTTAAAAAAAAAAAGAAAGACACTGCTTGGGAACTTGACGAAAAAGACAGAGCGGAGGGATAAAGAAAGAGAATGTATTTAGTATATGATTCGCCAGAGGGGTTGAAGTTTAAAGCCATATGATGTGTTAGCGTTCTGGGGATTATCCATGAGATACAGCGCAGTCTACAAGAACATCCCAGAAGATGGGATTGAGTCCCCTGCATGGGCTGGTCTGTTTGATAAACCCACAGGAGCAGGGCACTGTTTTACCAGAGGCGGTTATGTCTGACTGCTGCTTGACTTCAATCTACTTAAAGGATCTACATAAAATGCTACCAGACAGCCTCCCTCCGAGTGTCGTGGAGATATTATTTTACTGAATATACTGCCAGAAATGAGTTCCTGGAAAAATACTTTAAGGGCAAGTACATCTTTAAATAGTCTTGAAAAAAAAAAAAAAGCTTTCCTGCGTTCATAGCACTTATGCACCTAGCCTTCTTGCTGCCTGAGGCAAAAACTGAAACAAGGCCTCCCCCCCCCCCCCTCCCCAATGCCAATTTCTTAACCTAACCTCTTCCCTTCAGCTCATGGCCCTTCAGCTGCCCCCGCTCTTGCCCCTACCTGGTGCTGCCATAGGGCGATCGCCTCACCTGGCCTCATTAGTGGTACACCCCTGTGCAGAGCTATATGTTTCCCTGATTTCAGAATACAAACAAACCCTGTGTTAGCCAGTGAGTGTGGAACCGAACAGATATGACTTGTTGGTACTCCTAAAGGCGTTATCCTGGTAGTTCCCTGGCTTTCCCCCTTTAATCTGTACTTTGCTGCAGGGGAACCACCATATAGCTACTTCCTGGAGTAGTCTCCGTTCAAGTACCTGCTTAATCACTAGGGTTAAAAGAAAGTGGAGGACCAAGAGAATCAGGCAAAAATGTGGGCAGGGATGGGCCAAAGCCAGGACAGGCAGAGTATGTGCAATACAAGAAACAGTATGAGGTCAGGTTGGGCAACTCATTGTCAGTGCAGAGATCAAACAAAAGTCAATTCTGGAAAATAGGCAGTCGGTACACAAGAAGAGAGACATAAATCAGGACGCCTTAGCGGGACACTATAGAACTAGGAAACTATTGCTCAGGCACCTTCCCACAGGGAAAGGTGCCTTAAGTATCCTTGGATGTCCAGCCATTTACTTGCAAGAATTAGGGTGTGAGTGCAAGCCCATTAAGAGCTGAAGGGGGAGCATGCACCCTACGAGTAGAGAAGGAGAGGACTTGCTAGCAAGCAGACCCCAACCTGTGTGGAGGGATAATGCAACTATCATTAACTAATTCTATCATTTATGGGAATTGACCGGATATGTAAACCAAGCCGGGGAGGTGATTGGGATAGAAAGATCCTCCAAAAAGAGACCTGGTGGATCTTCCAGTTAAAAACCACCTCCCCCTTTGGTCTCAATGAACAACTGAACTTCAGCTCCTATGTCTAGGGGACTACAAATCGACCCCCAGGGCCTCGTTATGAGTACAAATAGGTTCCACCAGGTCCAAGACATTTAAACTTTTTTTTTCCCCCTTTCCTTTCCTGTCTGCCCTATTGAACAATCAATTTGACCATAAATGCCTTCTTTATCCACATATCCACAATACAGGGATTTTGTGGTCCATATCCCTCTGGCTAGGTTGTAGCAGGGGCATTTACACTTCTTTCCCCTGCTCCCTATCTTTGGGACGGTATTTACCTTCTACCGCATCTATTTAACTTCTTATTACATTTATTTTGTTGGGGGCATGGTACAATGTGGATCCTTAATTATCGAAATCCACCTAAATACAACAGTGCCCACTATTTCTTTATTTTGTACCTGTGACACCACCATTTACTACATGTATTGTGTAGCCGCTCTGCACATGCGCTGTGAGACCACGATTTCTGCCGATTTCCCCTCTCCAGCGCGTGTGCCGAGGGCTCGGTGACGTCACTGATCAGGGGACTAGTCATGTGACCGCCATGGTGCAACGTCATCTCTTGGCGCGCCCGTTTGGCGCACATTGATGAGTCCCCCTCCCGGCGGCAATATAACTCGCCGCTGCCCCTGGGCTCATGGGACTTCTTCTAAACAGCACCGGGACTGTGCCATCAACGGCCGCCTGTGGGATCTTCCTGACCTAGGTCATACATCTGGGTCGGAAGTAAGTAACTTTACTTAGAGCACTGCTTTGCCTGACGCACTTTTTTGATGACTATAGTGGCGTTTATTTACTGTGCTTTCTTCCACAGGTTGCTGCTCCTCACCAGAGGTGTTACCACACGCGTCCTTTTGTATTTTGAACGCGTGACCTTAACTATTGTTCTCCCATGAACATATATTGTGTGTTCTTTTTCCCTTTTTGGGTTTTGACGGTTTGTTGTCCCCTGATGAGTCTAACCGTCTTTGCAGGTTTGGTGTGACGAAACGCGTTGGGACGCCACCACCTCCCCAATCTTTTTTCCTGCATCCCTTTGTAATTGTTGAGGCCACACGCCGCCATCTGGCTTTTACCTCTGGGACTGACTTAGGTTGCGTTTACAGTTTACCGGTCCTCTCTCCCCCATCCCGCTACTTCATCAGGGGCAGCGTGTGTAGGGCTAGGTTCCAGCATTGGGCCACCCCTTGCGGGGTTTTTTGGACCTGGTGATAGCCTACCTAGGCGGTTCAGGCCAAGCAGGGTATGATTAGGGTTTTCCCTTACCATCTCCTTACCCTTGTACATACCCTGACCATTTGACCAACTCTTTCACTGTTTTACCCATTTTTTCACATGGGGATTTAGAGTTGGATCAAAGACCCGGTATAGCACGTGATTGACCATAGTTTGGGTGATCACTTGTGCTTATCTTTTGTTTGTACGCATTTGTGTTTAGTGTTTGTCCTACTGATCTATAGGGGAGCTCTCCACCTTGGAGCTATTTTTAACCTACCTCATTAAAAGTGATGTTTTATATAATACTATTACTCCCGTTTGATATTGTAGTTTAATCTGAGTAATATCCGAGGCCCGCAACATTTGTGACGCCTTGGCCCCTCTCTATTTTTCATAATGCAACCCCAGCATCCGGGCCCATCAGGAATAACAGGAGAACAGGTGGTGGGTTTGTGTCACTAAGACACAGAAAAACAACTCTATAGCTACATCTCTGAATTTAGGCTAGAGCTCAGGGTCACAGGGTCAGACATAAGCCACAGTAACATCATGCAGGAAAAATGTACCTTATTTGCAATGATCACTAAATTTCCATCATGATATAAATGGTCTTTTCTTTTAATAGGGAAACCTTGTGCTTCCACCATGTGTCACAGTCTATATGGCAAAGCTATGCCTTCCTAAAACCACCACTAGGAGGTGTTGAATGCAGTATGCATCAGTAGGCTCCTTAGCTCCCCCTAATGGTGGTTCCTAACACACAAAATGTAATACTTTAACTTCGTATACCTGCAGGGCCATGGCCACTGTAAAGAGAACTTAAGGAGTTAATGGGCACCACATTTAGAAATAAAAATGATTTGGTGTTAAAAA
Source organism: Bufotes viridis (assembly GCA_033119425.1). Lineage (NCBI taxonomy): Eukaryota > Metazoa > Chordata > Amphibia > Anura > Bufonidae > Bufotes > Bufotes viridis. Next base: position 25,631,456 of record CM065592.1, on the reverse strand, counting down.
GTGGACATTAACTTTAATGGCCAACTTACATGTGCAAAATTATTACTGATATGTGATGAGATGTCATTCCCACAGTATATACACTAACCTTATTCATGTATAAGTTCATCTCCTCACATAATACAGTAGTACTGCCACCCTTGCATATTATTCTGTCCTGAATAGACAGGTCACTGTCTCCACAAAATCAGTACTTTTCTCTTGTGCTGCTTCAGTTTTTGGAATGGTCTAATTGGATACAGAATGTTCTATGCTCGCCCACTTTCTATCATTTCCCTGTCACATAGTCTTATCCACACTCTACTCTTTATCTCGAGATCACTGCTCTTCAGAAGATCAGCACACTCCTCTTCTGCTGCCTCAGTTCTTGGAATGGTCAAATTGGATGCAAATTGGATACAAAATGTTTCATCCACAACCACTTCCTAGCATTTTTGTGTCTCATACAATTTTATCATCATATACTCCATCACATGAATGATCAGGTCACTGGTCCCCACTGAATCAGCACACTCCTCTCCTGCTGCTTCAATCATTCCAATGCTTTGACTCCTTTTGGATTCAGAATGTTCACCTCCTAGCATTTCCCTGTCACACTGATTCACTGCTCCCCACAAGGTCATCATTCTCCTCTCCTGCTGCTCCAGTCATTCTAATAGTTTAATTGGATCCATAATGTTCTATTCCTACCCATTTTCTCGCATTTCCCTGTCACACTGTTTTCTTCGTCACACAAATGGTCAGGTCACTGCTCCGCACAAGGTCAAAACTCTCCTCTCCTGCAGCTTCAGTCATTCCAATAGTTTAATTGGATCCGTAATGTTCTATTCCTACCCATTTCCTAGCATTTCCCTTGCACATGCTGTACACACTTGTCTTCATCTACCTCATGGTGAGGTCACTGCTTCCCACAAGGTCAGTACACACCTCTCCTCCTGCTCCAATTATTGGAATTGTCTAATGCAGTGGTGTAATTGGATACAGAATGTTCTATCCACAGCTACATCTTAGCATTTCCCTACCACATATTTTCTTCATATTGTATACTTCATTATACGAGTGGTCAGGTCATTGCTCCCCACAAGATCAGCACACTTATCTCCTGCTGCTTCAATCTTTCAAACAGTCTAATATCAAATTGAACCTACAATGTTCTATGGCCACGCCATATCCTTCATCAGGTAGTGTCAGGTCACTGCTCCCTACAAGACCAGCACACTCCTCTCCTGCTGCTCCAGTCCTTCCCACCATACAATATACAATGTCCAAAGTTGAGTTTAAGCTGAAGACAGATTTTTGGAGGGCACTAAGAAAATCTTAACCCTTCTGCTTTAGACTAGCAAGGTTATTTTTTATATTTATTTATTTTTGCATTTTGTCCTTAATTGATGTCACTGCTGTAATTGCTTTCCTGCATGTAATTCACAATTATAACGTTAATTAAATGACATGATGTGATTGCTTGTTTGCTAGCTGTGAGCAACACAACTGTTTTGCTTGTAATAATTTCTATGAATGACTCCCCAGACACCCCAGACAAATGCATCTAAAAAAACGGGCATACGTGCTGCACGAGGCAAGTGATCATGAAGACTTCAATCCAGGTACCTGTGCCTAGACCGTGCAGTGCAAGCAACGGCTGCTTCATCTATGCTTACAGTAAGTTACCCTCCGCTATAAGGTGCACGTACCAAGGAGAAAGCATGGACCATGGTAACCTCAACTAAAGTTGACTTCTTAATTTGGCGTTATGTCTTGTTTCAGGATTACAACTCTATCAAATGCTATCAAGCAACGAAAACCATCATGAAGGTCAAAGCCACCCATGGTTTATGGGTAGTGAGAGGAACCAGCACAAGGAGTGAGGGAGTAGGGCATTTTGAGTCACTTATGAGGCTACCTCTCCTCCATAAAAACCCTGGCTTCGGCATTGGATCTGGTTTCCTTGGGACTACTAGAGAATTGAAACAACCAGACTTTATAGTAGAGAAGCTCAACCAGTGTATAATGCAGCTCGGCCCACCAACTACCAGTTGGTGATTTTGGCATATGTATACCAATTTGGCTAGCTCACAGTTAATTTGTATATGGTATTTTTACTAAATCAATTGAACTGTAATATAAAGCAATGTTTCAATTAAAACAATAAAATCAAATTAAAATATATACTCTCAGTCCCTTTGCATATTTCTACGTGCGGAGCTCCCGCATAGAAACATGTGTATAATAAAAGGCACGGCTTTGTTGCACTGTTGTTTCATTAACTAGGCATAAAGATTGTATAAAATATCTGGGTGATGTCTAGTTTATTAGCGCTTCAGCGCTTATGCTGGGACTTGTGGTACAATTGTAATCTTGCTTGAATGCGGGATATACTTAGATTGTTTCAATATTTCATATGCACCAAGGGCAACCCTTATCTTGATTCTGTAGAGTCCGGACGATGTTTAGTTTACTGGTACTCCTGTACATATGACAGAACTTGTAGTGCCACTATACTCCCGCTTTTATACTGGATACCTATAGCTATACCTATAGTGACACTACAAGAGGGATGTATGGTGGAGGGGGCAGGATAGACAGTGTGATGTTATTTACATGGGACTGTATGGTGGAGGGGGCAGGATAGACAGTGTGATGTTATTTACATGGGACTGTATGGTGAAAGGGCTGGGGCATTATAAATACTGAGGGCACTACAGGGATGATTATAACTACAGAAGGCATTGCAGGGGGGGCATCATGAATACTGGGTGCACTATGCGAGCATTATACCAGAAATAGATGATTTAAATACTGGGGGCACTACAGGGGGGCATATTTACTGGGGCTACTACAGGGAGCATTATAAATACTAGGGGCACTGTTATTATAACTACAGGGGATATTATAGGGGGCCCTATTTCTACTGGGGGCATTATTAATACTTGAGGGTTCTTCTACTAATGGAGGCATTCTTGAGGAGCATTATCACTGTTGGGGGCACTGTAGGGGGCCGTATTACTAAGGAGGGCACTCTAGAAGGAAATTACTATGTGGGACTTTGAGGAGCACTATTACTATGGTGGGGACTATCTGTATTGTACTGTAATACAGTCTAGTATTTGGAGACATTGGAGAGCACAGTGGGCACAGTATTAGGGGTAGCAGCAGGATAACATTGATAATCTGATTGTGGAACCAGTGGTACAACAGAATGGCAGGACATTCCTCAGATAACCATTAATAATCTCAATGAAAGCATGCCAGGGTGCCGTAAGTCAAGAAGTTTTGAATATTTTGTTTTCATTTTGTTATCATTTGCATATCATTAACATGTCTGTGGATGTTGTGATTTCCATAATTCTATGGCTTTTTTCTACTAGTGTTGCAATGTCAATGCTAAGGAGTATAAGACCTACTGGAGCTGAATTGGGTAGGGCTAAACCATGGAGTGAACAGCTTACGAGTTATCGACCCATATTCACCACAAGGGTCTATGGACTTTCCCACAGGGAATTCCCTAGGCGACAAGCTGACTCATAGTTGGGCAAAAGATGGTAGGACTATGGTGGCAAGCAGAATTTAAGATCAAACAGTGCCGTGGTTGAGGCAGGGAGAGTACAGTCACCATGGTAGTCAGACAAAGATCAGTCAGATACAGGAAGATAAGGTAACAGTACTTACGAAATCTGGAGCTGGATATTGGTTGAAGAGCAGATTCATTGGATCTTTGAACACTGGAAGTCAGCACCAAGGTGTCGCAGATGGCAGAAGAAGAACCAGGAGAGGCAAAGCAGGATGCCAAATCCAGAGGCCCTGAAAAGAGGGGGCCTCTGCAAGGCAGCAGGAGAGATCAGAATGGTGGCATATCATCAATAAGATCTAGTAGGGTATTTGTGAATCATCTTTTAAGAAATAGACCCAAGTGGTAAGTGATTGCTCCAAATTCAAATCCAGTTTGGGTTGTCTTCTGCTGGACCACAGGGTCAATCATTATCAGAAGTCTACTGGAGCATCTTCTGGGGCATTGGTGGGACAGGTTGACCCTATAACCCCTCATTTATCAATGTGCATTTTTAATTGTAAAACCTTGCTTTTAGTAATATAATCTACCAATGGTTATTTTAGAATTTTATTCCATTCAAATCATTTCCATTTCATTTCTTCAACTTAAATGACATTTGTTTTCCCAAGACGAAGTGAAGGATGGAAATAAATAATAAATACATTCCTAAAAGAAACAAAATAACGGCCAATAACATTGCCTACCGTATGAAAGCAATTATGTGTACGTATCAGATACAGAATATATAAGTAGTGATAGAACAAATACCATTTTCAGGTCGCAGAAAAGGAGTTGTACTGTTAAACTTACCAGGGAATATACATTTTAATTTTCTTCAAAATTCAGCTGAAATTGAAAAATTTGCATATATATAACATGATGTTAACAGCACAATAAAATCACTTTATGAAGGATAGTGCGGGGTAGCATTACGTGGGTCCCGGCCCCTTGGGGACTGTAAGGGTTAATGAAGTGGTCCAACTAGTTTGCCATCCATTTATCATGTATGAAGCAGCATGGCTACCAAATCAGCTGAATTATACCCAATATGATGATTCTGTTTAATCTATATATTAAACATTAAAAAATATTGGACTCTTTGTTATCTTAAGAGTCGTGGAAAATTCTACAATTAGTAATAAGTAACTGTAATATATTTCAATATGTGCACTAAGAATGCATTAATGTTTGTATGAAATACAGAGACTATGATTTCTTGGTTGCAATTTTATTTATTTATTTTTTCTTTTAATTTTGTATTATTTTATTCTTCTAAGCATAATTTTAGGAACCAAACCTCATCCCTAATTATTCTCCACTTGACTCATGTTTTTGTTGCATGCAGTCCACACTAAAGATAAAGGGGTGCTATAGAAAAAAGTTGTGCAAGAATGGGATCGGGGGTACCATTTGGCCGGACCTGTAAAGGAAAGATTACTTACCTGCTTTCCGGAGCTACCTTCCCGTGCCTTCTCCTCCAGCTCTGCGATTCTCCTCTTGGGTCCCTCAATGTCAACATCTGGTTTGACCTCCCCGCAGCTAATCATTGGTCTCAGAAGAGACTGGATCCCCTTGCATCATGAGACCATTTGTCATCACGTAAGGGTAGCGGGTCAACACCACGATTGGCTGTGGCAAAGTCAAACTTGAAGTTCCCATAGTGGGATCCCAGGGGAGCATTTCAACCTTGGAGGAAAAGGATTGATGAGCCACCACCAAGAATCATGTAAGTCATCTTTCCTTTATAGGCACAGCCACAGGTACAGGTACAGCAGACTTTTCAAAGTCTGCAAAGTAATTTTTGTGGGGCTACCACTACTTTTTTTAAATTGATGCCTTATCCTTAGTGGGGGTCCGACATCGCGCAGCCCCGCCAATCACATGTTTTGCAGTAGCCTAAACCGCTGGAAGTCCCAATGAACTGAATGGGAACAGCGCTGGAGGGACTAGCTTCATCCACTACACAGTGGACAACCCTGTTTAGTCCCAACAATGACTTCCTGCACAGGAGCTATAGCAGAACAGTAGTTTATTGGCGTGAGGACTTTAGAACCCCCACCGATAAGAAAATAATAGCCTGGAGATAGACCATCAATAGTACCTGAAAACCCCTTTAAGATTGTCTGTCATTTGGCTTTCACTCTACACGCTCATTTTATACCATAGAAGAAAAAGAATGGAGTTATTGACACAGTCCACAAATAACCTTTTCAGCTTCAAGAATAGTCCCGCAAATATTAGTTGACCCTGCTGGGGTTAACAGATAGTGAGGCTGAATTATTGTATGTACATCCATTCTATGTCACTACTTGAGGTTTATTCAACATTGGAGACTCTATAGATTGCTAAGTTTTGAGTAATTTGTAGGAATTTTTCTTTATTGGGTTTTTCCATGTATTCATTATATTGGCGTCCCATGTCCGCCACTGCTCAGCTCTCCTGGGTGGGCACAGACACAGCTCCACTCACCCTCCTGCTCCTCCTCTGGTAGCATAGACCTGCCAGTCTTCTTCAGCTTCCTTATAGTGGGCCCTGCCACCAGAGTAATCTCCTCTGGCAGGCCACAGTCTGCTCTTACCGCAAAGCCTCTCCCCTGCCCATAGGGCGCACACGATTGTTCCCCCGGCCTCTTCAAGGGCCAGAACTCACACACCTGCCTATGGAGGGCACTGTTGGGTACTTAAGGCACCTTTCACTAAGTAAGGATGCCTGAGCAACAGGTTGCCTAGCTTGCTAGTTCCTTGCAAAGGTCTTCTGCATCTGTTTCTCTGCCCATGTACCGATTTAAGTTAATTTTATGGATTCTGACCCTCCGCTGCCTGACCTTATTGAAATAAATCACAGAAAATAATGCAATATAATAATAGATGCAAGCATAACATATGGACTAAGCCCTCACTCTTGATAAAATCTGAGACACTTTGTCAATACATTTTGATCAAAATACATCTAAGCCCACCTACCAGGCGACAAGGTGGTCTCAGGCAGGTTCTATGCTAACCTATTCATGCTGTTGCGCATTTTTCATGAGCACAGTCCCCGCACATATGGTGTGCTGCCCCTTGTTACCTCCATGTGCATCAGCAACTGGTGGGAGGAGAGACACACACACCTATATGTACCACCTTAATCAAGGTCACCTATTTGATGGGTGGGGCAAAAGTGCACTTGAATATCACTCCCAGTATAGGAGCGTATTCACACATGAAGGTGCCACTCCTTCAAGACAAATCAAACAAATCACAGAAAAAACTATATATAAACCATCCTGCACGATATGGTATTAAATGTAAGGATGTATATGGCTACATTTACAAAATCACAGAAAAAAATGCACTATAATAATAGATGCAAGCATAACATATGGACTAAGCCTTCACTTTTGATAAAATCTGAGACACTTGGCCAATACATTTTGATCAAAATACATCTAAGCCCACCTACCAGGTGACAAGGTGGTCTCAGTTTAGGCAGGTTCCTATGCTAACCTATTTATGCTGTTGTGCATCAGGAGCACAGTCCCCGCACATATGCTGCTTGCCCTGACCTTGGACTCTTTATCGGATAACTTTTACTCTGCCTGCCCTGACCTTGGCCTGTCCCTGACAATGTTTGTCCTGGCCCCTGTAGGTCAGCTGTCAACTATACCAGGACTACTCTAGGAGGTAGCAGCCAGGTGGTTCTGGTGTAGTAAGTCCAGAACTCTGTATGTTAAAAGGTGAATACCAGGGGACTGCCCGGATAATGCCTTAAAGAGTAGCCCAAAGTCAAATCTGTTGGTTGACACAGTGGTTTCACGCCCACTGCCATAACAGCATTAACTAAGTTAAAGGTTTTTTTTTAATGAAAAAATTGGCAACAGCGGAATGGCTTAAAAGAACCAATACTGACCTCAGCCCTCCCCCACTTCTCCTGTTCTGAAGCTGCCCAGGTCCCTATTGCTCTCTTCTTCTTACTCCTGTTTTTTAGACTCACTGACCCCACTGCCACCAACTTTTTTCAAGTTGGAAAGCTCATTTAATGAGTTTGTCTATTTTGTACAACCAATTTCAAAACGACCTACTAGAATGTTATAGGAGAGGACGCCAGCTAACCCACTTAACAGAGCTATGCATGGCATGGTCATACGTAGTTTCACTTGAATGAGACCAATGGTAATCCTTTGATTCATCTATTCTGCAAAATGCAAGTGAATGATTCTATGGGAATCATAAACCTTGGAAATCAATTCTGCCACCTCTAATCAGATGATCCAAGCAGGGTATAACAAAACTATTAATGTGATAATTCATAAGACTGTCCAATCTTTCGAAACTGGTAGAACGACCCCCTTCCCCCCAAGTGAATGTTCCCATCAAATGACTTTGTGTGACTGTTCGTCAGCTTATAACCTGAGTGCCTGTATGGAAAGTAATTCCCTAGATGCTTCCATTCTTCAACAGTGACAGGCATTCAGTAGGATGTGGTAGCTTCCCACTTTGAGGTTAAGTTGTCCTTCAATCCTTTGTAGCCCAGAAAACTGTAGACTTGAACGCTCATGGTATAACATGGTTGTCATGTAGCTACTGTTTGAGTGATGAAGTCTTACAGTTCCCACAGCAAATCTTCTTTCCTTTATAATCAGTTGGAAAGAAGGAGGTCATTTTTTTCTACTGAATTCAACATGCAACTTTGCCATTCCCTATCATGGTCCTTTTTTATTTTTTTTAATGATCTATTCTTTATTAACAAGTTTCAACAAAAAAAAAAACTAAGATCTCAGACAGAAAAATCTAAATATTGCAATTAATTTAAACCCCTACAAAAAAACAGAAAAAAAACCCTATACCACCCCTGACCAACCCTGTACAAGATGAGGAATGTGGATTCTTTGGTGGACGGAGCAGTGATGGCAAGACTGAAATGTGGAATATGGAAACTGAAACAGTCGCTGAGATGATCAAGCAGTGAAGAAACAAAGAGGGAAGGGGCAGAAGAGTCACATTCATAACTGTGGTGTTGAAGAGTCATGTCTATAACTGTGGAATAGAATAGTTGCGTTTGGAACTATAGGGTTGCAGAATCCACTTGCAGAGCACAGGGACACAGGCTAGTAGTCAGAAGCAGCACTAGAACATAGACACAGGGCTGGAGCATAGTCAGCAGCAGAACATGGTCTAGAATGTAGTTATGGGTAGTGTTGAGCGAACTTGTTTTTTAAGTTCTGCTTCGAAAGTTCGAGTTCGGGTTATCAAAGTATCCCGTTATGGAGTCCAAAAATTCCGTTATGGTCCGTGGTAGCGCAATCCATAATGGGATTCTTCGATAACACAAACCTGAACTTTGGATGCAGAACTCAAAAAACAAGTTCCCTCAACACTAGTCATGGGTCAATAGCAGGAGAGAAGTTCAGGAACCAAACACAGTAATCAAGGGAAAAGGCCAGAGAATAATCAAGGATAGGGAGTAGGGCCAAAAATACCAGTAATAACTAGGAACTAGAAAAAGAAAACTTGAAAAACAAGGTGGATTGAGGTCAATATTAACACGAGCAGAGGATCAGACAGGCCTATCGAAAGAATACACTTGTGAAATGTACACAGGTCCTCAGGCCCTAGAACTGGTTGGGTATATATAGCAGATCCTGATTAACACATTAGAAGCAGTATTGTATCAGCATGGTGTGGCTGAGCGATGAAACTCCAGAACAATGCAAACATAGAAGAGATGGGTTGGAGCTAGAACAGAAGAGCTCAATTTTCAGATCAAACTAGGTGCAAGCTTGAGTAGGCCACTATTTAGTCGCTGATGAGTTTTTTGGTAAAACTGTTAAATGACAGCGACCTTGACCTCAGAGTTCCCTTTAGCAAAAAAATGTAGGGTGAAACTTTGTAACCCACTAAAAAAAAGGATTCCATAGTCGGACCTTCAGAGATGGTTCCAAGTCCATGACCCTGTTTTTCCAAAGGGAAACATTTGGTGTACCATGGCTGTAATTCCCAAACTTTGCCTTTTACTCTGCAAGAACAAATGTTGCCATGGATCTAAAGTCCTAAATAATTGATTACAGATGACCATGCTCTTCATGTGGTGTTTGTTTCTAGGGCAGCCACTTTTGCATTCAAATATACTGTAGATCTTGATGCTTGGAATGGCTACCTAGGGCGTTAGCTGGTGCTGATTAACAACAGTGTTGTCAGATGTGTGGCAGAGTATGGTCCTAACTCTACGGGGTTCTATTAAATATTTCATTATGGTGTGGGGTGCTTAGCTTAAAACATTGAGAAATATGGTCTAGAAAATCATTTCATTTTGAGGATAGCGGTGGTACAAGTTCAGTGCTTCAGACCTGGGGGTATCTGCAATTGTTTTAATGTCATGTTATGCCCTGTATTCCAGCAGAGTTGGCAATGGTTGCTCTTCCCCTCTTGGTAGGAGTGGATTGGTCCTACTTCCTTCCAGGAGGGGAAGTTCCAGTACAGATAGTGTGAAGGAAGGAAGGGCATGCTATTCCTAGAGTTTTTTATTCTTTTCTCCTGTGAGACCATCATTCCAGAGAGATTGTCAGCATCAAGAATACTGCTTCCAGAAAGCATCAGTGTGACAAGACAGGAGAGTGATCAGAGAAATACAGCTTTACAGACACTGCTGCAGATGAGGGTCTATGGATTCAGACACCCATCATCTAGCTAACCAGGCCAGACAAGCATCAAGCTTGAATCACCCAGAGGACACCTATATTCACAAGTGCCTGCAAGTGCTAATAAATTGTCATCCAACCAGCCACCATACCTCCTCATCTGGTTCAGAATCTGCACTTTGTACTTATTACTTCTGGATGTGCCGCGAGAGAGATTTTTATACGTTTACTTCATTTACTCCCAATTCTTTAAACTACCCTTCCATCGCACTGATCCCAGGGAGCAATGGCCTGAAGGAATATCCTGTGACACAACACCTCATCAGGGCCACTACCACTCCCATCTACTGCACTGGCTTCTCAGGGGCTTGCTGCACAAGCTTATGGTCTCCAAAGATGTAATCTTCTGACTTGCATCTAAACCATATAAAAAGAAAATTTTTGGATGTATTTCCCTTTAAAATAAGATATTTAAAAACTTTATTTCATCCAATTCTCTTCAAGGGCACCTCCAGTGCTGCTGTCAGCCTTGCCTCTGCCAGAAGTTTAAATTTGGAGAGGTGCAGCTGGCACATTTGTTGGCACAGGTCCCAAGGCAACTATACGATGCTGTAGACCTCTCCTGCATGGGAGGCTTCATACTGAGTATGGTTATCTTGGCAAAATAAAAACCAAGTGCAACACAAAATTCAAGTGCCAGTCAGAGGTATGATGGGAGTGGTAGTAGTAACAAACCATATTGTTAAGACTAGAAATCGTTTGAGCCAATTCACCAGAATAATTTATGTGCTGACCTTGTTCGTCCAATACCTGCTTGTAAAACATTGACCCAAAATAAATTTAACCAGCTTAGCCCTAGCACTGACCTCTAGATAAAAAAAAAATCAAGTAGGAGTCGTCACATTCATGAAGCAAATCAAGGGTGAAACTACCTACTAAATAAAATACGAAACCCTTCACCAAAATAATCTCATATTGACCATAAGAGCCAAATGTATTGTTAGCAGCAGACGTCTCTGTGGGATAAGTGGGCAGAATGTTCCTCACAATGGATAAACCATGTGTGATTTAGTTGCATATTCTTGGACCAAGGTTTTACAAGGTGGCTTGGCTCGTGGTCGAAGCTTGCTGTGTACTTGGCAGGTCCAATTATAGCTAAACCGTGAACTGAAACAACTATTTTTTCATGTTTGTACAAATGTGAAGTTACACAAACCAATGTCATATTTGTGTCCACATATTATTAGACTGGTCAATGCTACTCAGGTTTGAAGAGACACAGAGAGAGAGAGCAAAGGATCAAGATTCTGCTCAAATAGTTGTTTAGAAAGACTAAAGTCTATTTGGGTATAGAAAATTGTGTAATCGTTAGCATTTCCTGCTCGTTGAAAGATTTTTGGAGTTCATTCGACCAACTGTTGAGGTATTATGGAGGAAGTACAGCCCTATTAGTAACGGAGTATATTCTAGATATGCCATGTTGAAGGGGGATTTTACTTATCATTATTTTAGTGAGGTCCTTTTCAACCTGCAATGATGGGGTTTGGTAATTCAGTAATGTTAACTGCTTTTGTAACTGATTATACTATTTTTTAGTAAACTGGGGGAGTTTTTTATTCTGCAGATAAACATTGTAATCCAACGGCAAGTTTTCCAATAGTAAATCTTTCAATATTAATACGCGGCCCTCAGGATGAGAGCTAATCCTATTTCTAACTAGTCTCAGGTTTTGTGGAATCGAAATATATAGAGGTAAATCTTTCCCCTTCCTTCCCTTTCCTCCCTTTCCCTCCCCTTCACCATTTTGGGCACTTGTCTTAAACTGATGTACACCAGTTGATTTCAATTGAAATTACCAGTTTAGTTTGCATTTTTCTTTAACACATAATGTTCCTCAATATCAGTTTGAAAATCAATACCTACACATACAATATTCAGTAGATTTCTTTATATTACTGGCTTTATATCACTCTTTATATTACTGGCTTTATATCAATACATTTTTCATTGATTCTCTGTACACACTATTGTGATTGTAATGGTGAATGGTACCTTTAACATGCAATTTTTAAAAGTCTGTATTTCCCTTTGTTATACTGTCAATAAAAACACAATTCACAAGAAAGACTAAAGTCTGGAATGAGATTATTTTTGGAGTGTAAGAACAAGTTTACGAAACAGTTTCGGACCAGACGCATGGACTGGATGGTCCCGCATTCTTCTTACACTCAACACAAATGGACATAAAGACATCCTTAGACTTTCTAAAGGGCAGATGCAGCAGTGCTGATTATTCTTCTGGAGTCTTTCCAACACGACATCTCCATATTGCCACCAAGTGTAGTGTGCTGACTTCATTTACACAACACCGATACTTGCTTCTTACTGGACATACAAGGTAACATTGTAAGATCGGGCCCATAATAGGACTACAAAGTCAGGACCATAGTCAAGACCAAAGTCAGGACTAGATCAGGACCATAGTCAGGACTAGAAAGATGCAAGCATAAATGTGTTACACAGCATACCAACAAATTCCTTACATAGCAATAGCCAGGATTAGGGTTGTTTCGGGTATCGAATTTTCGATACCCATTCAATACATTTGTCTTGTATCTACCTCGATACCAGGACTTGCCTTTTTTCGGTACTAGGCTTCTCTATTGCGCAGCCTAGTATCAGACAACAAGGATTGCATGGTATCGAATGGTATTGAGTATCGCAATATTTTTTTATGGTATCGAAACCGAATCAAAATTTTGGTATCGAAACAGCCCTAGCTAGGGTCTTCCTTTCCTGTTGACCCACTGGTTTGACCTCCAGTATTGGGATTCCAGAGTTAATCCCTGGTTGGCAGTGATTTTCCGGTGACCTTTCTGTAGCCATCAGTGGAGACCCATTAGCCACCTAGAGTGATCCAAAGACTGGTTTAATAATATCACTGGTGGTCAAATAATATGTCTAGTTGTATATATTAGTGATGAGCGGCAGGGGCAATATTTGAATTCACGATTATTCTCTTGTATGTGAAAAATTGGCAATGTACTATAATATGTGTGTTATTCGAGTAAGAGCGGGTTATAGGCAACATTCCTATTGGGTTTGCTTGCTAGAATGCACAAATCTGTGGAATATAGTGTGATATATGATCTTATCTTAAAAACGAATATTAGTCTTTTTTTTTTTTTCCATCTGAACCCATTACATTTACTACTCTAATGGGTTCAGATAAAAAAAAAAAAAATACTCCTTTTTACGAATATATCACTATATTCTACATATTCGCAATTTTTAGCAAGCCAACCCTAATAGGAAAGTTGCCTATAACCCGCCCTTACTCGATTAACGCGCATAGTACATTGCCGATTTTTCTCATGATGAAATAAATTAAATAATGAAGAATATTCTAATTCATTAGATATTGCAGCCTTCTCACAATGGCCCACAAGCAAGAAGCAGGTAATGGGCTCAGATGAAAGAAAATAGACGAAAATTCGTATATCACTATATTCTAAATATTCCCACTTTTCTATTCTGTCAAAAAAAGATTTTATACATATGCAAATGAGGGTAGTCAGGAGCCCAAGGGGCTGTAACAAACATTTCAGGGGCCCAGCCACGCCCACTGCGAAGAAGCCCAGCACCACCTGCATCCTCCGAATCTCCTCCTTGCTCCCCTGATGTCACACAGTTAAAGCGCTGTAATCTCACGCATGCACAGTTCATTCCCTGAGGCTGATGCCAGCACAAGGAAGGAACACTATGCCCGCACTGACATGTGGCGTACTCGTGCATGCGCGAGATTACGGCGCTCTAACTGTGTGACGTCGGGGGACCAGGAAGGAGATTTGGAGGATGCAGGCGGGGCTGGGCTCCTTCGCAGTGGGCGTGGCCCCTGAAATGTTGGTAACAGCCCCTTGGGCTCCTTACTAGTCTCATTTGCATATATATATAATAGTTTTTTTTTGACGGTATAAAAGTACTCAGAGCTATGGGAAATGTATATTGCGGACGGACTAGTGGCGATCTAGCAGAGCATGTCCTCAGCTCTATAGGCTAAACCTAGCTGACAGAATCCTTTCAATAATATCCCTTGTGGCCCGGTGGATTATCCAATAGTGTCTAATAGTTATATAATATCCCTGGTGGTACATTGGATTATCAAATAATATCTCTATCACTGTTATAATATTCCTGGTGGTCTAGTGTATTATCAAGTAATGTCTAGTAGTTTTATAATAATCCTGGTGGTCCAGCTGCTTTGGGCTGCTAATGTCCAGACTCCTGGCTCGCTCTCTTTAGTGTCTCCTCAGCCTCATACCAGTAGTCACTGTGTATTACTGGGGAGATCTAGATATATGGAGACGCAGACAACTCCATGTCTAGTGGTTTAATAATATCGCCGACGGTCCAGTGGATTATCAAATAATACTGTATCTCTAGTGTTATAGTCTCCCTGGTGGTCCAGTGGATTACAATATATGTCTAGTAGTTTATAATACCCCGGTGGGCCAGTGGATTATTAAATATGTCTAGTAGTAATATCCCTGGTGGTCTAGTGGATTATCAAAAAATATCGAGTAATTTTATAATATCGCTTGTAGTCCAGTGAATTATTAAATCATATGTCTAGAAGTTTATAATGTCCCTGATGACCTAGGGGGTTAATAGTAGCATGTCAATAACAATATTTTAGTATTGTAAGAGGCTCAATAATATCACGGATTACTTTGTGATATACTGTATCTAGTAGACCACATTGGTAAATTAGTTGATCACTATCTAATATCTTGCTGTGATTAGAGCGCCTGTGAGCAGGGGCTTAACTACCATAAAAGCAGGAGAAGCGGCTGCTACTGGCTCCTACTGAGGAATGGGCCCAAAAGAAGGACACGGGGCCGACATATCACCTGTGCAGCTGGTTCAGGGGCCCAGAGAGGGAGGGGGACCCTTCCCAATGCCAGCTGCCGTGCTTTTTAAATTGATTTTATTATTTTTTTCCCTCCCTTCCTCTGCCAGGGTAACCTGGTCACATTGGGGCGGAGGGGCTGATTAGGACTTGCTCCCTGTTCTGTCTATTCTACATGGCTGAAGGACCTGCGATGACATCATAGTCATGTGATCTTTTCAACACTGGGTAGGACCTGTGATGAGGTCACCGTCATGTGACCAGTGCAGAAAAAGGCAGCGCTCGGCAGTAGAGACCTGTGAGGCCAAGGAATGAATGTGAGAGCCAGAGAAATGCTGGGAGATGTGGTTCTCCCCATTATACCGCCTCCCTGCTTAGTGGGAGGGAAATATGTAATTTAACTGGGCACAGAGGGGAGGGGATTGGTGTTAGTTACATGAAATGGTATGTTACAGACGATTGGGGGGAGATGACTGGTGTTATTTACATGGGACTGGATATTATAGAGGACTGGAGGGTAAGGAGTGATGGTATTTATATGGGACTCTGTGTTGGAGAAGCTGAAGGAAGGGATTTAAGTTATTTACTTGGGACTGTATGATATAGAAGACTGTAAGAAAGAGAGGTTATTTACATGGGACTGGAGGGAGAGGACTGGTATTATTTACATGGGACTGTATGTTATAGATGACTGTAAGGAAGAAAGATTATTTACATGGGGTTGGAGGGAGAGGACTGGGGTTATTTACATGGGACTGTATGTTATAGAAGACTGTAAGGAAGAGAAGTAATTTACATGGGACTGGATGGAGAGGACTGGTGTTATTTACATGAGACTGTATGTTATAGACGACTGTAAGGAAGAGAGATTATTTACATGGGACTGTATCATATAGAAGACTGGTGAGAGAGGACTGGTGTTATTTACATAGGACTGCATGGTATAGAAGACTGGAGGAAGAGGAGTGATGTTATTTACATGGGACTGTATTGTATAGAAGACTGTAGGGCAGGGGTGCACAACCTGCAGGCCACATGCGGCCCTCAGAGCCATGGCTTGTGGCCCCCGTTCTGCTGGGCAGAAACACAGCTGTTCCTGCGATCAACTGTGTTTCCTCCCCTAGTGCCGCACAATAGCAGGATTACAGCTCCTGCACTGTAGCAGGACAGCCCTCTGCTGAGACAGCGATGTGACAATGCAGCCCCCAGACCAAAAAAGGTTGTGCACCCCTGTTGTAGGGAGAGGACAGGCATTATAATTTATGGGGGCACTACAGAGAAGATTATAACTCCAGGGGGTATTGCAGGAGGCATTATAATTACAGGGGGCAGTGGTGGTGGCATTACTTCTACTGAGGGGTCCATAGGAGTGCCTTATGGATTTGCCTTATGTAGTGTACGGGAGTTGTAATACCCGTCACTACAGAAGGGTCATTTGTATTCTGTCGTTCCTCTCATTTATGGGGAGGCTGGTATAAGTCCTATTCTTAAAATGCAATGTAATTTAATGGTATTTAATTCCCTGTTACTGTGAAATGTGCCATGTGCAGGCCGGCTAGGGATTTTATTCCAGCTCTAGTCACTAGAGGGAGCTAGGAGCCCTAGTCTATATAAGGCCCAGTCAGGGCAGGCTAGAGTCAGTGCAGACCCTGGAGTCTGTGAAGGCCACATGTCACAGGCCTAGGCAAGAAGGCAAGAGTCAAGCTGAGGCAATCCCTAGAGCAAGAGGTACTGTAATGTCAGAGGAGGTACACTGTAAACTGGAGATTCAAGGATATAAGCCAGAAGTAGGGCATTGGGGCCTTGAAGAATACTCGCCAGTCAGGACAAGTCAGGAAGAAAGTAAGGTTCACCTGCAATTCAAAAGTCCTGTGATTTTTACCCTCTGTTTAACCTTGCTGGATATAAGCCTGCTGTAACTAGACTGTACCAAAGCCTATTGTCTGCAAAACAAGAACTGTTTTAAGAGAGTGCCTTCTGTATTACCACTGTTTCAGTAAAGTTTGGAATTCTGTTTCAAGATACAAGTCTGCACCTCTATTATTCCTACTATAAATACGGTGTGCCACCGTTTACTGGCACTGGCGTCACGAAACATCAGGGACTTAGCCATAGGCACGTTAATCTACAACACCAAGGGCACCTCACATTGCACCTGGCTGTGTCCCTCGAGAACCCAGAGAGTGCCCCAGAGGAACAGCGTGCCGGCCTCTCCATCACTGGCATTCCCCAGGTTAGTCCCACACATTGCTCTGACTTGGGGGTGCTACATTTTGGCGTCACGAACAGGATATGCACATTTTTACGGACTGTGACCAAAACGTGAACTTTGTGCCTTAACCAGTTTGCCAAGTGACAAAACGCCTGTTTATTTGAAGTGAACTTTGTGGACTGAAAAGCATACAAAAAGTGTCCTTAAAACCTCCAGAAAGCGCTGTGCAGTGTTGCGCTATCAAGAGGAAGAAAATCGCCACTTCCAAGTGTGTTTTTGTGGACTTTTTATCATTCTGCTTGCTGTCACTGAATAGCTGCATCATGGCGCCCAAGATGGCCGCCTGAACTGTGGACTTATCTACTGCGCCATCACTACTCATTGCTGGCGGGAAAACTTAGCGCCAAACTCTGCAGCGTCACCGCCTTATTCAAATTTTCCAAGCTGGACTCCACCTACCTTGGACCTGGAAGAACGCAGACGCTGTTCCCCGTCGGAGTAAGTCCGAAGCTCCGCCCCTCCGGCCCGACGTCCTTCCGGATCTCGCGAGATTTGGACTGTCTGCACCGGAGTAAGTACAAACTCCTGGGTGAAATAATTCTACACCGGAGGGGGGGTCACCTGGTTAGTAAGGCCCGAAAAGGGGACACCAGACTCTTTCCACCGATTGCACTCACTGGCCAGTAACCCCGCCAGCGCGGCATCGGACCTGTCGCTACCTCTTAAAGGGACCGCACACCCAATTAATCTGCACCATGTCGGACTCAGAAGTAGCAGAGCAGCCTGCCCCCAGGGAGCCAGTGGCCACCAACAGTATTACGCCTGCCAACCTGATGCCGCTGACGATGCCATACTACTTTGGGGCCCCATGGTTTCCCCGCTACGCCGGGGAGGCTCATAATCTAAAAGACTTCCAAGACAAACTCCTGGCTCTGTTCCGGCTCTATCCTATCAATCCGGAGCAACAATTGGAGATTCTGTTAGCCCAGTTGGAAGGAGCGGCCCGCCGAGAGGTCATGTCCTGGCCCAGCTCTGAGAGGAGTACCATAGAGCAGATCTTTGACCGCCTAAGCACTACTTTTGAAGTCAGGACTGTGTCTGAAATAAAGATGCGCTTCTTCAGTAAGAAACAAAAGCCTGGTGAGTCACTCCGTGATTTTGCTTTATCCCTCCAAGAGGCCTGGAGGGCCGTCATTCATATAGACCCTAGAGAGGTTGACACCCAGGATCAAACTCTGAGAGAACAATTTATTGCGGGTGTGAATAGCGAATCTTTAAAAACTCAATTGAAAATGTTGTCGGCTCAGCACCCTAGCAGTATTTTCCTGGACTTTAAAGAACTGGCCATTAGTATTCTGGGACAACATCTGCCAACTGCCCCCCTGCGTATCAAGAAGTTTATCCCAGAGATCCTGGAAGACGTTCAAGTGACCGGTTTAGGAACCGCAAGCGGCCTTCCTGTAACTACTGCAAGAAGTTGGGGCATACTGAATCTACTTGCTGGCAGTTAAACGGGTCACCCTCGAGGCTGAGGACCGCCCCTCGGGAGGTAGAACAACAGGTCCAAGGGATCCAAACTGGATGCCCCGTTATGTGGGGTCCCATCCCAAAATAAACGTCCGGATCAATGGAGTGCCTTTTGAAGCGTTGTTGGACACTGGATCTCAAGTCACCACTATTCAGCAGTCCACCTTTAATCAGTTCTGGAGTTCCAGCCTGCTTACCCAGCCACCTGAGTCCTGGCTGGAGATAATTGCAAGCAATGGTAAGCCCATAAAAGTCCATGGATACTGGGAACCCACTCTCCAAGTGGGAGAAGTTACTTTACCACAGCAAGGAGTAATCGTGGTACAAACCGGGGATAAAGGGGGTCACCCTGTGATTGTTGGGACTAATGTTTTCAAAAATTGCTACCCCGAGGTCCTTGAAGCTCTCCATCAGTCCCTGCCTGCAGCTTCCTCTGCCTCCAAGAAGGTCCTCCAAAGACTATCAGCGTATTGTGTGCTCAGCAGAGGTTTGCAAATGAAAAAGGAGAGATCTGCACCGCCAGGATCCGTGATAATAGGCCAGTGACTCTACCTCCAAACTCCCAAACCCTCCTGTGGTGCCGTGCTGTCCTGGGAGTCCAGGGCCAAGACTATCCGGCCCTGGTGGAACCTGTCCAGATGGAAAACTACCCATATGTGAGAGCTGCCAAGTGCCTGGCGACCGTCTCCCAAGGTAAAGTACCTGTCCGTCTGATTAACCTCAGCGATCATCCTGCTGTGCTTACTAAGCACTGTCCTGTTGCCCAGCTTTCCCAGGTATCCTTCCAGGATGTCATCCGCCTGCCTGTCACCGAGAAGCCACCAGCTGCCACTCGAGGACCTCTTCCTGCGGACGACTCTCCAGTGCCCTGGTGGAAGGAACTCCATGTCGGGGACGAAGCTACCCCGCAACATCAACTAGAGGGACTCCTGAACCTAGTAAAGCAACACCATCAAGCCTTCAGTAAGCATGCAACGGACTATGGAGAGGTCAGTGTCATCCAACACACCATACCCACTGGCTCTCATCCTCCCATCAAAGAGAGGTATAGACCCATACCACCAACTTCATACCAAACTGTTAAAGAGATGATCCAAGAAATGAAAGACTCAAACGTAATCCGGGACAGTCGTAGTCCCTGGGCTGCACCACTGGTTTTAGTTAAAAAGAAAGATGGTGGTATCCGGTTTTGTGTAGACTATAGAAAGATAAATCAGATCACTCACAAAGATGCATATCCATTGCCACGTATTGAGGAGTCTCTAACCGCTCTAGGCTCCTCCGCCTATTTCTCCACCTTAGATTTAACCAGCGGATATTGGCAAGTGCCCATGGCCCCTGAGGATAGGGAAAAGACTGCTTTCACCACCCCTATGGGCCTGTTTGAATTTAATTGCATGCCATTTGGACTGTGTAATGCCCCGGGACCTTTCAGAGATTAATGGAGCGGTGCTTAGGCCATAAGAACTTTGAGACAGTGCTGCTGTACCTGGATGACGTTATCATCTATTCTAAAACGTATGAGGACCATTTAAAGCATTTAGCTGAGGTGTTTGAAATCCTTATTAAATACGGCCTCAAGATTAAACCGTCCAAATGTCACCTGCTTAAACCGGCTGTAAAATACCTGGGACATGTGGTAGCGCAGAGGGAGTTCAGCCTGATCCTGATAAGCTGGCTGCTGTCCGAAGTGGCCGGTCCCCACTACAGTGAAGGAAGTGAGGAGTTTCCTTAGCTTCGCTGGCTACTACCGGCGCTTTATCCCCCACTTCGCTCAAATAGCGGATCCAATCCAGGAACTCCTGAGGGGCAACCAAAAAGAGCCCAAAGACTCCTGTCCCCATTGAATGGAATGAAGAGAGGGAGGTTGCATTTCAGTTGTTAAAGAAAAAGTTGACTGAACCTCCTGTGCTGGGGTACCCAGATTACAGTAAGCCATTCCACCTTTACACAGATGCCAGTAAGAAAGGCCTGGGAGCAGTGCTGGCTCAAGTGCAAGAGGGAAAGAGAGAGTGATAGCTTACGCCAGCCGGTCCTTAAAGGGAGCCGAAAAGAATGATCAGAATTATAGTTCTTTCAAATTAGAGTTTCTGGCCTTAGTGTGGGCGGTAACAGAAAAATTCAAAGACTATTTGGCTGCCACTCCATTTATTGCATTCACTGATAACAATCCTCTGGCTCACCTGAATACCGCTAAACTGGGGGCCTTAGAACAGAGATGGGCCTCCCGCCTTGCTAATTACGACTTCACTGTAAAATACCGGGCTGGCCGTTCAAGCGATAATGCTGATGCCCTGTCAAGGCTCCCCACTGAAATAGCACCAGATGACATACGGGATGCCTGGGAAGATGTAGAGATGCCAGCATTTTATAACCGGTTTGCTCAACAGGACCAAGCTCAAGCTGCCAACAGTGGAACCTCTGACCCTCCATCCTTTGATAAGCCTGCATCCAGAGAGGAAAAGTGGATTAAGTTGCAATCAGAGAGTAGAGTTCTCGGTGAACTGCTGGACTTCTTCATCAGTGGCAGAACCCCTGAAAGAATTCGGCGAAAGACCGCAGACCCAGAACTCATTAAATTGTGGAGGCAACGTCAACAACTGTTCCTTCGAAAAGGCCTGTTGCTGCGGCGAAGCCTGGATCCAGTGTCAAATGACAGAGTGCACCAGATCCTCATCCCACGTCGTGATGCAGGTATGGTTTTAGAAATGTATCATGACAGGTCTGGACATTTTGGGGTTCAAAAGACTGAGGCCACTGTCCGTAGGCGGTTCTACTGGGTTGGAATCAGAGAGGACATTGAGAGGTGGTGTCGGGAATGTACAGCCTGTGCCCTGAAGAGAGGTGAACACCATGATCAGAGAGCACCGCTGCACCCTATTATAAGTACCGCCCCTCTTGAACTGGTTGCTATTGGTCACGTGAAGTTAGAGCCCAGTCACTCAGGGTATACCTATGCTATGACTATTATTGACCATTTCGATAAGTTTGCCGTAGCAGTGCCTGTGAAGGACCTGACAGCCAAGACGACAGCTGAGTTGTTCTGGAAACACTTCCTCCTGCCTTACGGCTGCCCAGAAAAGATCCTCACCGACCAGGGGTCTGCGTTTGAGTCTCATCTGTTTAAAGGAGCTGTGCCGACTACACAATTGCCAAAAGGTCCGGACCACGGCCTATCATCCACAAGGTAATGGACTCTGTGAAAAGATGAATCAGACCTTGATTGAAATGTTGAGAGCCGTGCCCCCTGAGACCAGAGGAGATTGGCCTAACCTGCTACCACAGCTCATGTATACGTACAATAATACTATCCATTGTTCCACTGGATACACTCCTTTCTACCTGTTGTTTGGGCGTCAGGGTAAACTGCCTGCAGATCATTCCCTGGATGTACAAGTGCTGGATGACATTAATCCCCTGCCTAAAACTGACTGGGTAACGGAACATCAAAGGCGCTTGCTTAATGCCAAAGAAATTGTCCAGGAGCGCATGGAAGGTGCCCGGGAGCGACAACAAAAAGACTATGATTTGGCAGCCCATGCAGAGCCCTTGGCTGTGGGGGATACAGTGTGGTTAAAGAACAATCAACGCACCAGTAAACTGGACAGTAAATGGGAGAGGACTTCCTATCTTGTGTCTGCCATCCCTAATGCTGAAACTCATACCTATGAAGTCACCAGAGAAGGTAAGGGTCCCCAAATTGTTCACAGAAACCGCCTAAAACTCTGCATGGACAAGGAGACTGTCGTTGGAGATTCCGGATCCGAGTCTTCTGAGTCAGATTCCATTGCTCGGCCTGCTGAGCCTATGCAGGCCATAGCGGATTTGCTGGATGATCCTGAGCCGCTCCACTGGTTCCTTACACCCTGGTTAAACTTTGGGGTGCCTGCCCCGGCACCTGCTGAACCTGCAATTGTAGCAGGCCCCGCTCAGGGTGCTACTGAAAGGGGTCCCACTGACGTGGATCCTTCTTGTCCCCCTGTACCCGGGCAAGAGGAGACCCTGGTTCTAAGGAGGTCTACCCGGTCTACAAGGGGGCGTTTACCAGTACGTTTTGAAAACTATGACTGTACTGGAAGTGTTTCCCGACAGGAAACCTCTGTGTGAGCATCATCCTTTTTAAGTTTGTGCCCGGAGATGGACTCCCTGTGTGCGAGCCTCTGTGATCTGTTCTTATTATGGACTCAGGCATTCTCTTATGGACTATCCTGGTGTTAACCATTGATTTGCTGTACCAGGTCAGCATCCCAGTTCTGCATTAACAGCCTGCAAGCAGAGGACGACGCCCATTGTCACCGCACTTCTCCGTTACCAGCTGGACCTGATAATAATTGTCAATGCAGATGGAATTGATTACTGATGAGTATGTATGCCTGCATGTTTTCTTTTTCTCTTTCAGGTGAAAATTCCAGCCGGGCGGTACCCTGTTGGAGTACGAGGTCGTACTCAGCTTAAAGCAGCGGGGTATGTAGTGTACGGGAGTTGTAATACCCGTCACTACAGAAGGGTCATTTGTATTCTGTCGTTCCTCTCATTTATGGGGAGGCTGGTATAAGTCCTATTCTTAAAATGCAATGTAATTTAATGGTATTTAATTCCCTGTTACTGTGAAATGTGCCATGTGCAGGCCGGCTAGGGATTTTATTCCAGCTCTAGTCACTAGAGGGAGCTAGGGAGCCCTAGTCTATATAAGGCCCAGTCAGGGCAGGCTAGAATTAGTGCAGACCCTGGAGTCTGTGAAGGCCACATGTCTCAGGCCTAGGCAAGTAAGCAAGAGTCAAGCTGAGGCAATCCCTAGAGCAAGAGGTACTGTAATGTCAGAGGAGGTACACTGTAAACTGGAGATTCAAGGATATAAGCCAGAAGTAGGGCATTGGGGCCTTGAAGAATAATTGCCAGTCAGGACAAGTCAGGAAGAAAGTAAGGTTCACCTGCAATTCAAAAGTCCTGTTATTTAACCCTCTGTTTCACCTTGCTGGATATAAGCCTGCTGTAACTAGACTGTACCAAAGCCAATTGTCTGCAAAAAGAACTGTTTTAAGAGAGTGCCTTCTGTATTACCACTGTTTCAGTAAAGTTTGGAATTCTGTTTCAAGATACAAGTCTGCACCTCTATTATTCCTACTATAAATACGGTGTGCCACCGTTTACTGGCACTGGCGTCACGAAACATCAGGGACTCAGCCATAGGCACGTTAAACTACAACACCAAGGGCACCTCACACTGCACCTGGCTGTGTCCCTTCAGAACCCAGAGAGTGCCCCAGAGGAACAGCGTGCCGGCCTCTCTATCACTGGCATTCCCCAGGTTAGTCCCACACATTGCTCTGACTTGGGGATGCTACACTTATATCTATTAGGGGTGCCTTACAAGTACTGAGGGCACTGTAGGGGTACTATGGGGGGGGGGGTGCTTACGCCTAGCAGTGAGCCTGGTGATGTCACCGTTGGCTTTAGCGCTGCCTTAGCCTGTAAAGCTGCCCATCGGTGCCGGTGAACACTGCTAGGGCTGTAAACAAAACAGCCCTTGCCCTACGCTTTACAGCGCAGGCCAAGGGAGAGCATCGGAGTATGAAATATCAGAGCGGCTGAGTGGGGGAAGAAGGGGATAAGTCCGGGGTCAGTTCTGAACCTGCTTTAAACGGCTTTAAAGGGCATCTGTCAACAGTTTTGTACCTATGACACTGGCTGACCTGTTACATGTGCGCTTGGCAGCTGAAGGCATCTGTGTGGGTGCCATGTTCATATGTGCCCGCATTGCTGAGAAAAATGATGGTTGAATTTATGCAAATGAGTCTCTAGGAGCAACGGGGGAGTTGCTGTTACACCTAGAGGCTCCGGTTTCTCTGCAACTGCCACGCCCTCTCTACTTTGACAGGACCTGGCAGTGAAAATGTCATCCAAACTGGCCATGTCAAGTGCAAAGGGCGCTCTACGAGTAATCATAACGCCCCCGTTTGTATATAATGAAACATCATTTTTCTCAGCAATATGGGCACTTATGAATATGGGACCAACACAGACACCTTCAGCTGCCAAGAGCACATGACACAGGTCAACCTTTTAATTGTGCAAGTGTATGAGGGAGTCCTGAGGGATAGCCGAAGGCCTAGGGAGCATTTTACTGTCAGCTATCTAAAAAATATGGACTTCAGTGGGGGGAGGAAGCCAGCACTAAAGTGCTAGGGCAGCATCAAATCTAAATATGGCCCTGGCTCCACATCAGCAGCACAATGTAGTGTCAGACATCACACTGCTACTGTGAAGGGGGCACATATCTGGACATAACTACTGTGAAGGGGGCACGTATCTGGGCATAGCTACTGTGAAGTGGGCATCTCTGGACATAACTACTGTGAAGGGGGCACAGTGTGGGCATTACTACTATGTTCAGGTACAAAGGGGGTATAATTTCTATGTGGGGGCATTAAGGGGACTGGGTGTGTATAGTTATGATTAGAGGAGTGGTCTAATATAAAAAAAATATATATACATATTGTAAACATATTGACCTATTTTAAAAAGATGTTTTTTATTTGCACATACATGTTTATTTTTGTATTGGGGGGGGGGGGCAGGTACGTTCCTTGCACAGGGGCCCTCTGCTATCTGTGTCCTGGGGCGTTTTACTATGATCCAAATTTCATTTACCATTTTAAAACTTTTTTTTTTTAAGAATTTTATTTTGTCTCATCTGACATTTCATTCTTCCACGCCGCAGAGATATATTTGAAATTTTCTAGGGAAGTAAATCTTGCGTCGCCTTTCAGTATGTTAATCAGAAATCTGGTCTTCTTCTTCTTCTTCCTCCCCAGCCTTGTAATACCAAGTCCCCTTTGGCTGAAATATTTTAGCTTTGATAATGATGTGAAATTTCTTAAGTCTAAGTTTGTGCGTGCCGACGGCAGCTGTCAAGTGCGGTGACAGACGCAGACCTCCAGCTACATTGCCGCACGCCACTAACGAAAGCATTCCAACAATCGCAGCCCAATTTGGGGGGGATGTAATAGAAATACCCCTACCCCGCCATGCCTCGGTCTTTATAATGATACGCGGAGTCTCTTGGCACCGGCAGATCATTAGCCGGTTTCCTTCTCAGAGGGCAAAAAGTTGACTTAAGTTATTACCATGCATGACACGAGATTTGGCGGATGGGATCTGATACTTTGGATAGTACTAAAGGACTGTGAAATTGATTGATACTTTAAATAGCTCCTTATTAGATCCTGTAAAATCCCTCGGCGGCGTCTCCGGCTCACGGGTGCGAGAGCGAAGGATAAACCGGTTTGTGTGTTCGGTTTTTCAAAAATCAAGCAGGTGCTATGGAGAACCTGCAGGACCCGGAGACCGGTGTGATCATAAACCCATCATTCACACAATGCAAAATACAGATTTTTGTTTGAAGTTTTTTTTATCCATATTTTGTAAAAAGGGATAACTATTTTTGCAATATGGATAATAAAAAAATGTATCAAATATATCCACGTGAACTATAAAAGAAGGGAACGTGTATTTTTTTAAGCAATTCATTGACTTCTGCGGACTAAAAACCGTACCCATGTGGATGCAGTGGAATTTGCTGCGTATTGAAAAAGAACGCCATAAAAAAGCATAAAAAGTACATGTAACCAAACTGAAATGTGAATAAAGCCATTTAGATATATTCGCATCACTTTTTCACCAAAAAACTGAATGAATACGGATCTGTAATATGCAAGTGTGAATAAGGCCATAGATTCATAGCTACTTAAAGGGAGTCTGTCAGCAGTTTTGACCATGCTAAACTGCTGACACTGCACTAGGTAAGGGCTGGGAAGAGCAATAGTGGCATACTTTTTGTGGAGTTTTTATCAGGAGTAGTGTGAATCTTATGGTTTATTCTCTCTTATTCCCAGTAGGAATGGGCATGTTGAAAACAGATATGGCAGACCTAACTTTCCTCCAAAATCTGACATCATGTTTGGGTCAGAAGGGCCTTTAAGATGGTCAGCTGGTCCTGCTGATATCAGGAGATATTAATCTGATGTGTATGGCCAGGGGAAATCTGTGTTCATGCTGTTTCGAAGCCCTATGTTTGGTGTATATTCCAAGAAAAGCTCTCGACATTTGCATCCAAGGTGCCCCACTCACCCAGCAGAGGTTAAGAGTGTCTTTGCCTTCCATCATGTTGATGTACATCAAGATACGTATGATTTCTATGAAGAGGCATCTTATAAAAATTGTATACCGCGTAATATATTTTTTCCTGTTTTACATTTTGAGCCAATGGTCAACGTATGCCACTGTATGCCTATAGAGTCTTCCATCAGAGGCATACATTGGACAATAATGTTTGATGGAAGGCTCAAGTGTGGTGTGAACAGAGCCTGATATGTAAGCCCTAGTGTCTAGCTATACTAATGGTGGTAAAGCTTTTCCTATATTGTGGCATTAATTCCAATTATATTTGAACCTACAATAGAGCATTTCCACCTTTGGCAGGGAATATTTCACACTAATGTTAACACATTTCAGTTCGAAAGTCGAGACTCTTTTCTCATTAAGCTCATCTACTACCCCATAGAACCAAACCACGACCCCCACTGAAAGCCTAAGTCAATACATTAATGGGCTCCACATTTGACAAGGTAGTAACCAAACACGTCTTCTTCAGTCTAGAAGACCAAGGTATGAGGCTCGAAATTCTCTTCACTTTAAATGAAATGCAACTTAAGGGACCTCCACAATTTTATTTCTCTTTCGTCTTTTTGAAGTGTGCATAGTTGACATTTTCCCATACAGCGCTGGAGGTCGAAGGCTTAAATTCTATTTCCACCTATTTTAAATAAGATTATCCCTTTCTTGGTATTAGCACTTGAGATGGACTCCGCTTCAGATTGCATGTACGGTTTGCTAAGCGCGTTGGGATTTAGAAACAGAAGCTAATATTCTGTTGACTTTGGTTTGATAGGATGGAGAGCCCCGGTCTATTGATCTTTAATACTTTCCATATGAGCAGTTTTAGACCGGCAGATATATGTTTTTCTTTACTGCATTCTGTTTCACTGATGGGATCTAGTTTCTTGATAAAACGTTCCAGAACAAATTCAAAATGCGTTGTTCTAGGTTTACAGGCCTATTCTGTACTTGAAGAAGACCGCTTCTGATTATTTTAAAAGACTTACACTTAAGCTAAATTTGAGAGATAAAAAGAAACTATCAGAGCCATACTGTGTTTCTTTACACGTTATATCCTATAGCATTTTTCTTCACAATGCCTCCCCCGGGATTCCCTAAGATGGCACAGACAGCAACATGCACAATCTCTCTTCTTCCTTGTCTATTTTGTCTGTGAAATATGGAGAAGTAATCTGTCGTACAGCAAACAGTATATCATTTATTTCTGTATGCCAGCTACATGTACTCAGATGGTGGTCACCCAGACAGGAAGTCCAGTAGTTTCTAGGCAACCAGAGATCAAAATGATCATTGAGTACACTATCAGGGATAAATACTGCAGAGCAGTTTTCTCAAACATGGGGCCTGCGGGTCACATGAGGCCCCCGAGGCAATTATTTGTGGACTGGGACCTTCCTCTGAAGGGGGTGGCAGTTGTCAGCCCCATAGCTTGCAGGCCGCTAGACCGGAAGCTGATAAGGCAGTGGAATGGTCCAGAAGGTTGGGATCACTTCTTTTGCACGCCTGAGACCTAATGCAGAAGGTGGTGATAATGTTATCACGACTGCCTGCGCCACCACGTGGCGACTAAAAATGAAGACCAAAATGTAGCCTGCATCATGGTCAGTGGCGGGGAACAGAAGTCAGGAGAGGATTTTATATATATATCGGAGCACTACAAGGGGTGGGGAATTATAACACAGGGACACTACAGGGGGTCATTAATACACTACAGGGGGCATTACAATACAGGGGCACTTTACTTCCTGTATCTTCCATGCTGCTTCGGCCACATGTGTTGGTTTTATTGTACGTTTGGGTCTTACACTCTATTCGGTAATATCTACAGAATCTTCTCCCTGTACGTCTGCCGGTTCAAAGGCATAATGTATCTTCATTGTTCAGCCATAAAAGAGTGTTCAGAGCTTTGTCTAGACATTTTTTACGGTTTTGTGAAAAATGGTACTGTCTCTTTAAAAATATGAACAGCAGCTTAAACAAGTGAGGTAATACAGTTTAATGTAGATAAACAGTGTATACACATGTATTCTCATGTACGCTAATGAAATCACAATACCAGAATCCATCTGTTCTGCTGTACCCTGTTATCTGACTTATGGAATAAAGCAACTTACATTGATAAACACTGTGTTGGTGAGTTCAAGCTATCTAATAAGGATTGTCCGCAGTGGTTATATCTGCTTATGCAGGCCAGGCATAGAGGTCTCACTTGGGATAATTTGCTATTACAACAATCAGAGTCAGAATAGTCAAAAGATGCATAGAATTCCTACAGCCTGCTGTGTATATGTTCGTGGCTAATCTGCAATCAAGCTCAGTGCCACCTGCCATCTTGTGAAATCACATAGTCACACAAGCTTACTGCACTTCACGTGAATGTTGAAAACTGTTTCTCTACATTAAACTGTATTACCTCACTTGTTTAAGCTGCTGTTCATATTTTTAAAGAGACAGTACCATTTTTCACAAAACCGTAAAAAAATGTCTAGACAAAGCTCTGAACACTCTTTTATGGCTGAACAATGAAGATACATTATGCCTTTGAACCGGCAGACGTACAGGGAGAAGATTCTGTAGATATTACCGAATAGAGTGTAAGACCCAAACGTACAATAAAACCAACACAGAAACTCAGAGAAAGCAATGAAGCCACTAGAGATGAGTTCTCCAGCAATCTGTCAGACCTCTGGGACAGAACCTCACACTGCATGTCAGTTTTGTCACACTCTAATGACCAACCAGCTGAAATAAGAGACTCTATAAATCGCCTATTTGCTGTGTATGTACGCTACCAGCAGCTGTCTGCAAAATACGGCTTTCTTGCAGGACGGGATTCTTCAGCAGAATTGACCAGGACTGATGTGCTGAACCAACAAAGAGATCTCGCAGTGCAAAATGCTAAGCTTAAGGCAGAACTCCGCATTTCTAAACTGCAAGAGACCAGATCTCACAGATCCAACTCAACCAAGCACACTGCTCTTTCTTCTAAATCCTCTCGTTCCAGAAGTTCTACATTAAGTGACAAGCTAATAGAGGCCCGAGCTGATGCCGAATAAAAAAAAGGCGCAAAGCTCTTTTACCAGAAAGGAAGCAGAGGTAGAAGCACACAAGGCAGCTCGCCATGCTGAGATGGCTACTTAACAAGCAGAGATAGAAGCATGCAAGGTAGCTCAACAAGCAGAGATAGAAGCATGCAAGGTAGCTCAACAAGCAGAGATAGAAGCATGCAAGGTAGTTCATCAAGCACAGATGGAAGCTCAAAGGGCAGCTCAACAAGCAAAGATGGAAGCTCAAAGCAAAGCTCTCCAAGCACAAATGGTTGCTCAACAAGCAGAGGCAGATTTAAAAATAAAGATTCTGCAAATGGAAGGAGAGGAAGCAGCTTCCCTAGCAAGGTTGAAAGTCCTTGAACAAGCAATGGGACAAAGTACTAAATCAGACTGCCTTATCCCAGCAGAACTGGAAAGTTCAGTTGAACGTACCAGTGAATACGTTCTAAAGCATAATATCTGCAAAGATACAGAGTCATCTCCTGTACCTCCTACTAACAAAACTGTTCTGACTCTTAACGCAGAGACCTCTCAGCTCTATATGCCTGAGCCTCTTCAAGTCTACAATGCAAGTACATCTATGCAGCAAACCACATTAACTCATGCCAACAACAAGGTGACTTCCGGTGATTTGGCAGATATAGAAGTGAATAGACGGCTCTAATGTTCAGTAAAATGTGCGAGGTGCTTGAATACTGCTGAGGCTGACTCACCCAGTCAGATAGTAGGACAATGTATATCAAGAGAAAGTAGCAGGCACACTCTAATCTGGGATGAGAAAATAGTTTATTATGATAAAAAAAGAATAAGGATATAGAAACGGTGGAGGTAAACCTCCTAGTGAAAGCGGTGATGAAATAATTCCAAATGAAAGCCCATATAAAATCATGGTAAAAAATGTAAATAAAAATAGTAGATAAAAAAAATATAAAATATACCAGTATAAAAATAAGTTGTTAGCTTTTTGAGCTATACTAGAGGATGTAAAAATGATGAAACCAGAGACCAGACATGAATGACTTGGCCAGATACAGGGTACGCCATGAGCTCATTAACACCAGCCTCTTAAGGTTTGACAACTGTCCACTTTCTAGGCTAATATTGCGGATCTCAACCTTACTACTAAGGAAGAACTTGATTTGCTCATAAAGTGGCTGGGACCAGAATCTGCAGGTCGTATTAAAAGACTCAGAATAGTACATGTTGACCACCCAGATGCAGGTCTTGTTGCTGCATGGGCAAGACTTGAGCAAGCCTATGGTAGCTCTGAGTCCATAGAAAGCTCTCTATTCAAGAGACTGCAAAACTTCCCAAAAATAGGGAACAAGAGAAATGGGCACAACAGGGCTCAAGGTACAAAAAAAGACTATAACGTATCCTTTCCTCCATTCTCATACTTCTGTAGGTTCATTAGTGATCAAGCCTGGATGAGAAACAATTTTAGCTTCAGTGAACCCAACCTGCCTGCTTCATCCTCACCATCATCAAGGTATGATAACACAGCAGCTAAACGTAGAGACTTTAATATCTGTTAAAAGGACAGACATCTCACCCTTCACAACCTCACCTACTGATCTGGCCGTTGTGGATGACAGAGATAAACACCCTAATCGTCAGTGTCCTATTCACAACCAAAAGATAATGTCTCTTCTTCTTGTACAGAAGTCTGTGGAGAAGGCAAGGACCACAAATGCTGTGCCAAGATATACCCAAAGAGTCATCCTGAGAAAGCTGCTAGGATGTATGCCATAATAGATGAACAGAGCAAGAGATCCCTGTTTAAGCCTAAATTCTTTAAGATCTTTGGCTTAGAGGGTCAAGCCACACCATATACTCTCAGAACCTGTTCTGGTCATTTAGACACCTCCGGCAGAAGGGTTGATGGGTTCATGGTCTCTCATATCAACAAGAGAGAGGGCATACCCCTACCAACATTAGTCGAGTGTGACCAGATACCAGACGAAAGGGAAGAGATTCCCACTCCAGAAGCTGCGTATCAACATCCTCATTTAAGGCACCTTGTTGATGATGTTCCTGCAATGGACATGAGTGCTGAAATCTTAGTCCTGTTAGGAAGGGACATTCTCAGAGTACATAAAGTACGTGACTAGTGCGATGGGCCTGACCATGTCCCTTATGCACAAAGACTTGACCTATCCTGGGTAATAGTGGTTGATGTATGCTTGGACAGGATGTGTATGTCATCTGAGATCCACTCCTTCAAGACTTACATGTTGGGAAATGGACGTTCATCCCACTTCAAACAGTAAAGTAAAGGAGAAGCTTCTTGACATCGTCCAAGTACCTAATATTAGTCATGTCCTTTGTGATGACAACCTTGGTACCACAGTGTTTTGTACTACAAGTGAGGACAACAAAATAGCCATGTTAGTTGAAGACAGAGAATTAATCAAATTAATGAACAAGGACCTCTTTCAGGATGAGTCTAACAACTGGGTTGCACCATTACCTCTTCGAGCTGCAAGGGCCAAACTCCCAAATAATCATGAACAGGCTCTATCCAGGTTCAACTCACTTCAACGAATGCCAAAGAACAGACCTGAAATGAAAGACCATTTAATTGCCTTTATGAAAAGAATCTTTGACAATGATCACGCTAAACCAGCGCCACCACTTCAAAGACACGATGAATGCTGGTATCTGCCTTTCTTCGGAGTGTATCATCCATGTATGCCAAAACAAATCAGGATAGTATTTGACTCCAGTGCCAAGCATCGAGGCGTATCCCTAAACGATGTTCTTCTCACTGGCCAGAATCTAACCAACAACCTTGTAGGCGTACTTATGAGATATAGAGGAGAACTAATTGCCATAACTGCTGATATTGAGCATCATAGTTTGGGGCTGCTTTGCTGCGTCAGGGCCTGGATGGATTGCTTTCATCGAAGGAAAAATGAATCCCCAAGTTCATCAAGACATTTTGCAGGAGAACTTAAGGCCATCTGTCCACCAGCTGAAGCTCAACAGAAGATGGGTGTTGCAACAGGACAACAACTCAAAGCTTAGAAGTAAATCAACAGCAGAATGGCTTAAACAGAAGAAAATATGCCTTCTGGAGTGGCCCAGTCAAAGTCCTGACCTCAACCCGATTGAGATGCTGTGGCTAGGGGCGTAACGACCGCGGTCGCAGGGGGTGCCACTGCGACCGGGCCCGGCGGGGGGAAGGGGCCCGCTGTACTCACATGTAATGGAGCGTAGTACAGTGACAATTCCGGTCCCGTCCGAGCACTTCATAGCCTACATTACATGTATAATATTAGGAAAGGTGGGGAGGTTGGCGCAGAGGCAGTTGGGCCCGGCAGTTCTTGTCACTGCCGGGCTGTCTCCACTCCAGATCAGTGAAGCAGGAGCTCCAGCGCTCCCCCTGCTGGCTGCACATCTCTCTGCTGGCTGTGGTAGGAGCACTGATGGCCCAGGGAATGTGCCTTCAGCACAGCCAGCAGCGAGATGAGAGTGTGGGAGCACGACGTCAGAGAACAAGGTAAGTATGTGATTTTTTCTTTTTTTCTAACGATGCAGACAGTGGGCAAAGAGGGGAGGAGGAGGGGGGGGTGTTTGATGGGCACTGTTTGATGGGCACAACTAAAATGAGGTGGTACAAAAGTGGGCATCTCTACTGAGGGGCACCTAATCTGGCATAACTAATCTGAGGAGGGCACATATGAATCCCTAACTATGAGGGGCACATATGAAGGCATAACTACTGTGAGGGGGCATGTAATCCGTCATAACCACTGTGAGGGGCACATATGTGGGCATATCTAATGTGAGGGGCACATAATCTGGCATAACTACTCTGAGGGGGCACATAACTGGGCATAAATACTGTGAGGGCAGGTGCGTAACTACCGGGGAAGCAGGGGAAGCGGCTGCTTCGGGGCCCGGGCTGACAAGGGGCCCGGCGCCCGGCAGCACGTGTCCACTCTCCTCTGCTTCCCTGCCCCCGGTAATCAGCTGTTTGGGCACTGCGCAGACTGTGCGCTGCGCCTGCGCTCCGTTAGACTGTCCACTGTCTGTGACTGTGCCAGCGGGGCCCCCCGCCCCCCCCCCTTTCAGTACAGTTTGGCCGGGCCCCCCCCTTTCACAGTTCCCCCTCCCCTCCCCTTTCACAGTTTGGCCCGGGCTGTCACAGGAGGCGGTGCTGTTGAACGGCCTGCTGCAGCCTATCAGAGAGGCTGGCGGCGCGATGACGTCATTGCGCAGGCGGCGCGATGGCGTCATCGCGCCGCTGAGCTGCACAAGCCATCAGAACAGCGGGCGTGGTGGACCGTGGGGTGTAAGAGCACAGTCACAGTGAGTGTGAGTCTGTGTCTGTGACCACATTATTTTTGGTCGGGCTGCCTGGGGTTGGGAAATCGGATTAATAATTTGAATGTGCATTAGCTACTGGCACCGGGGGGATTGGGAGGAAATCAATAATTCAGACTAATGGACTATTGGGGGGGGGGAGGAGAGGATGCATTGGCTACTGGCAGTCTGGCACATTATAGGGGGGTGTTATATGGCTGGGTGGCTACTGGCACATTATGGGGGGTTATATGGCTGGGTGGCTACTGGCACATTATAGGGGGGTTATATGGCTGGGTGGCTACTGGCACATTATGGGGAGGATGCATTGGCTACTGGCAGTCTGGCACATTATGGGGAGTGTTATATGGCTGGGTGGCTACTGGCACATTATGAGGGGTTATATGGCTGGGTGGCTACTGGCACATTATAGGGGGTTATATGGCTGGGTGGCTACTGGCACATTATGGGGGAGGATGCATTGGCTACTGGCAGTCTGGCACATTATGAGGGGTGTTATATGGCTGGGTGGCTACTGGCACATTATGGGGGTTATATGGCTGGGTGGCTACTGGCACATTATGGGGGAAGGATGCATTGGCTACTGGCAGTCTGGTACATTATGGGGGGGTGTTATATGGCTGGGTGGCTACTGGCACATTATGGGGGGGTGTTATATGGCTGGGTGGCTACTGGCACATTATGGGGGGGGTTATATGGCTGGGTGGCTACTGGCACATTATGGGGGGAGGTTATATGGCTGGGTGACAGTATTATACAATGACACTACATGACAGTGTGTGATATATAAGATCTCAAGATCGTGACTTGCGCCGGGGGGGGGGGGGGGGGCCCATAACAAAATTTGCTGTGGGGCCCAGTCATTTCTAGCTACGCCCCTGTGTGAGGGGGAATGTAACTAGGCATAAATACTGTGAGGGGGCACATAATCTTGCATTACTACTGTGAGGGGACACATAATCTGGCATA
This sequence comes from Bufotes viridis, assembly GCA_033119425.1. Taxonomy (NCBI): domain Eukaryota; kingdom Metazoa; phylum Chordata; class Amphibia; order Anura; family Bufonidae; genus Bufotes; species Bufotes viridis. The sequence goes on along the minus strand of CM065592.1, from coordinate 25,596,116 downwards.
ACTACTGTGAGGGGGCACATAACTGGGCATAAATACTGTGAGGGGGCACATAACTGGGCATAAATACTGTGAGGGGGCACATAACTGGGCATAAATACTGTGAGGAGGAACGTAACTGGGCATAAATACTGTGAGGGGCACATAATCTGGCATTACTACTGTGAGGGGACACATAATCTGGCATTACTTCTGTGAGGGGACACATAATCTGGCATTACTTCTGTGAGGGGACACATAATATGGCATTACTTCTGTGAGGGAACACATAATCTGGCATAAATACTATGAAGGGGGCACATATTTGGCATAACTACTGTGAGGGGCACATATCTGGGCATTACTACTGTGAGGGGACACGAAATTAGGCATAACTGCTGTGAGGGGCCACAAAGAGGACATAACTTTTGTGAAGGGACCACAAAGTGGGCTTAATTACTGTGAGGAGCCACAAACTGGGCATTAGTACTGTGTGGTAGCACTTAGGGGAAATGTCCTAGATTACCCTACTATACATTGGCATGGCTTAGTCTTACAGGCCAGCACACCATCACCATCCCTTCCTTATGTGATTATTCTTTTTTCTCTATCACCACAGAGACCTTGTTCTGGATCCAGCGGACATCACGCTGATGCTGCAACACCCTGGATGAGGTAGGACCAGATTTTTTTAGGACTGGGTGAGCCGTGCATTGGTCTCAGGGCTCTTTAACATGAGCGGATCCCATGCGGGTAATCTGCTGCGTGAAAGAGTACCAAAGACAGCAGAGACACGGAGTAGTAACGTGACTGATAATGCTCCATGCCTCTCTGTGATATTTTTACTATAAAATCACAGTGAGATAAAGTTGTCACTGGGATTTTGTAGTAAATAGATCACAGTCAATCATGTTACTGCTCCGTGTCTCTGCTGTCCGGAATGGGGCTTGGCACTCATTCACGCAGCGGATCAGCTGCACGGGAAAGATCCCTTGGTAAGAAAATCTGCCGCTTTTTTGTAAAAATAGGGGGGCTCGATCCAAAGTATGCACTGGGGCCCATAACATTCTAGTTACGCCATTGGCTGTGGCATGACCTCAAGAAAGCGATTCACACCAGACTTTCCAAGAATATTGTTGAACTGAAACAGTTCTGTAAAGAGGAATGGTCAAGAATTACTCCTGACCGTTGTGTACGTCTGATCTACATGGAAACGTTTGGTTGAAGTTATTGCTGCCAAAGGAGGTTCAACCAGTTATTAAATCCAAGGGTTCACATGCTTTTTCCACCTACACTGTGAATGTTTACATGGTGTGTTCAATAAAAACATGGTAACATTTAATTATTTGTGTGTTATTAGTTTAAGCAGACTGTGATTGTCTATTGCTGTGACCTGATGAAGATCAGATCACATTTTATGACCAATTTGTGCATAAATCCATATCATTACAAAGGGCTCACATACTTTTTCTTGCAACTGTATACACTGCAGCGCTTCACTCACGCACTCTGCTGCAGTAACAGTCGTCCGGGTTCCGCGGGTCTGCCCCTGTCAGCAGTGGAAGGCGGAAGAATGAGGGCTCAGAGTGGGGCGGGGCACGTTACTCAGTTACTCACTGCCAGCCGGCCGGAGGCGAAGTAGGTGCTTGCTTATCCCGGCTGCCCATGTGCCTGCCCCATCCTATGTGTGACCTAACTATTGCCCGCCCCTCTCGTCTCACTGGTCTTTGTGCCGTCATCAAACCGCTGGCTTAGTCTGTGGGTGGCAAGTGGCACTGGCGTCTGGCAAGTCAAGTGTACAAGAAAGCAGCAAGGAAGGAGGACTTTCCAACGCAGCAGCCAAAGCTCCAGTAAATTTGAAGAAATAATGATGGGCAGCAGGGCAGGGCAATGGGCACTCAATCAGAGCAGAAGTGGCAGAGAGACTGAGGTCAGCAGCAGCCACTCTGTACCTTTGGCTCTAATCTAACTGAAATGGCTGCTTCTGGCCTCAGTCTCTCTGCCACTGCTGCTCTGCTTCTCTTTTCACAGGTGCCACTGCCCAGCACACCAAGTGTGTTTGACCATCAAAATAGTGGATTATTAATCGCACACCAAGTGTTAGTTAGAACCTTAAAATGGTGCAGTATTATTAAAGAGGTTGTGCTAATTATTTTATATTTTTTTTATTTCTATGTTCTTAACTAGGCAAATATAACAAATTTACAATTAACTCACTTTATCTGGAGTGCCTGGTTTATCAGATTTGACTGAGGGTCACATGACCTGTGATGTCAGCTTCTCTCCCTGCTCTGATAAAGTTGGTTTCACAAGCCTGTAAACGAGAGGTTACTGTGCTGGCCATGACCCCTTCACTGCCGGGCTGCCTGCTCTCTCCTAGGATTCTTAACACCTTAAGCTGCACAGACTAGGAAGCTGCAGGCAGTGAGGAGACAATGCTGGGCACAGGAGCTGACAGACTAGAGAGAGCATAAGGTAGGAGGAAGATCCTGTGTGTATTAGCAGTGTCATTATACAGCTGGGACTTGTAGTTCTACACATACAACATGCTGCTGATTCTCCCAGCACTCAGGGCAGCTCTTGTATTCACTCCCTTAGCAGTATTATACAGCTAGAACTTCTTAGTTCTACACATACAACATGCTGCTGATTCTCCCAGCACTCAGGGCAGCTCTTGTATTCACTCCCTTAGCAGTATTATACAGCTAGAACTTCTTAGTTCTACACATACAAGATGCTGCTGATTCTCCCAGCACTCAGGACAGCTCTTGTATTCACTCCATTAGCAGTATTATACAGCTAGAACTTCTTAGTTCTACACATACAAGATGCTGCTGATTCTCCCAGCACTCAGGGCAGTTCTTGTATTCACTCCCTTAGCAGTATTATACAGCTAGAACTTCTTAGTTCTACACATACAAGATGCTGCTGATTCTCCCAGCACTCAGGGCAGCTCTTGTATCTACTCCCTTAGCAGAGCAGGGGGAGGGGCAGAGATTGTTGTTATTGCATGTAAACAAGGGCCAGAAAAGCCAGGGAAATGAGGAAATATATATATATATATATATATATATTTATTTATTTTTTGCCTAAAACTTGCTTAGCTTAGTCAAATTTTCAGTGCTATATATTTTTTTTTCATAACTCGGACAACCCCTTTAATCCTTCTGTTCACAGGTGTCTAGCCCAGCACACCAAGTTTTTGAACATCAAAATAGTGGATTATTAATCCCTGCATGATACAGGGATTAATAATCCACCATTTTGATGTTCAAATGCTCGGTGTGCTGGGCGGGCCACGTGTGAGGAGAAGTATCAATATTAATCCACCATTTTGATATTCAAACACTTGGTGTGCGATTAATAATCCACCATTTTGATGATCAAAGTAACACTTGGTGTGCTTGGCTGGGCATTAGGGAAGAGCGAACTTCTGGTTTCAAGTTCGGCGTGCAAGGTTCGGGTTCGTTACCAGCAGAATCCATAACTGAATTCTTAGATAACCCGAACCTTGTACGCCGAACTTGAAAACAGAAGTTTGCTCAACACTAGCGGCAATTCAAAATGGCCCGAAAATTCACTGTTTATGTAATTGTCAAATGATAATGATACTGCTGCACTCATATGTGATGCTGCAGAATAAATAAATAAAAAACTTTATGTGAAGTATTATATACCACTGTTTAAGCATCCTCCTAATAGTTGCACTTAAACAAACTCCATACAATTATGGCGCTATTGCATTTCTTTTTTCCATTTTTATCCCATTTGTAGTTTTTTTTTTGCAGTTGTCTCCTACAGTTTATGCCATATTAAATGGCGCCGTTAGAAAGTGCAACCTGTCCCTCAACAAACAAGCCCTTATACAGCTATGTGAATGGGGCAATAGGCTCTATTGGGGGCAATAAGCACTATAGGGCAACATATAACTACTGGAGGCACTATAAGTGATAGTGTAGCTACTGGGGTTGCTATAGGGAGTATTATAACTGCTGACAGTACTGGTACTTTAGGGGGTGGATGATGGAAAACTGAGAAAAGTAAGAGGTCTTTTTGGTAAACTCTGCAGAGACGAGACATGGCTAAAATAACATGGCAGTCTGCTTCCAATGAAGAAAATGAGGAAACAGAGCATCTACATCAAAGGAGACGTCACTGGATGTAATAGGTATGTGGTGCACCCTGTGTGTGTGAATTTAATGTCCATCTAAATATGTCTTTATCATTATGGCTGGGGGGCAAGGGTATACTGTGCAGTATACCGTTTTTTCTTGTGGGGCCCAAGCTTGAGGAACAGCCCCCGGCCTTTGGGCCACTTAATCCGCCCCTGGTCAAAGTGATATATATATAAAAAAAGAGGCAGGATTCCATAAGAAAGTTCAAAATGAAAACTCAGGACAGGTCAGTCTGGCCACCCAGAACAGAAGACCCTTGGGCCAAGGCAGACAATTCCAGTGGAATGGAAGCCTAGTACAGTTTTTAGCCATCTTCTCTCAAAAGATATGCACCTAATCCAGGATGGGTTTAAGGGAGTAGATATCTAGGGTGCAAAGGTGACTGTGGTAGCAGGTCCCAGTACCTGAGGGTGCCCAAAGATATATTTACTGTATATGAAAATACCAGTATTATAAATGGCACATGGTAGATGGGGAGCTCTGCAACCAATTCTGCATTGAGACCTAGAAGATTAGATTATGCTTCTGGCTTTGGCCACCTTTCCAAGGGCCCCATGACAGCTACATGGTATGCCTCTATGGTATTTACATTATCTAGATTTTACAAACGTCTCCAGAAGCTTTATCAATGCAACGGAGAAGATTTGTCTTTGAGAATTTGAGACCCAAAACAACTTGGTGATTTTCCCTGCAGGTGTAATGATGGTGGGCATTTAGTTTGTCACGTTTCCAGGAACCAGATATAACTAAAAAAATAATAAGAAACTGAAAATAATATTTAGCAATCTATCAGAGGAAAAGGACTGAAAAACTTACATTTTCTCATTTTTTTCTCTATTTTTACAAGGGGCAAATACCCTTAAGGTGCATTAAATCCTTGGACGTACATTGTATGGAGATGTATATCTGTCATCTAGTGGAGACAGCATCTATTGTTGAATTTCTCCTAATCCGCCTAAACTGCCATTCCGGGAAATCAAATGCCAAAAAGATTAAGTATCACTTTCTGCAGGAAAAAAAAGCTATAAACTTGGGCTTCTTCGTCAGTAGAATGAATCGTCTTCAAGATTTTGTTTTCGGCTCCAGAACTCTTCATTAATGCTAAAGAATTAAATGTAAGACTTCAGCTAATTAATTATGGTTTGATCGTTTTGACATCTCTAAATGATTCAGCCACATACCTTGAAGCCTTGTCAACTCAAATGCATCTTTATGTTTTTTTTTGCCTGTAACCAACGATGAAGACTAATGCTGCTCTCTCCAGTTTTCAATCACCTCTACAGAAGTCTTCCCCTGGCGATGTGCAAGGCCAGACCTAATTAATCGCTCATCTGCCCTCCGTTGTGTCTATACATCACAGTGGCAGTTGGAACTGCTGCCGGTTTTAAGGCTATTTCTTGAAAGAAACACTCATTTGTTTTTCAATAATTTAACCACAGGGGGTGATTTGTAATTAGGGAAGGAGATGAATCCAATTTTGTCCCCCTCCCCCTCCTTGTTTACAGATTGTAATAAATAAAAGGTGAGATGCGACATTGTTATTAGACACATACTTAAAGGGGAATTCCACAGTCAGAGGTGGTGTTACAAGGCCAATTGAGAGTGTGGGTCTACTAGTGGATTTGACATAGGTTTCAACCAAGGAAGGGAGTCTAAGGCAATTTACCACATTGAATCATCAGGTCATTTACCCAGAGTAGTCACCGACTGACATGCTAGTAGATAAACTGTAATTCAAGGTTTCAAGGCATTAGACACCAGCCATGGTCAGTAAGTTGGAGGTCAGGGCAGAAGATAGGCCTAAGGTCAGAGCAGGTGGAGTAGCAGAAGGTAGGCAGAGGTCAGGGGAGGTGGAGTACCAGAAGGTAGGCAGAAAGTTAGGGCAGGTTGAGTAGCAGAAGGTAGGCAGAAAGTAACAGCAGGTGGAGTAGTAAAGGTAGGCAGAAAGTTAGGGCAGGTGGAGTAGCAGAGAGTAGGCAAAAGGTCAGGGCAAGTGGAGTATCAGGAGGTAGGTAGAAGGTAAGAGCAGGTGGAGTAGCAGAAGGTAGGCAGAAGGTCAGGGTAGATGGGGAAGCAGAAGGTGGCAGAAGGTAAGAGCAGGTGGAGTAGCAGAAGGTAGGCAGAAGGTCAGGGTAGATGGGGAAGCAGAAGGTAGGCAGAAGGTCATGGCAAGGGAAGTAGAAGAAGGTTAGAGCAGGTGGAGTAACATAGTGACATAGTTTGTAAGGCTGAAAGAAAACATCCATCCATCTAGTTCAGCCTGTTATCCTGTACGTAGAAAGCAAACAAAAAGGGTATTGCAGCACAACATTTCACATACAAACAATAAAACTGGGAAATAGGGATTATTCTAAATTAAAGTGGGATTATACCTACTATAAATAAATAAAATAGCTCTTTATGCACATTTTTGATCAAACATGTGTCGGGCCCATCTACCAGGCGTGTCTGGTGCCATAACAGCTTCAAACAGTGTCGTGCACACCTGACTAGTTAGTCTGCCCTGGAGGCTGGTTTTAAAGTCAGTAAAAAACTGAGTCTGCTTTTATAGCGCCTACCAGTAGCCATTTGGCTCCAGGAGAAGTATAAAATGGGCTCAGCATGCATGTTGGTACTTGCATCCCTGTATCTGATTGAAGCTGTTATGGCACCAGATGGGGTTACAAGCAGAGTGTACCTGGCATGCATGCTGCCCATGCACTCCCTGGATTTTGTGTGGCTGTCATGGCCAATAACAGGTAGGAACTCGTGTTAGGGACCACTCATGGAGGCGACCTTGACGTGGTGAGTGGCTTATTATGCTTTGGCCAAAATGTACACTAATGCCTCATTCAACATCCAGCATGGAGGCAGGGCAGAGTGCTGGTTGCAGAGTGCCATTGCATTTTTGTTTTTGCGTTTGTATGTGTATTTCGCCATAGCAATGTGCACCTGTATATAGGGTTGTGCTGACTGAACCCCCCACCTTTTTTTTCTTTGTAGTATATATTGGAGGCGTGGCGATCTCCATGCAGTCGTGCACACCTGACTAGTTAGTCTGCTCTAGAGGCTGGTTTTAAAGTCAGTATAAAACTGAGTCTGCTTTTATAGCGCCTACCAGTAGCCATTTGGCTCCAGGAGAAGTATATAGTGGGCTCAGCATGCATGTTGGTACTTGCATCCCTGTATCTGATTGAAGCTGTTATGGCACCAGACGGGGTTAAAAGCAGAGTGTACCTGGCATGCATGCTGCACCTGCGCTCCCTGGATTTTATGTGGCTGTCATGGCCCATAACAGGTAGGAACTAGTGTTAGGGACCACTCATGGAGGCGACCTTGACGTGGTGAGTGGCTTATTACGCTTTGGCCAAAATGTACACTAATGCCTCATTCAACATCCAGCATGGAGGCAGGGCAGAGTGCTGGTTGCAGAGTGCCATTGCATTTTTGTTTTTGCGTTTTTATGTGTATTTCGCCATAGCAATGTGCACCTGCTTATAGGATTGTGCTGACTGAACCCCCCACCTTTTTTTCTATGTTACTAATGAAATCAGTGATGGATCGTAAAGTTGGTGAGGGTCCGAGCCCATAACCAGTGTGGTAAGGTGCAGGGTGCCGTCGTGGATGGCAGGTATGTGTCACCGAGGTTCATAGCCTCGGTGAGGTAAGAGCCCGTTTTTGTTGATGTCAGCAGCAGCTAGTGCTACTGACAGAGTTAAATAGCATGGCTGCAAAGCCGATCCGGGCCGGCTCTTACCGGGAGCAGCTAAAGTGTAGGGTGGGTGGCTGCTCCCCACGACCCAGTCCTGGTTTTGGCCTGGGTTTAAAAGCTCAGCCAGCTCAGCAGCTGCAGGCTGTGATTATCCTGGAGCTGCTAACAGGGCTGAGGAGTTCTCTGTCCTGGAGGAAAGAGCTCAGCAAGGAGGTGTTTTGTTCCTGGCTACCTGAAGCTGGATTCTCCTGCGGCTGGGCCGACAGCGTGGTGCGAACCTGCACCTACACCTCCCAGGTGACTGAACCTGTGTTGGCCTGTTTTTGTTTTGCCACGTTATTTCCGTTGTGTGTGAACTGTCACCAAAGAGACTGTTTTTCATTTATGGTGGGCAAGTGTGAATAAAACACTGTTTTTTGCACAATCTGGACTCCTTGTTTTGCCTCTAAACTGCACCCGCACCGCTGTCTACCAGAGCGACTCCCCACATTTGGTGTCGGATGCGGGCATGCGCAGTGAGGCTGGCGTGAACGCCGTAGTTTTGTTTTTCTAAAGTGCATGGAATATATTAAGCCAGCAAAGCTGCAAGCAGGAGTTTCTGGCAACATGGAGGCTGCTGTGAAGGCTCTCATAGAGGCTAACGTGCAGCAGCGGGAGACCAACCAACTACTGCTACAACATGTGATGGCGTTACAGGCGGCAGGAGCGTCCCACCACGTCCATGATGCCCGGAAAGCGGTCCGTGCGGCGATCCCAAAAATGACCCCCGCAGATGACGTTGAGACGTACCTGGCGGTTTTTGAGAAGGTCGCCGTGAGGGAAAAGTTACCCCGTGACCAGTGGGCCGAGGTGGTTGCTCCGTTCCTGGCATCCGGACCCCAGCAAGTTTTTGATTTGGCAGACGACCAGGCTGCTGACTATTCCACGGTGAAGGGGAGATCCTGGCCAGACTGGGGGTAAACGTGTTGGTCCGGGCTCAGCGGGTCCACCAGTGGGACTTCAAAGTGGCTGAACCCGCCAGGCCGCAGTACTATGAGTTGTTGCACAGGTTGCAAAAATGGCTGCAGCCTGAGGTTCTAAGTCCGACTGCTATGCTGGACCGGCTGCTGGCTGACATGTTTTGGAGGGCCTTGCCTTACCCCCTTCAACACTGGATCGGCCAGGTATCCCCCACCAATGCCCTTGAGATGGTCGACCTGGTGGAGCGATATGAGGCCACCAGAAACCTGCAGGGGGTTCTTTTGGGAGGGGCCAGTCAAACCCCGGAAATCTCCACCCCAGTCCCGGCGGCGGACAAACCCGCCCGGGATGTACCTCTTGCAGATCCGTCCCCAGTGGTCTGCTGGCAGTGTCGGGAGCCTGGACACATAAGGGCCAACTGTCCACAGTGGGGGAACCCATGGAGACTAATTATGGGTACCGGGCTTCCATGTATGCCCGGAGACTGTGTGCGACCGGCATCCCGGGACAATAGACAATCGTCATCTGTGCCAGGTGCAAGTCGGGGATAACCTGGCAGTGGCGCTGTTGGACTCAGGGAGCCTGGTAACCCTGGTAAGTGCTGCCCTGGTACAGCCCACCCAGTATACGGGCGGACAGTGGGTGTGGTGTGCATACACGGAGACTTAAAGGACTATCCCACTGCTGTAATGTCTCTGTCCACGGCGGTCGGCACCTGGACTTGTGAAGTGGCGATCTCCACAAAGCTGCCCTATGAACTAATAATTGGGAGAGACTTCCCTGGTTTTCCGTCACTGTGGCCTGAGATGAAAGTGACTAATAGCCCTGAGACAGGGGTAACCCTAGCAGAGTGGCCTGATACCCCTGGAAGGCCAGAACCCTGGGAGCCCGAGTCTGAAGGGCCAGCGGTAGGGGTGACCACTGCTGCAGCGGTAGTGGGGAGACAACCCCACTGAGTGTAATGGTGGGAGACACGGAGGACTTGCCACCGGGACCTGAGTTGGCAGACCTCAATGTCTCCGGGAAAATTTTGGGACCGCACAACACCGGGACCAAACCATAACCAGGGCCTGGGAGAATGTGCTGGAAATTGATGGTAAACCCCAGAAACCAGGGGCTGAATTAATGTTCCCACGATTTATTGTTCTGCAGGATATGTTGTATCGGGTGAACCAAATCCGAGGTGAACCTGTTGAACAGTTGGTGGTGCCCACAGCGTATCGCAAGCTTGTCATGGAGCTTGCCCACCAACATGTTCTTGGGGACACCTGGGGTGGCAGAAAACCCAGGACCGCATACTGCAGCGGTTTTATTGGCCCAGTGTGTTCAAGGAAGTAGAAAATTATTGTAAGTCCTGTCCAACCTGTCAGGTAACTAGCCCCCAGCCACATTTCCGTAGTCCTCTGGTACCTCTGCCAATTATTGAAGTACCGTTTGAGCGAATTGCTATGGATTTAATTGGGCCTGTACCAAAGTCTGCTAGGGGCCACCAACACATTCTGGTAGTTCTCGACTATGCCACTCGGTATCCGGAGGCGGTGCCTCTGCGACATACCTCAGCTAGGCTCATTGCCAAAGAGTTAATGGAGATGTTTTCCCGTGTGGGCCTGCCAAAAGAGGTTCTGACAGACCAAGGGACCCCTTTTATGTCCAAAGTAATGAAGGAACTGTGTAAATTGTTGCGTATAAAGCAGTTACGGACGTCCGTTTACCATCCGCAAACAGACGGTCTTGTTGAGAGGTTTAACCAAACTCTAAAGAATATGTTAAAAGGGTGGTGTCTAGAGATGGGAAGGACTGGGACCTGCTTCTGCCCTATCTCATGTTCGCAGTGCGAGAGGTACCCCAGTCCTCTACTGGGTTCTCGCCCTTCGAACTGCTTTATGGCAGACACCCTCGGGGCCTGTTGGATATCGCCAAGGAAGCATGGGAACAACAGCCTGTCCCCCACAAAAGTGTCATTGAGTATGTCACCCAGATGCAGGAACGGATAGAAAGGGTGTTGCCGTTGGTCCGGGAGCATATGGAGGCAGCGCAACAAGCCCTGAGTAGGGTGTATAATCGTCAGGCTCGGGTACGGGGCTTCAATCCGGGAGATCGAGTGTTGGTTCTGGTACCCACCCTTGACAGCAAATTCCTAGCTAGGTGGCAGGGCCCCTATGAGGTGGTCGAGAAGGTAGGGAAGTAAATTACAAAGTACACCAGCCAGGCGGCGCAAGCCGAGCAGGTGTACCATGTGAATTTGCTAAAGCCGTGGAAAGATAGGGACACGACCGGCGACCACAGCCCCGGCCAGGGCTTCTAGGTGAAAAGGGTCCAGCCCCACAGTTCGAGGCCTGTGAAGCCGTAACCACGGTAAAAATTGCAGACAGCCTGTCTTCCACACAAGTTCAGGAAGTCAGGGAGTTCCTCAGTCGGAACACGGATGTGTTCTCGGACCTCCTGGCCGCACGTCTCTCATCCGACATGACATCGTCACTGAGCCTCAGGCCAAGGTCGGTTAAAACCATACCGGGTACCCGAGGCTCGCGGCGGGCCATCGCGGAGGAAGTGCAGTTAATGTTGAAGCTCGATGTCATTGAGGAGTCGAAAAGTGAGTGGGCCAGTCCCATAGTCCTAATACCCAAGCCGGATGGGACGTTGCGGTTCTGCAACGACTTTCGCAAGTTAAATGAAGTATCCAAGTTTGGCGCGTATCCCATGCCCCGAGTAGACGAGCTTGTTGAAAATTTAGGACAAGCCCGTTATTTTTCTGTGCTGGACCTCACTAAAGGGTACTGGCAGGTACCCTTAACGGAGCGGCTAAGGAAAAACCGCGTTTGTTACCCGCGAGGGCCTGTATCACTACAAGGTGTTACCCTTTGGCCTGCATGGCGCCCCGCCACTTTCCAGAGGTTAATGGACATAGTGCTGCGACCACATCGTCGGTACGCCTCGGCCTACTTAGATGATGTAGTCATCCACAGCACCGACTGGGAAAGCCATTTACCCAAGGTGCAGGCAGTAGTGGATGCCCTGAGGAAAGCTGGACTAACCGCCAATCCAAAAAAGTGTGCGATTGGGTTGGAAGAGACCAAATATCTGGGATATGTAATTGGGCGGGAGTCATCAAACCTCAGGTAACTAAGGTAGAGGCCATTCGTAGCTGGCCCCGACCGGTCACCACCAGGCAGGTAAAGTCGTTCCTGGGGATTGTAGGATACTACATGAGGTTTGTGCCCCACTTTGCCACAATAGCAGCGCCATTGACAGACCTGTTGAAGGGACGAAAGTCTGGGAGGGTTAGCTGGAGTGAGAAGGCGGAGGAGGCTTTCTCCCGCGTTGAAGTCGGCCCTGTGTGGGTCCCCGGTTTTGGTGACACCCGACTTCAACAAGGAGTTTGTCGTACAGACCGACGCCTCGGAGGTAGGCCTCGGTGCGGTACTGTCGCAGGAGGTCAACGGGGAAGAACATCCCGTTGTCTTCCTGAGCCGTAAGCTCAGTCCCGCCGAGTCCAGATATAGTATAGTGGAGAGGAGTGCCTGGCTATCAAGTGGGCACTCGAATCTCTCCGCTACTACCTGTTAGGGAGGAGGTTCCGTCTGGTGACCGACCATTCCCCCCTCAAATGGATGAGTCAGGCCAAGGAGAGGAATGCTCGGGTCACCAGGTGGTTCCTATCCCTTCAAAATTTCAAGTTCTCCGTGGAACATAGGGCAGGTCGCTTGCAAGGAAATGCAGATGCCCTTTCCCGCGTCCACTGCCTCACATGTGTCCACCCCCTCAGGGTTGAACAAAGGGGGGGTGTGTGGTAAGGTGCAGGGTGCCGTCGTGGATGGCAGGTATGTGTCACCGAGGTTCATAGCCTCGGTGAGGTAAGAGCCCGTTTTTGTTGATGTCAGCAGCAGCTAGTGCTACTGACAGAGTTATATAGCATGGCTGCAAAGCCGATCCGGGCCGGCTCTTACCGGGAGCAGCTAAAGTGTAGTGTTGAGCGCGAATATTCGAATTTCGAATTTTTATCGCGAATATCGCAACTTCGATAATTCGCGAATATTGCGAATATATCGCTATATATTCGCAATTTCGAATATTCGTTTTTTTTTTTTTTTTTTAGTTGTTAATTCTTGTTGCTCTCTGGTTGTCTTCCCAGTTCCCACTTCCCAAAAGCTGTTCTTACCTGTCCGGAGGATTCCTGGCTCCCTGCCCGCTTCAGTCATTGCCCGTTGCCGCTTCTGCTGACTTCCCATGTGCATGGGAACGCCTCCATGCTAAAGTGTACTGTCGGATGTGAGAATCACGATCTCACAAATTTGACTAAGTTGTAATCGCAATGCGATTAATATAACCTGAATTATTCGCATTGCGATATTCATTCTATTCTAGCAATACAACCATTAGGAACTTAGCTCTAAGATCAATTCGCAATGCGATTATATGTTCGCCTCGCGAATGAAACTTAGAGCTGACCGAGTTCCTAATGGTTGTATTGCTGGAATATAACGAAGATTGAGAATATAGTGCTATATTCGTGAATTCGAGATATTCTCAATCTTCGTTCTATTCTAGCAATATACATCCATTAGGAACTTAGCTCTAAGATCAATTCGCAATGCGAGTATATGTTCGCCTCGCGAATAAAACTTAGAGCTGAGTTCCTAATGGTTGTATTGCTGGAATAGAACGAAGATTGAGAATATCTCGAATTCACGAATATAGCACTATATTCTCAATCTTCGTTATATTCCAGCAATACAACCATTAGGAACTCGGTCAGCTCTAAGTTTCATTCGCGAGGCGAACATATAATCGCATTGCGATTGATCTTAGAGCTAAGTTCCTAATGGATGTATTGCTAGAATAGAACGAAGATTGAGAATATCTCGAATTCACGAATATAGCACTATATTCTTAATCTTCGTTATATTCCAGCAATACAACCATTAGGAACTCGGTCAGCTCTAAGTTTCATTCGCGAGGCGAACATATAATCGCATTGCGAATTGATCTTAGAGCTAAGTTCCTAATGGATGTATTGCTAGAATAGAACGAAGATTGAGAATATCTCGAATTCACGAATATAGCACTATATTCTCAATCTTCGTTGTATTCTAGCAATACAACCATTAGGAACTCAGATCTAAGTTGTAATCGCAATGCGATTAATACAGGTTATATTAATCGCATTGCGAATGAAACTTAGAGCTGGGTTCCTAATGGTTGTATTGCTAGAATAAAAGAAGATTGAGAATAGGAACCCAGCTCTAAGTTTCATTCGCAATGCGATTAATATAACCTGTATTAATCGCATTGCGAATGAAACTTAGATCTGAGTTCCTAATGGTTGTATTGCTAGAATATAACGAAGATTGAGAATATAGTGCTATATTCGTGAGATATTCGTTATCTTTGTCAATTCTAGCAATACAAGTTAACCATTAGGAACTCAGATCTAAGTTTCATTCGCGACGCGAATATATATTCGCGTAAAATTCGCAATATATAAAATCATGACGAATATTCGATTTCGACGAATATATGACGAATATTCAATCGAATATTCGCGAAATATCGCGAAATCGAATATGGCACCTCCCGCTCATCACTACTAAAGTGTAGGGTGGGTGGCTGCTCCCCACGACCCAGTCCTGGTTTTGGGCTGGGTTTAAAAGCTCAGCCAGCTCAGCAGCTGCAGGCTGTGATTATCCTGGAGCTGCTAACAGGGCTGAGGAGTTCTCTGTCCTGGAGGAAAGAGCTCAGCAAGGAGGTGTTTTGTTCCTGGCTACCTGAAGCTGGATTCTCCTGCGGCTGGGCCGACAGCGTGGTGCGAACCTGCACCTACACCTCCCAGGTGACTGAACCTGTGTCGGCCTGTTTTTGTTTTGCCACGTTATTTCCGTTGTGTGTGAACTGTCACCAAAGAGACTGTTTTTCATTTATGGTGGGCAAGTGTGAATAAAACACTGTTTTTTGCACAATCTGGACTCCTTGTTTTGCCTCTAAACTGCACCCGCACCGCTGTCTACCAGAGCGACTCCCCACACCAGGCACTGATGTAAATTTCTGACATGAGCTGTACATAACACATGTATTGTCAGAAGAATAAAATAGGTGACAGCCCCTTAACCACTCGCCACATAATTACATGCATGTATATTTAGGGAAGGGTTCACTTCTGGCATCTCTATGTACATATACATGAAGGTGAAGTTGTGCCCGTAACCTGATGGGATACATCTATGACCGACAGCTGTTCTCTCAGCCATTTTACCTGCTCTGTATTGCGTTCAGTGCACATTTCAGTGTTGACCAAGTGTTGGCCTTCCTTTATCATCTCCCTGTCAGCCCTGGCATTGTGAATGCAGGGGTTGATGACGTTACTGATGATCTGACATTTTGAAATGACCCCTATTAACAAATATAAGATTAGGCCATTTTTCCCTTCTTCATGACACTTTTGTTTCACTACATGCCGGCTCAAAAGCATAAAAATTTTTCAGTTTGATTATTGGGACTTCATTTTTATATAATTTTTATTTTTGTATTTTTATTTTTATATCCTGAAAAAAGGGACAAGAAAGGAAACAAAAATGATCTATTTTCATTTTTTTTTTTAGATTGTTGGCTTTAATAGCACAAAGTGTAACCAGAATATTATTTTAGATTGTGATTAGAGATGAACGAAGTTATAAAAAATTTGATTCGGCTGCTTTGCGAATTACTTCATCATAAAGCACATTTCTTTGTATGTAGTGGGCGCAATGACGGGGAACGGAGATCTCACCACCCCCAGTCATTGAATCCCTCAGATGCCGCGTTCATCACTGATCACGGCATCTGAGGCTACCATTTAGGCCTTTCAGGGATTAATCATGGTTAAAATAAAGAATACGTTATACATTTGCACATGAAGAGGCCGTCGCTGATAATCACTGGTGACATCACTGTGCCTGGCAAGCGTGCTGATATCATATGTCACCCTGCGTGAGAATTTGCGCTGTGTCTTCAATCAAGATGGCTGCGACGGCCTCTTCGCGCAAAATGATGAAGTATGAATTTTTTTTAGTTTTTTACTGCCATTTCAGGGAAAATGTATTTGTTATGACGAAGCACAGGGAAATTCGGCTTTGCAGCAAATTGAATTTTCCCTGAAGTTCGGATCTAAGTTAATTCTTTTGACTTCGATTCACTCAACACTAATTGTGATAACCGTCTCCTCACTTCTGCAGTTGCACAATTTCTGTGCAGCTGCAAACTTGGTTAGGACATTCAGAAACGTCCTTGAGACGTTTTAAGTCATCTGAAGGTCTTCAAGTAGTTATAGGGATTTTTCTGTAATCAAAACTTATTGCCTTTTAACAGGATAAGTGGTAAGTGTCTGACTGGTGGCGGTGCTTTTTGCAGGACATGTTGTAGATTTTTTAGACAAGGCCTCAAGTATCTACATACCTCCCAACTTTTTGGATGGTCAAAGAGGGACACTTATGGCTAATAGTGTGAAAGCTCAATTTTTCCTGCATATCTATAAAGTTCAATAGTTTTCTCTTATAGCGCAAAAATAATCTGAATATAGGAATTTCTAAAATCCCAATTGCATCAAATAATGAAATAATCAACACTGACTCAAATATACAGAGAGGAACCAGAAATAAACACTTTCTGGGTCAATATTGTGAATGTAATAATATATATATATATATATATATATATATATATCTATCTATCTATCTATCTATCTATCTATCTATCTATCTATCAAAAAGAGGGCCATTTAAGGAGCAAAGTGGAACAGAGGGCCTTGGGTCAAAAATAGGGACTCTCTCTCCAAATAGGGACACGGGAGGTCTGAAGCTATATAGACAGAAAAGTAAAAACTTATGGCTAATGGCATGCAGTAAGGCAAAAATGGAAAAATTGCGGTGGTCCTTAAAGGGATTGGGCAACTTTTGAGGTGTTTTTGGCATGCCCCCTCCTGGCCAAGACCTACAAAGGAAGCATATTTACCTACTTCCCTGCTGCTTAGCTTGAGTCTCCTACTGTGACCCAAGCAACATGACGCAAGGCAGGCAGGTCACCGCTGAGACCAGTGATTGGCTGCAGATGTTGACAGCAGGGAAGGAAGATGAGGATTGGGAGAAAGGAGCATATATTCAGCAACAGGGAGCAGGTAAGTATACTTCCCTTCTAAAGGTCTGGCCAGGAGGGGGGGGGGGTTGCCAAAAAGGGGTTCAGATGTTGTATTGGTGGCCCACTTCATCCATATTCAACTATCAATGTGTAAAACAGTGATCTACAATATATGGCTTCATAGTAGCTGTAGAAATACAATCCCACCATGCTCATGGTCAGTCCAGTAGATCTCAAGAGTAAAAGTTCTATGATCTTTGCTCACCGTGGGGAAATAAAATTGCTTACATGTGAATTTCTGATGGACTTAAGGTCAACTGTTATAAAGAAAGACATGTTGAGGGAGTAACTAGAATCCAGGATGTAACTAGTAATCATGGGGCCTCATAGCAGAAGGTGGAATGGTGCCCAAATCCATCATGAACAAATACGGTAAGGTGTAGTAAGGAGCTTTCCGTAGTGTCTACTACCGTCTTCACATTCTATTGTCCGCCACTTGTACATTTTCTCCCCATTTAACTTCGATCATCCAATTGATCGTGCACTATG
The DNA here is from genome assembly GCA_033119425.1 of Bufotes viridis. Lineage (NCBI taxonomy): Eukaryota > Metazoa > Chordata > Amphibia > Anura > Bufonidae > Bufotes > Bufotes viridis. The sequence goes on along the minus strand of CM065592.1, from coordinate 25,578,659 downwards.
ATCCTGACCAGTCCCTTATCTCTGAGCATCACTTAGGAATTTTGGATGAGAAGACCCCTCACCGACTTCAACTGCTAAGCCTTCTACTTTGGTAGCTATGCCCTTGGCTTCAATGCTTTATACAGCAGTTTCGCTACAAAAAGTTTACGTATAGCTCCAACCTCACAAGGGTTCCAGGAGGCTGAGACATAAGAGGCTAACTGTCGGGGTTCTCACCCTTGAGAGCTAGATGGAAAATAGAGGTCACCATATTATCTCTACATTGTGGCAGATAGGGTAAGTTTCAGGTAAGTAGCTCTGCAACGTGAGGAACCTTTCAAACAACACTTCATATCTCAGCTTCTTGGACTCGTTTGTATGTAACATCAGCCAGGGGACAAGGGGTTTTAGTACCAATAGCTTTTCTCATGCATCCACAGGATAGGTGCTACCTCAGTGGGGTCCAACAGATCGATCCCCAAGTTTAGTATAACAGGGGGAACCCTCCATCTTCTGACTATCCTTTAGGATGGTCATGGTGAGGAGCAGTTGTGTCGTCTGGTGGCTGAGCATTCCAGCTAACACTACAAACAACTCACATACAGACAGAGATATGGTGCTCAACCACCGCTCTATATAACTGCTCCTCACAATGGTTGTCCTTGTGAAAAGGGGACGGGAGTGAAGGGAACCCCCTCTTTAGTGGTCAGTGCTGCCCCCATGATCTAACATTTCAGGTCATTGATGCAGAAAAGACTCCTTTAACCCTCCTTCTACAGTCCTAATTCAGCCCTGGTAATTCTGCACAACCCATGAGCTCATGTACATGTACACAAATAGCTGTTCAGGATTGTGAAACCCCCCCCCCCCAACGGAACATGAGTGGTCTCCAGGAGCCGAATATTGCTCTTCTGCTGGGATACATTTACAAGGCGCCAGGGCATTGCTGTACAGAGGAAATGAACACGCTTGTTTATTTTGCACACACATTGTAAAATGTTACGCCTTTCTTGCTTGTTACATTACTTGTATTTCACTTTATTGCATCCCACTCTTGATGTGCTGTAATATATTTATGAGAATATTAAATTTTATTTCTATACTCGTCGCATAGCCTATAGCTGAATTCACATTGCTGCCTGTGCCGGAATGAATAGGACTTCATCAACGGAATGCTACAAAGAGCAACTAAAGTCACATATAAAAATAATCCTACATACAATATTAAGCATTAAAGTAATAAAAACATACTCAGTGGGCAGTATTATGGTAATTATATTTTCGTAAAAATGAGGCATTATTATAGGAATTACAGTATGTTTTTGTACTGTACATATAAAATTAATTATCGTAGTTATATCCTTGTACATAGGATCAGTATTATAGTAGTTATATTCTTGTACAGAGGAGCAGTATTATAGTAGTTATATTCTTGTACATAGGAGCAGTATTATAGTAGTTATATCCTTGTACATAGGAGGCAGTATTATAGTAGTTATATTGTTATACATAGGAGCAGTATTATAGTAATTATATTCTTGTACATAGGAGCAGTATTATAGTAGTTATATTCTTGTACATAGGGGAAGTATTATAGTAGTTATATTTTTGTACATAGGAGCAGTATTATAGTAGTTATATTCCTGTACATAGGAGCAGTATTATAGTAGTTATATTCTTGTAAATAGGAGGCAGCATTATAGTAGTTATATTCTTGTACATAGGAGCAGTATTATACTAGGTATATTCCTGTACATAGGAGGCAGTATTATAGTAGTTATAGTCTTATACATAGGAGGCAGCATTATGGTAGTTATATTCTTGTACATAGGAGGCAGTATTATAGTGGCTATATTCCTGTACATCGGAGAAGTATTATAGTAGTTATATTCTTATACATAGGAGGCAGTAATATAGTAGCTATATTCTTGTACATAGGAGGCAGTATTATAGTAGTTATATTCTTGTACATAGCAGCAGTATTATAGTAGTTATATTCTTGTACATAGGAGCAGTATTATAGTAGTTATATTCTTGTACATAGGAGCAGTATTATAGTAGTAATATTCTTGTACATAGGAGCAGTATTATAGTAGTTATATTCTTGTATATAGGAGCAGTATTATAGTAGTTATATTCTTGTACATAGGAGCAGTATTATAGTACTTATATTTTTGTACATAGGAGGCAGTATTATAGTAGTTATATTCTTGTACATAGGAGCAGTATTATAGTGGTTATATTCCTGTACATAGGAGCAGTATTTTAGTAGTTATATTCTTGTACATAGGAGCAGGATTATAGTAGTTATATTCTTGTACATAGGAGGCAGTATTATAGTAGTTATATTCTTGTACATAGGAGGCAGTATTATAGTAGTTATATTATTGTATATAGGAGGCAGTATTATAGTAGTTATATTCTTGTATATAGGAGCAGTATTATAGTAGTTATATTCTTGTACAGAGGAGACAGTATTATAGTAGTTATATTCCTGTACATAGGAGCAGTATTATAGTAGTTATATTCTTGCACATAGGAGGCAGTATTATAGTAGTTATATTCTTGTACATAGGAGGCAGTATTATAGTAGTTATATTCTTATACAGTGGAGGCAGTATTATAGTGGTTATATTCCTGTACATAGGAGCAGTATTATAGTAGTTATATTCCTGTACATAGGAGCAGTATTATAGTAGTTATATTTTTATACATAGGAGCAGTATTATAGTAGTTATATTCTTGTACATAGGAGGCAGTATTATAGTAGTTATATTCTTGTACATAGCAGCAGTATTATAGTAGTTATATTCTTGTACATAGCAGCAGTATTATAGTAGTTATATTCTTAACCAAATTTCTTTTTATTAAGAAAAAGCATAGACATAGTGGGCCAAGCATGGCCGTGTACATAATGAGTTCTACATATAGAGCAGCAATCAGCATAAACATAAGGTACACCGGTGCAGTGTAGTGGTGTGTGCACTAAGGAACAAATACGTGCAGGAATGGGGTACAAAACAGGGGGGAGAGAGGGGGAGGAAAGTCGGGTGTAAGGAGGGGGTACAGTCTGCTACACTTCAGTCAGGAGAATTTCCTATAAGTTTTCCACGGTAACCATAATTTCAAGAATCGTGACCGGGAAAACGTTTCCCAGTGTGCAAGTTCTTCAAAGCGGTAGATCTGGTCCACCTTATCAATCCACATTTGCAGCGTAGGTGGCGACTCGTCTTTCCACAGAAGTGGGATCAGTAACCTTGCTGCTGTGAGTAACATCGTCGGAAGGCTATTTCTAGCAGGAGTAAGGGTGTCATTAGGGCACCATAGTAGTATGAGCTTTACATCTAATCTGATGGTGGTAGAGCATATCTGATTAATCTTATCTGAAATCAAGTTCCAGAAGGGCTGTATTTTCTGGCATTTCCACCAAATGTGCGACAGAGTACCAGATTCCACGCCACAGCGCCAACACGCCTCCGGAATCTCCAAGTTCAATTTGTGCAAAAACTCAGGCGTCTTGTACCATCTGGTGAGAAGTTTAAAAGAATTTTCCTGTATTCTAACACAGCGGTTAAAGCCGTGTGAATGAGCAAGTATAACCGCTCTTTCCGGTTCCATGAAGGTTAGGGAGAGCTCCTGTTCCCAAGATGTCATATAGCGGAGATCCGGAGGCATGGAGATGAGTAGGAGGGTGAGTCCGGGCACGAGAAAGGTTTTGTGCAGAGTGTACTGTCTCTTTTAAAGTTTGCAACATGAAATAGTGGCTCACCCTGAACCCCAGGAAGTAGCAATATTGAATCCCAATCTATCTTGCCGTCCGGGAGAAGGACATCCCGCAGAACAACGTCAGCAAGCCTAGACCAAATCCCGGAGGGAGTAGATATAGAGGGATGAATGTGACACTGAAGAAGGCTAAGTGGCATGTATGGGTTAGGAAAGCGGAACGTCTGTGACTGAACCATTTTGGACCACTCTGCCAACATACCCTTCAAGATAGGAGAGGAGAAAGCATGGTTGACTGAGAATGTCTTGACCCCCCCATAGGCTGAGACGTTCCTGTGTGGTGAGTAAGGTGGCCTCTAGGTGGGAGCAGGGAGAGTCAGTATTGCGGGAGAGGGCAGCTGTGCACCTACAAAGCTAAACAGCGGTATAAAATAACTTCACATCAGGGAGCCCAAATCCGCCAAACCGTTTGTCCCTAGTGAGGACTGAATAAGCGATGCGAGGAGACTTGCCCTTCCAGAGGAAGCTGGTGAACACCCGGCGCACTTCAGTAAAATAGGAGTTGGGGAGCCAAATAGGGAGGGATTGTAGAAGGTATAGGAATTTGGGGATAATAAAAGTCTTCAGATAATTCTTCCTCCCCATCCACGAGACAAAAGAGGGCTTCAGAGACTGTAAATGGGTGCGGACCGATTGGAGGAAAGGGATAAAGTTAAGAGAGCAAAGTTCCTGGACATTAGCAGACATATGTGTCCCTAGGAACGAGATGGAATGGGCGGCCCAGGAAAACGGGGTAGTCTGCTTGAGGGTATTTATAATAGCGGGGGGACAGGAGATGTTAAGCGCCACGGACTTCCCATAGTTAATTTTGAAATTTGAGATAAAGTCGAAGTCCTCAAATATAAGCAATAATTTGGGTAGGGCTTCTTTGGGGTTAGTAGTAAGAACTAACAGATCATCCGCAAATGCTGCAGTAACATGTGTGCGGGAGCCAACATGTAGGCCTTTTATCTGTGGGTCCATCCTGATCCTACACAGAAGGGTCTCCATAACCAGGACAAACAGAGCCGGGGAAAGGGGGCATCCCTGACGAGTTCGATTAGAGATCCTAAAGGGGGGAGACAGTGTGCCATTGACCTTGACCATAGCCGAGGGGGCCGAGTACAGAGTGTTGATGGCTGTTACAAACTGGTCAGGTATGCCAAACTTCGACAGGGTCCGCAACATGTAATGCCAACCGACCCTATCGAAGGCCTTTTCTGCGTCAGTGCTGACCAGCACCAAAGGCTTCGAGAGTCGTCTGGCCCAGTTGATAAGATGCAGCACTCTCACTGTGTTCTCAGACCCCTGTCGGCCCTGAACAAAGCCTACCTGCTCACCGTGTATAAGATCAGGAAGCACTTCCTGGATCCTGGTAGCTAGAATCTTTGCCCACCACTTGACATCAGTGTTAAGCAGAGAAATAGGCCTATAATTACTGCAGCAAGTGGGATCTTTATTATCTTTATGTATGACAGTGATATGTGCCAGTAGGGAATGGGGAGCCAGGGAGCCACCAGTGAGAAGAGAATTGCACATGTTCCTAAAGCGGGGGATCAGGATGTCCTGGAAGGTTTTATAGTAGCTGATGGGGAACCCATCTGGACCAGGACTTTTGCCTGATGGGATGGACATGAGCTCTTTACGTAATTCCAGCTCAGTGATAGGTTGAACTAAAAGGGCCGCCTTATCAAGGGGCACAGAGGGGAGGTCTAGGGAGTGCAGGAATTTGTCTGTAGCTTCTGTGAGTGTATGTGGGGATGCACCATCTGGAGGGGGTAAATTGTACAGCTGTTCATAAAAAGCACAAAAGGCCTTTGCCACTGCAGGGGGGGACTTATGCCACAGGCCTTTGGAATCTTTGATAGAGGAGACATAGGAGTCAGTGAACTGTTTTTTGGCAATAGCCGACATCAGCTTGTTGCCCTTGTCACCATGGGCATAAGCTCTAAACCGCGAGCGTAGGATCAGTTTGGCAGATTGAACATTCAACAGGTTCTTCAGCTGGGATCTGGTCTCGGTCAATTCCGTGAGAGTTCGCTGTGCTTGAGACTCCTTATGGGATGACTCAAGACGTGCAGTTCTGGCCAGTAAATCATCTAGGGCTTTTGATCTCTGCCTCTTCACATGCGCCCCAAGGGCAATAAGTTCTCCCCTCAGTACCACTTTATGAGATACCCACAAAATGGAGGGGGAAGGAGAAGGGTCAGATACATCATTAAATGCGAAAAAGTCAGAGATGGAAGTCCTAAGTTTAGCAGCGTGAGAAGGATCTAAAATCAGGGTGTCATTCAAGCACCACAGCCTCTCTTTTTTGCATGGGCCAGATAGGGAAAAAGTTAGAAGCACAGGGGCATGGTCAGAAATGGTGATATTGCCTATACTAGCCAAAGAGACAGTATGTATAAAGGAAATAATCTAGAAATAAAAAGATAATCCAATCTATGGAAGGATAGTTTGGCGTGAGAATAAAACGTGTAATCCCTACCATTAGGGTTCAAGGTGCGCCACACGTCTAGGACCACAAGTTTCCTTAGAGAGGTCTTCAATCTTCTCAGAAGCCTTATAGTACTTATATTCTTGTACATAGGAGCAGTATTATAGTAGTTATATTCTTGTACATAGGAGGCAGTATTATAGTAGTTATATTCTTGTACATAGGAGCAGTATTATAGTAGTTATATTCTTGTACAGAGGAGCAGTATTATAGTAGTTATATTCTTGTACAGAGGAGCAGTATTATAGTAGTTATATTCTTGTACATAGAAGGCAGTATTATGGTAGTTCTATTCTTGTACATAAAGGACAGTATTATAGTAGATATATTCTTGTACATAGGAGGCAGTATTGTAGCAGTTATATTTCTGTACATGGGAGCAGTATTTTAGTAGTTATATTTTTGTACATTGAATATTTTTTGGCATAAATAATATGATATCTTTATTATCTCGATCAGTAGTATTACAGACAAACCAAATACATATAGTTTTTTTTTGTTTGTTTAGTTTTTTACAATTTACTACTTTTAGGCAATAAACCCCTTTTATTAAAAAGAAGAAAATCTTTTAGCATTGCCACATCCCAAAAAAGACCCATAACTTTTTTTATTTTTCTTTCTATGTAGTTGTGTGAGGGCTTGATTTCTGTGTGACGACTCGTAGTTGACATTGGTATCACTCCGGGGTACGTAACACTTTTCAATCGCTTGTTATTAAGTTTTTGGGTGGCGACTCAGCTAAAATGAGCATTTCTGGCTTTTTTTTGTGGTATTCACCGTAGGGGTTAATTTAAATGATATTTGTGTAATGCGGGTCGTTACGGATGTAACCATGCGGTGGATATTTTATTTTTTAAATCTTTTTGAAACGTGTTTTATCAATGGTGACGTGTCGCTAATCAGGAATACCTCTTTATTGCTTGATTTTTTTTGACCAGGTCTTGCAAATTTTGTGTTAAGAAGGAAAATTAAGATCATGTGTATCTTCCATGTCTTTGTTAAAAGACTTAATTAAACAAGTCCTCTTTTCTCAGCTTTCTCAACCCCTGTGCGTGTAAATCTAGGCAAATTTCACAATCTTACCTAAATCAAGTTCAAGTTGGGCAGCAAGCGCACAGTTTTTGTCTATTACATCTGTTTATGTTTATTATATTTACTTACAATTTAACACGTGTAGGATTTGTGCATTATTATTTTGAGTGGTGAAATTATACTTGTCATGTTATAAGGTCCCATGTGCTTCTCTCTGTCATGAGGTCTGCTTCGGCTGTTAGGAGAAAACCTCTTGCTGAAAGACAACGCCGTGCTGCTGAGCGTGGAGGCCAGCGCTCTCTGACAGATCCCGTCAGGCAGTCGCTGGGGCGGCTCGCAGGTGTAAGGCTGACCTATTACTCTGAATGGAAAGTGACAGAAGGGATTTCTGCTTGTGATATGGAGTGCTGGTGGGAGAGCAGTGACGTCTGTGGGGCAGAACCGGCGCACACAGATCTGTCACATGAGATAGCCGGGAAATGCATGATAAGGCTTACATTGTGTCAATACCATTCCTTCTGGCCTGTCACATTTCTGCTTGCAAAAAGTCAAAAATATATTAAGAAATCAACACACACCTCAATAATCTGCTGGAAAATGGAAAAAAAAACTTAAAATGTTATATTTGATTATTTTTTTCCGAAAGTATTTTATAATAATAACAAAGATGTTTTGCTTGGATATAATTTGCATATCATACACTGAGGAGCAAAAGGGTAACAATGTTTTGAACTTTTGACTTTCAGGCTTCATATCTTACCATCCACTGCAGCTTCAAACATGAGACGACCATCATTTTATAGAGAATCGCCTTGGCATCTCTTCTTATCTCATAAATTGGACTATTTAGCATATTATTAGTTCTGCAGATTCTTGTCATGTAACTTCATTGTTACTGTTTTGCTCCTGGTGGTGGAACAATCTTTTTCTTCTTGTATACTACAAATTACAACCTGTTTTCACATTCCCTAATTGCTCAGTGTGTTATTAGGTTCATTCCCAAGCGAAGGGTCACTGTTTCAAATCCAGGAGCAGCCATGAAGAAGCTTTCCCAAGAAAAGAGAAACAGTATCATCCAGCTCATCGATAGCAGTATCTCGGCCACTGAAATTGCCAAACTGCATCATGTGAGCGTCATAACAGTTGGAGGAATATGAAATGAAGTCCATCCATCCATTCCAAGGCCAAGAGGTGGACGTCCAGGCAAAATATCGTAGTCAATAAGTCGGCTCATCACAAGGTCTATCGGTTCTGGCACGACAAACACGGCAGTGGAGGTGGCTCGTATGCTTCATAACAGTGAGATCACAGACGGCCATACAAGCACCGTGCAATGTGCACTGCACAAGTGTGGAACGGTGGCCCGAAAAAAGGTGAAGAAGCCTCGATTTCAATATCGTCATACATTGGAAAAGGGTGATTTGGAGCGATAAGAGGAAAGTCAATAGACTGGGCTGTGATGGGTGAAAATAGGTCTGGAAGAAACAAAGGGAAAAGGGGCAAACGGATCAAGAAATTGATGGAACTGTCAAGTTTGGTGGAGGAAGCCTCATGATTAGAGATGAGCGAACACCTGGAAGTTCGGGTTCGGGAAGTTTGGCCGAACTCGACCCTAACTTTATCCCGAACCCGAACCCCATTGAAGTCAATGGGGACCCGAACTTTTAGACACTAAAAAGGCTGTAAAATAGTCCAGGAAACGACTAGAGGGCTGCCAAAGGCAGCAAAATGTAGGTAAATCCCCTGCAAACAAATGTGGATAGGGAAATGAATTAAAATAAAATAAATAAAAATTAACCAATATCAATTGGAGAGAGGTCCCACAGCAAGGAATCATGCGTCATATCACCCACCACTGGAGAAGGCCACTTTCAGTTATTTCGGCCCCAGCACCCAGACAGAGGAGAGAGGTCCCACAGCAAGGAATCATGCGTCATATCACCCACCACTGGAGAAGGCCACTTTCAGTTATTTCGGCCCAGCACCCAGACAGAGGATACAGGTCACACAGCAAGGAACCATGCGTCATATCACCCACCACTGGAGAAGGCCACTTTCAGTTATTTCGGCCCAGCACCCAGACAGAGGAGAGAGGTCTAACAGCAAGGAATACGTCGTCATATCACCCACCACTGGAGAAGGCCACTTTCAGTTATTTCGGCCCAGCACCTAGACAGAGGAGAGAGGTCCCACAGCAAGGAATACGTCGTCATATCACCTACCACTGAAGAAGGCCACTTTCAGTTATTTTGGCCCCTTTTACGGACAGATTAACACTTGGCCTGCAACAGCTGGGACACCAGATTCAGGGTATTGCTATTTTGGCAATTGAATTTCACCCCAGAACAAAATATATGTTTTGGCAGACACTATTATACTTTGCCATCCACAGCTGTGACACCAGATTTATGGTATTGCTATTTTGGCAATTGAATTTCACCCCAGAACAAAATATATGTTTTGGCGGACACTATTATACTTTTCCAGCCACAGCTGAAACCACTGATTTATGGTATTGCTATTTTGGCAATTGAATTTCACCCCAGAACAAAATATACCCTTTTACGGACAGATTAACACTTGGCCTGCAACATCTGGGACACCAGATTAAGGGTATTGCTATTTTGGCAATTGAATTTCACCCCAGAAAAAAATATATGTTTTGGCGGACACTATTATACTTTGCCAGCCACAGCTGAAACCACTGATTTATGGTATTGCTATTTTGGCAATTGAATTTCACCCCAGAACAAAATATACCCATTTACGGACAGATTAACACTTGGCCTGCAACAGCTGGGACACCAGATTCAGGGTATTGCTATTTTGGAAATTGAATTTCACCCCACAACAAAATATATGTTTTTGCGGACACTATGAAACTTGGCCAGCCACAGCTGAAACCACTGATTTATGGTATTGCTATTTTAGCAATTGAATTTCACCCCAGAACAAAATATATGTTTTTGCGGACACTATGAAACTTGGCCAGCCACAGCTGAAACCACTGATTTATGGTATTGCTATTTTGGCAATTGAATTTCACCCCAGAACAAAATATATAATTTGCAGGACACTATAAAACTTGGCCAGCCACAGCTGAAACCACTGATTTATGGTATTGCTATTTTAGCAATTGAATTTCACCCCAGAACAAAATATATGTTTTTGCGGACACTATGAAACTTGGCCAGCCACAGCTGAAACCACTGATTTATGGTATTGCTATTTTGGCAATTGAATTTCACCACAGAAAATAATCTATCCTTTGTCAGACAGCAGACTGTATTATACTTGGCTAGCCAAAGCTGGAACACCAGATTTAGGGGATTGGCATTTGGGCAATTGTATTTAACCCCTTAATAAAATATAGAAATTGCTATCCTGAGTTTCTAGGGGTGACAATTAGCACAGCCAAGCCCCTGATGTAGGATATAGCAAAAAAAAAAAAAAAAACTAGTATTGATGGATTGATGGACTTGGTGGCAGCTTGTTCTGGTGCACCACAAGTCACAAAATGGCCGCCGATCACCCCAGAAAATAAGTGACAGAAAAATGCTCTGTGCAGCCTAAAAACCAGTGAGCAAGTAACTAGCAGAAGTTGAATCATTCACAGCTGTAGATCGATCACTTCATTAAGTGCTTTTGCTGACTTTTTACTGCCTAATCTCGCCCTCACAGCAGCTGCGTCCTCTCCCTACACTAATCAGAGCAGTGTGACGTGCGCCACTATGTGACTCCAGCTTAAATAGAGGCTGGGTCACATGCTGCACTTGGCCAATCACAGCCATGCCATTAGTAGGCATGGCTGTGATGGGCTCTTAGGGCAAGAAGTAAAATGCTAGCTGATTGGCATCTGTGCAGCCCTTCAGAAAGCGGGAAGTTATCGCCGAACAACGAACCCGAACCCGAACTTTTTTGAAAATGTTCGGGTTCGGGTCCGTGTCCCGAACACCCCAAAATTCGGTACAAACCCGAATTATGCTCGAACTGTTCGCTCAACACTACTCATGATATTGGGTTGTTTCACAGACAAAGGCATCGTATACTTAACCAGGGTGGATGGTGGTCTCACTGTTGAGTTATATGTGAGTATCCTACAAGACGAGTTACTTCATACACTCAAGTACTATGGGTATGAAAAGGATGACGTAGCTTTCCAGCAGGACAACAACAGAAGCATACTCCGAGACTGGCGAATAAATGGTTTAATGACAATGTAGTAGAGGTGCTGGATTGACCCCCACAGTCCCCAGATCTCAACCCAATCGAGCACTTGTGGGTAGAGTTGAGGAAAGAGTTGTACTCGTACACAAGTGAGTTGATAAGTATGCACCAAGATTAGGAACGTGTAGAGACATGGGAACAAATTTTGGTTGATACATGCTTGAATCTGATTGAGAGCATGCCCAGAAGGGTTCAGGCAGTGTTGAAAGCTAAAAGTGGATTTGCAAAATGCTAACAAACTAAATAAAAAATTAAATTTAGAATTTTAGGAGCAAAACAGTAACAATGCATTTACATGACAAGAATCTACAGAACTAATCTTATGCTAAATAGTTTCAAGTCCAATTTATGTATTAGATAACCAAGATAATTGTCTATAAAATGATGCGAGTCTCATGTTCGAAGCTGTAGTGGATGGTGAGATATGGAGCCTGAAAGTCAAACGTTCAAAACATTTCTTTCCCTTTGCTCATCAGTGTATATTAGATGCAGCATAGGAGACGTATGGTGGATGGTATTGCAAACGCTGAGCTGCACTTTTAATCTTTGTTTAAGAAGTTCATGTATAGTATGGTGCCTCTCAGCCTCACTGACCCAAAAAGAACCACATATAAATATCCAAGTCTGCTCAGGATGCAATGTTATGGTACCTCTCAGCCAGGGGAGGATTTGAAATTTCTGGGGTCCCAAGGAAAGTTACGTCTAGAGGTCCCCATCGTAATGCTAAGCACCAACCCCATCACATCACCAAGTTTTGCCCCGTTGCACTTATAATTTCCGCCCTCGTCGGCCCACTAACCGCACTCTCAATTAAGCAGTGCAGCCTGGGCACTTCTATTACTGCTCTACCGCTAGGAATGGCCATCCTCCCCCTGGAACCTGATTAATTGAATCGGCTACACTGTTGGTATGTCTAACCCTTTGATCGGTGCCCCTCAGCCTCACTGACCAAAAAAGTACCAAATATCCACATCCATGTCTCCTTAGGATACAGTCATGCAGTACCTCTCAGGTAAGGGAAAATTGATTATTTTTGCTTTACTTGGGGCCCCCATCGCAAGGCTAAGTTTCACTCCCAGTGCACTGTTAAGCTCTGCTCTCATCAGCCTACTAAGCCCTACTCTCAGTTAAGCAGTATAGCCTGGGTTCTACTGCTCTACAGCTGTGAAGGCCTCCTCTTCCCCCATGGGCCCCTGTGTAACTGAATTGGCTGCATTGTTGTTGTGTAGTCAGCACGGTGTCTCCTGATCTCTGAGAACCCGTGCATTTGTTTGGTTTCTATGGTGGCAAAGTCCACCACAGCATCATCTTAATGGTGAACCAAAAGGAAAATGTTTGGTCAGAGACAAGCTATAAAGCATGTTCAGAGATAGGAGCCTATGCCCCTCATGCTTGTTCAAATAGATGTGTGCAGAGATATGGCTTCTTCTTAGAATTGTTCAGGTCCACCAAATACACTTTCTAAGAGCTAAGTACTTCTTTTAAACTTGTTTGGAATTAAGCGCACCTTTTATGGTGTTTTAGAGATAACTGCACATTAGGCTCCATTCAGATGTCCGCAAATGGGTCCGCATATGTTCCGCAATTCTGCAGTTCTATGGGGGGTGCCGGGCCGGGTGTGTTGCGGATCCACAAAATACACCACGGATGTGTGAATGGACCCTAAGTATTGTTCGTAGGAAGACAAAGAAACACATAAAATACTCAAAATAAATAAAAATTCCAGAACTTTCACCCTTAAGGGGATTCTGCCAGCAGTTTTGACCATGTCAAACTGCTGACAGCACAAGTTAGGGGCTTGGGGGAGCAGGACAAGCCTATCTTTATAGATTCCTTTAGTCAGGAGCAATGTAAATATGAAGTTTTATTCTACCATGTTCTGCTCCTGCAAGGGCCCAGAAGGTGGAATGTCACTCATATACTCACTGCAGTGAGCTGCCCTGACTGGCAGCTGCAGCATCCATTCACAAGACCACTACAGTTGTCACTCAGAGCAGAGGGGATGGTCTGTAAAGAAGCTCAATGCATGGAGCACTTCGAGGTAAAGGTCGGCGTCCATGGCACTTGCAAAAGTAGAACCTGGCATAATAAAACTTCCTGATCTCTCAACTCCGGATAACAAAAGCTTTATAAAAGGTATATAATGGTAAGTTTGCCCTGCTCTCCCCAACCACTGCCTAGTGCTATCAGCAGTTTAGTCAAAAAAACTGCTGACAGATCTCTGATAATTTCCTCTGTTGTTTTGATTCCATTTTGTCTCAATAAACAATTAAAACTGAGAAATATATAAAGCAATCTTCAATGTAGCTTTCCTCTTCCTGTTCACTGTCCTGTGTCTGGCTGTAAGACAACTGGCAAAAGAAGCTCCACTCTTCACTGCTCTGTCTGTAGTTGTATTCTTAAACCCTGCCTCTCAGTAAAAGCACCACTCAATAAAGATGGAGTAGGTCAGAAGGAGATTTACTCTTGCGATGTTTTCTGGATTTCTAAAAAAAAAAATTTCAGCCTGACAAACACGGGGAAAAAGTTAACTTTTCTTCACCTTTATCATTCATTTCCAGGTTTACTCTTCATCTAAGTGGTTCCTAATCCTAACCACAGTTGACAATTCCTAACATATAGTTTTCTTCATCTCTATACAAAATGTAGAGAGCATTTCTTATCCTTGTCCTACCATATCATATGACCTACATAAGTGAGCCAGCCACGGTAGCACTAGACTGGAAGACATACGGAAGTTCAGAGTACAATACTATAGAAATTTCCTACGGAGTTTCTTGACACTTGGCGACTGGGAAGATAAAGTTTGTCCTTCCCTGCCTGTCTCGTCTTGTTACATGTCAGGTTGCTCTGGACGTGTAATGTGGGCTGCCAGCTGTCAATCATGATTAGTCTTACACAGGCAACATAACTTACATTACATCAAATATCAAACTTTTGCTCTTAAAAGGGCTTTTGTTGGACCTAAAACAGTCACCAAAATATTAAGAAGCATTTAATACTGATGCACTCAGACACCTGAGAAATACTATGTATGGCACCTACAGTGATGACTGGAGGATTTACTTGGTATAGACTGAACTGAGGAGCTGAAGTTTGTCTTCAGATCTATAACTCTTATCCTAACTTACAATTTCTAAAATGCCATCAGATTTATTATTGTTAAGAACCTCAACCAGGTTCCTACGACAAGTTTCCACAGATGTCTTTGGCTCCATTGCTCTGACTGTTTCTAGTTTCTTGGCATGAAGATGTCTCCTACTTCACTTCTATCCTCCACTGCAGCCCTACATGATCTTGCCATGGTACTCCTCCTCTGCACAACTAGCTGTACCAGTTTGCCAAGGCACCTTGCTCTCTAGCATGACCTTGGTCATGTTGGCATGTTCAAGTGGCAATTCAGTTTGATCTTGCCTACAGATGCTAATTGAGGAACATCCTTTGTCTATTGTGCTTGCTATTGTCTCTGCTCAAGATCCTAACCCTGATCTTGACTTTGTTCTTGCATTGTGCTCCTGTCTCACCACTTGAATTTGTCAACTGGTACCTGTGGTATTTACTCCTGCCCTGTCCTTGGATTATGGTTTCATCTCTCATTGTTCATCTTAATTCATCATGACCACTTTCCTAGTGATGACTCCCTGGCTATGTTCCTCCTGTTTCTTTAGCATAACTTCCACCAATAGGTGACTTTTTAAGGACCACATTCTAAGGACCATTACCTTCCTTACAAAGAAGGAGATTCCTTATACTGTGCACCACAGTATAGCCAGCAGAAAACCAGAGTTGAGCAGAAGGGATCCACTTGTGAGAAATTCAACAGTAATATTTTTATAAACAATAAAGATAGTGTTAATCATACAAAATGCACAACTACCACTAGTAGTAATTTCAAGGACAGAATAATAATTAAATGTAAACCTTTTTTATGTAAGCCCGCAGTTCCCCTTTTCATGTCTGTAGGTTTTCTATATAAAAAAAAAAAAACTCCTCAGTCCCGAAAAATGCATCTAGACTAAAACACTAGACAGGAAAGGGAAGGAGGGGAATGGAGCTGCAGTATCTCAGGTTGTGTGCCTGAGAGCTGTGAGAGGGGAGGAGAAGGTTCATGTCACACTGTCTTATTCTGAGAGTTTGTGTAAAAAGGGAGGAAATGCAACATTGGAAAACATCTTGTAGAAATATTAAAAACTGGAATGGTCAGAGGCTGAGCTATACATCTGTCCCGATCAAGCCATTCTTAACTACAAAATGGGTTGCCAACAATGGATCGAGGGTTTATGAGTCCTGGAAACTGACATTTTAGAGTCTGCGCATAAATGAGTGCCTCACCAGCTCCAGCTTATTGGGAGAGTGGCCAAGATGAATCACTTATTATATTGGGGCAATCATAGTCTTCTGTGAGCACCCCATCTTCTGATAGTCTGCATTATTTTTACTATTGAAGATGTAGCTAGAGGACAGATGGTGGGGCATATGTCCTTGAGCTGGGTTAGGACAACACTCTAATGGCTATAGGGCATGATAGGGGGATCCCCTGCTCTGTCCTCATCCATGAATCATCTCCTGCAGCAGAAGGTACAAAATAAGAGAAGTTTTTCATATAGCAGGAAGTGGGAAGCACGTGTGGGAAGCAAAAGCTGCACACTGCCAAAAAGGCTGCAGCAGTGAAGCAGCATTATAGTACTGATGTAGTGCAGGGAGGCATCTCTGGAAGCAGCAGCGAGGATCAGAGTGAACCAAGGTAGTGCTAGATGTCTGGTAGAGGGTGAAGACAACCCAGGAGACTCCCAGTAAATCCCAGCACGCTGATGCAATTCAACAGCTGCCTCACTATAAATTATGGTGGGACAAGGGAACTATAACTTCCCTGTCCCCACATTGACACTTTTTAGTGATGCAGGTGATCCGCCTACTGTGTTCTGCTGAATCAAGTCTTATCAAAAGAGGTCTGGCCTGCATCACTAGATTACAAAGTGGGACAAGTATGCTTACATTAGAGCAAGTTGTACTGTCTAGAGGGCACAGAATATGTGGCACTGTACAGGGGCACCGAGTGTGGCACTATCTGCAGTAAGCACTGCACTGATTTATTTTCAGGGAACATACTCTGGGGCACTGTCTCTAAATGGTACTATATGTGTGGTGCTTTATTTGATTGGGCACAGTTTATGCCACTATTTCCAGGTGTGACAATGTGTGGCACTATTTTTGTAGGGCACACTGAGTGTGACACATATTTTCAGGGGGCATAATCTGTGGCAAGATTGTATTCAGGGGCTCACTGTATGTTGCTATTATGCTCAGAGCACAGGCTGTAGCACTAAAATGAGTTTATGTTAATATATAGGGTACAGAAATAGCTTAATACATCTGGGAGGACAGAGAGGAGTTGTGGCTAGGAGAAGTTATCATGGTGGTCTGAACCAGATGAAAAGGAAAGAGAATAACCTTGGAGGAGATTTCACCTGTATGTCAAAAAATGTAAGTATATATTCTGCCTCTGACTACAACTGATCAGCATTGTAGCCATACCCTATGTATAAGCCATGCCTTCAAATGGTCACTCCCATTATTGCCACCATAAAAGCTCGAGTACCACCCTATGGAGGGCTCTCCGAGGTTGAAATTTTCTTTTCTTTTCTTTTTTTCTTTTCTTTTCTTTTCTTCTTTCTTTCTTTCTATCTTTCTTTCTTCCCTTATTTTTCCCTTCTTTCTTTCTTTCTTTCTTTCTTTCTTTCTTTCTTTCTTTCTTTCTTTCTTTTTTTCTCTTTCTTTCTTTTCTCCTTTCTTTCTTTCTCTTTCTTTCATCCCTTCTTTTTCCCTTCTTTTTTCCTTTCGTTCTTTCTTTTTTTATTGTTTTATTCTATCTTTTTTACATATAAATGTTACTGTTTTTCTCAACAAGCTCTTCTATTCACATGGAATATCCCAAAGCCTGTCGTAGGAAACATTAACAGTGAGCGTGCACTTGGCCGCACGGCTCCATTTAGTAGTAAGTGTTTGATATTTATAGCAGGAAACTGCCAGTCAATTAGCAGCCGTTCAGCTCTGTATGAAGCCCCCTCCTCACTATATCACTAGGAGGAGGATGAACAGTAACACTGTGTGCTATCTGAAGGCTCTAACCAAATCATTTATTGAGGCTGAATCATTTCTATGTGAACCCTTCAGCCAGAAGACGATTGGCGCTGCCTTTTCATATAGGCAGCCATTCAGTCTGACAGACCACATAGTATTTACTGTGCTCCATGTTCCAGCTATTTCTGTGCCATAGAAAATGACCTAGTCAGACATGTTTATAAGCTGCTTACAAATGACAGACGGAAACTTTATTTTTTCTTTCCCATAAAATAAAAATTGAGCTTTTTCATGAAGTGCAATTTCTTAAAGGGCTACAACACTTGTTCTGGAGT
Source organism: Bufotes viridis (assembly GCA_033119425.1). Lineage (NCBI taxonomy): Eukaryota > Metazoa > Chordata > Amphibia > Anura > Bufonidae > Bufotes > Bufotes viridis. Next base: position 25,560,746 of record CM065592.1, on the reverse strand, counting down.
TAATTCCCCTTCCAGTGGTCTGAAAATGTTGTTAAAGTCAATGATGCTATAAAAATAATCTTTTTGATGCATATACTTTACTATGGTCAATCCTAGTGCCCATCCTATTAAAGAGGATACTATCAAGGGAAACTTGGATGGAGGGGACCATGTTTTAAGTGGTGAAACCCTATCAAGGGGAACTGTATTGCATGTATTTCCAAACTAGTTGTTATGACCCAAAAAGGCTTATATGAATGTATTTGGGGGTAAGCAAAGAGCTTTGGTTTTGTGCTCAATTCGTTGAATTCTTTAAAAAAAAATCAATTTTGGCTTAATCGATTCTACATTAATCAAATGTGCTCTAATTACCCTGTAAATTGGTATATAACACCCTACAGTCTCCCAGGACTCAGATGACTTATATTTTGTCATTCTCTCTTTTTTAATTATTTTTTTTGAATTTTTGCTATTTTCTCCCACCCCCTCAAGCACTTGAACACAATGACAGCAAAAGCAAATAATGTCACTGATATATGTTAGAAGGCCGATTTATTGGCCTGTATTTGTGGGAGGGGCGTAAGTAGTACATTTATACCAGGCAGGCGCCTCCCTTGGGTGTGTCAATGGTGCTGTGTAGTTGTGTGCAGTATGAGCCACCTGTTGCAGCACATGGGCTGAATCTGCAGCTTCCATACCCAGTCAGCATCCAGGATCCCAGTTGAGGTCGTTCCGGTCGGGTGAAGGTTTGCGGCAAGCTCGTGCAGCATCGACCTGGTACAGTCCGGCTTGCGATGTGTTGGCTCCTTTGGTGAGGTGGAGCAGCATTGCACTGGAGCGATCTGCCTGGCAGCCCACGTTTTGCCCCCACGTGGCAGCACGGTTAGTCCGGCCGGCGGTGTGTCGGCTCCTTTGGTGTGGAGGAGCAGCACTGCACCGGAGCGATTCTGCCTGGCACCCCCACGTTTGGCCCCCACTCGGCAGTACGGTTAGGCAGCAGGGGTCAGCGTGACTCCGTCTCGTTTTCTCGCGCCTGGCAGCCCACACTTGGTGCCCACGCGACAGCACGTTTAGGTAGCAGTGGTCAGCGTGACTCCGTCTCGTTTTTCTCGCAGGTTTCTATGTTTTGCACAGGTCACTTTGCTTAGTTTGTTTGTGTATATCTGTATGTCTTTCTTGTCTGCTTTCACTTCACTGCTCGCCAGCAAACCTCTCTTGCTATCCGCTATTATTTATGCAGACAGACTAAAGCCTTGTTCACACTGACATCCAGCATTATCCCCTTACTTGCATTATAGAGGGCGAGGTTCAGGCAGCTGACTAATCCAAGTGGAGCAGAGTTGCTGTTTACAAAGTGTTATTGTTTCTTTAGTATAAATGCCATTTTGCGATATGTATATTAAGTAGACGGTAAGCTCCACTGTGTTAAGGTTTCTTTAATTTGTCTTGTTTTGTTTGTTTTGGAAATGTAAAATGTGTGTGTGTCACTTTAAGGTTGTGAACCTGAGTTTGTGTACTTAATAAGCACCTGTGCAAGGTGTTGGGGATCCATCTTCAGTTCAGAGTGTTAGCTGGACACTGGGGGAGCTGCTTGCTACAAAGGTAATTGCAGAGACCTATGTGGACCTTTTATTTTGTTATTTTGCCTCGTTTTGTTGCTTTATTTGTGCTAAAAATAGATAGGAGCGTGGCTTTTCGCCGAGAACCGAGTTTAGTTTGTTTTTACGGCGTACACACCCACATCTCTTCTGGGCGCATGGGCTGATGGTGGCAACATTTGCATATACTCGCCTATAGCAGCGTGGCGTGTTGCAGGTGGTTTATATTACTGCATGCCTCGTGTTAGTGTGAGCATACTACCACAGTGAGGATTGTCTTTACGTGACAGCTCACTATTCTCAGTTGGTGTGGTCAGTTACATCTTTTGCTAAGGTAGGAGGATGGAAAAAAAAGTCACATCACGGGTGGATTTCCCATTAGGTTGTGGGCTTTCCTACTTGACGTTTCATTTTAAGGTTGTTATAGTTTCAGAATGTTGGGTAAGTCACTTTTTGGTAGGCTTCCACCTCTTATCCAATCCAGTACTGAGCCACGCCCCCTGCACTGATCTCATGACGGTGACGTCACCCCAGGTCCTTAGTGTTGTTCAAGGTTCGGGTTCATTGAAGAATCCCCTTATGGATTCAAAATTCCATTATGGTCCGTGGTAGTGGAATCCATAACGGGATTCTAAGATAACCCGAATTCGAACTTTGGATGCCAAACTTAAAATACAAGTTCACTCAACTCTAGTTTCAACCATTTCGTTGGTTCTGATGCCTGCAGGCTGCATGTCAGTGTCGGCATACTACCATAGCCAGGATTATTCATTGCATGTCATTTTGCTTTTCAGGTCACGTCACAGCTCGCCATTCTTAGTTGGTGTGGTCAATTACATATTTTGCTTAGGTAGCAGAAAAAAAAAAAGGGCACTTAGAAAAAAAAAAAGGGGGGTCCTTTAAAAAAAAAACTACAACTAAAATTATATGGAAAATTAAGAATATATAAAACTTTATCAGCTTACAAACTCGCTACTTGACGTTTCTTCAAAGACTGCTATAGGTTCAGAGTGTTGGGTAAGTCACGTTTCATCAGTTTGCGGTATCGCAACGTCAAACCGAACACGTCGCTCAGGTCACGGCGGTTTCAACTATTTTGTTTTTCTGATGCTTCCGCTTGCACTGGTTTTGTTGGCATTTCTTGGCCCCCAATATAATCATTTTCTTTCCGACTTTCCATTCAGGGTGCCTGGTTCGTGCCTTTCAGCAATTACTGGCAACAGTAACAGACCAAGGCCTTGCGAGTACTCTGTTGCGGTTCCCACGGCCCACTCGCCACTGTGGTTGGGCGCGAGTATTTGCAAGGCGAGTTTGATCTCGAATATCGTGATTTCGAGATTTGCAAATATGTCGAATACTTGACCCCATATTCGCAATTACGTATATTTGCTCTTAAGATGGATAGTGAGTGATAGAGAAACTGTATCTTGAAATAAAAATAAAAAAAATGCAGACATAATTTCCCCAACCTTAGTTGCTTCTTTTACAGTTTTTTACAGTCGTGCAGCATGTTCGTATGCCTCACCAGCTCCAGCTTATTGGGAGAGTGGCCAAGATGAATCACTTATTATATTGGGGCAATCATAGTCTTCTGTGAGCACCCCATCTTCTGATAGTCTGCATTATTTTTACTATTGAAGATGTAGCTAGAGGACAGATGGTGGGGCATATGTCCTTGAGCTGGGTTAGGACAACACTCTAATGGCTATAGGGCATGATAGGGGATCCCCTGCTCTGTCCTCATCCATGAATCATCTCCTGCAGCAGAAGGTACAAAATAAGAGAAGTTTTCATATAGCAGGAAGTGGGAAGCACGTGTGGGAAGCAAAAGCTGCACACTGCCAAAAAGGCTGCAGCAGTGAAGCAGCATTATAGTACTGATGTAGTGCAGGGAGGCATCTCTGGAAGCAGCAGCGAGGATCAGAGTGAACCAAGGTAGTGCTAGATGTCTGGTAGAGGGTGAAGACAACCCAGGAGACTCCCAGTAAATCCCAGCACGCTGATGCAATTCAACAGCTGCCTCACTATAAATTATGGTGGGACAAGGGAACTATAACTTCCCTGTCCCCACATTGACACTTTTAGTGATGCAGGTGATCCGCCTACTGTGTTCTGCTGAATCAAGTCTTATCAAAAGAGGTCTGGCCTGCATCACTAGATTACAAAGTGGGACAAGTATGCTTACATTAGAGCAAGTTGTACTGTCTAGAGGGCACAGAATATGTGGCACTGTACAGGGGCACCGAGTGTGGCACTATCTGCAGTAAGCACTGCACTGATTTATTTTCAGGGAACATACTCTGGGGCACTGTCTCTAAATGGTACTATATGTGTGGTGCTTTATTTGATTGGGCACAGTTTATGCCACTATTTCCAGGTGTGACAATGTGTGGCACTATTTTTGTAGGGCACACTGAGTGTGACACATATTTTCAGGGGGCATAATCTGTGGCAAGATTGTATTCAGGGGCTCACTGTATGTTGCTATTATGCTCAGAGCACAGGCTGTAGCACTAAAATGAGTTTATGTTAATATATAGGGTACAGAAATAGCTTAATACATCTGGGAGGACAGAGAGGAGTTGTGGCTAGGAGAAGTTATCATGGTGGTCTGAACCAGATGAAAAGGAAAGAGAATAACCTTGGAGGAGATTTCACCTGTATGTCAAAAAATGTAAGTATATATTCTGCCTCTGACTACAACTGATCAGCATTGTAGCCATACCCTATGTATAAGCCATGCCTTCAAATGGTCACTCCCATTATTGCCACCATAAAAGCTCGAGTACCACCCTATGGAGGGCTCTCCGAGGTTGAAATTTTCTTTTCTTTTCTTTTTTTCTTTTCTTTTCTTTTCTTCTTTCTTTCTTTCTATCTTTCTTTCTTCCCTTATTTTTCCCTTCTTTCTTTCTTTCTTTCTTTCTTTCTTTTTTTCTCTTTCTTTCTTTTCTCCTTTCTTTCTTTCTCTTTCTTTCATCCCTTCTTTTTCCCTTCTTTTTTCCTTTCGTTCTTTCTTTTTTTATTGTTTTATTCTATCTTTTTACATATAAATGTTACTGTTTTTCTCAACAAGCTCTTCTATTCACATGGAATATCCCAAAGCCTGTCGTAGGAAACATTAACAGTGAGCGTGCACTTGGCCGCACGGCTCCATTTAGTAGTAAGTGTTTGATATTTATAGCAGGAAACTGCCAGTCAATTAGCAGCCGTTCAGCTCTGTATGAAGCCCCCTCCTCACTATATCACTAGGAGGAGGATGAACAGTAACACTGTGTGCTATCTGAAGGCTCTAACCAAATCATTTATTGAGGCTGAATCATTTCTATGTGAACCCTTCAGCCAGAAGACGATTGGCGCTGCCTTTCATATAGGCAGCCATTCAGTCTGACAGACCACATAGTATTTACTGTGCTCCATGTTCCAGCTATTTCTGTGCCATAGAAAATGACCTAGTCAGACATGTTTATAAGCTGCTTACAAATGACAGACGGAAACTTTATTTTTTCTTTCCCATAAAATAAAAATTGAGCTTTTTCATGAAGTGCAATTTCTTAAAGGGCTACAACACTTGTTCTGGAGTTAATTCCCCTTCCAGTGGTCTGAAAATGTTGTTAAAGTCAATGATGCTATAAAAATAATCTTTTTGATGCATATACTTTACTATGGTCAATCCTAGTGCCCATCCTATTAAAGAGGATACTATCAAGGGAAACTTGGATGGAGGGGACCATGTTTTAAGTGGTGAAACCCTATCAAGGGGAACTGTATTGCATGTATTTCCAAACTAGTTGTTATGACCCAAAAAGGCTTATATGAATGTATTTGGGGGTAAGCAAAAGAGCTTTGGTTTTGTGCTCAATTCGTTGAATTCTTTAAAAAAAAATCAATTTTGGCTTAATCGATTCTACATTAATCAAATGTGCTCTAATTACCCTGTAAATTGGTATATAACACCCTACAGTCTCCCAGGACTCAGATGACTTATATTTTGTCATTCTCTCTTTTTTAATTATTTTTTTTGAATTTTTGCTCTTTTCTCCCACCCCCTCAAGCACTTGAACACAATGACAGCAAAAGCAAATAATGTCACCGATTTATTGGCCTGTATTTGTGGGAGGGGCGTAAGTAGTACATTTATACCAGGCAGGCGCCTCCCTTGGGTGTGTCAATGGTGCTGTGTAGTTGTGTGCAGTATGAGCCACCTGTTGCAGCACATGGGCTGAATCTGCAGCTTCCATACCCAGTCAGCATCCAGGATCCCAGTTGAGGTCGTTCCGGTCGGGTGAAGGTTTGCGGCAAGCTCGTGCAGCATCGACCTGGTACAGTCCGGCTTGCGATGTGTTGGCTCCTTTGGTGAGGTGGAGCAGCATTGCACTGGAGCGATCTGCCTGGCAGCCCACGTTTTGCCCCCACGTGGCAGCACGGTTAGTCCGGCCGGCGGTGTGTCGGCTCCTTTGGTGTGGAGGAGCAGCACTGCACCAGAGCGATTCTGCCTGGCACCCCCACGTTTGGCCCCCACTCGGCAGTACGGTTAGGCAGCAGGGGTCAGCGTGACTCCGTCTCGTTTTCTCGCGCCTGGCAGCCCACACTGGTGCCCACGCGACAGCACGTTTAGGTAGCAGTGGTCAGCGTGACTCCGTCTCGTTTTTCTCGCAGGTTTCTATGTTTTGCACAGGTCACTTTGCTTAGTTTGTTTGTGTATATCTGTATGTCTTTCTTGTCTGCTTTCACTTCACTGCTCGCCAGCAAACCTCTCTTGCTATCCGCTATTATTTATGCAGACAGACTAAAGCCTTGTTCACACTGACATCCAGCATTATCCCCTTACTTGCATTATAGAGGGTGAGGTTCAGGCAGCTGACTAATCCAAGTGGAGCAGAGTTGCTGTTTACAAAGTGTTATTGTTTCTTTAGTATAAATGCCATTTTGCGATATGTATATTAAGTAGACAGTAAGCTCCACTGTGTTAAGGTTTCTTTAATTTGTCTTGTTTTGTTTGTTTTGGAAATGTAAAATGTGTGTGTGTCACTTTAAGGTTGTGAACCTGAGTTTGTGTACTTAATAAGCACCTGTGCAAGGTGCTGGGGATCCATCTTCAGTTCAGAGTGTTAGCTGGACACTGGGGGAGCTGCTTGCTACAAAGGTAATTGCAGAGACCTATGTGGACCTTTTATTTTGTTATTTTGCCTCGTTTTGTTGCTTTATTTGTGCTAAAAATAGATAGGAGCGTGGCTTTTCGCCGAGAACCGAGTTTAGTTTGTTTTTACAGCGTACACACCCACATCTTTTCTGGGCGCATGAGCTGATGGTGGCAACATTTGCATATACTCGCCTATAGCAGCGTGGCGTGTTGCAGGTGGTTTATATTACTGCATGCCTCGTGTTAGTGTGAGCATACTACCACAGTGAGGATTGTCTTTACGTGTCATTTGTTGCTTTTCAGTTCACGTCACAGCTCACTATTCTCAGTTGGTGTGGTCAGTTGCATCTTTTGCTAAGGTAGGAGGATGGAAAAAAAAGTCACATCACGGGTGGATTTCCCATTAGGTTGTGGGCTTTCCTACTTGACGTTTCATTTTAAGGTTGTTATAGTTTCAGAATGTTGGGTAAGTCACTTTTTGGTAGGCTACCACCTCTTATCCAATCCAGTACTGAGCCACGCCCCCTGCACTGATCACATGACGGTGACGTCACCCCAGGTCCTTAGTGTTGTTCAAGGTTCGGGTTCATTGAAGAATCCCCTTATGGATTCAAAATTCCATTATGTTCCTTGGTAGTGGAATCCATAACGGGATTCTAAGATAACCCGAACCCGAACTTTGGACGCCAAACTTAAAATACAAGTTCACTCAACTCTAGTTTCAACCATTTCGTTGGTTCTGATGCCTGCAGGCTGCATGTCAGTGTCGGCATACTACCATAGCCAGGATCATTCATTGCATGTCATTTTGCTTTTCAGGTCACGTCAGAGATCGCCATTCTTAGTTGGTGTGGTCAATTACATATTTTGCTTAGGTAGCAGAAAAAAAAAAAAGGGCACTTAGAAAAAAAAAAGGGGGGCGTTTAAAAAAAAAAAAAAAGGGCACTTAGAAAAAAAAAAAAGGGGGGATCCTTTAAAAAAAAAAACTACAACTAAAATTATATGGAAAATTAAGAATATATAGAACTTTATCAGCTTACAAACTCGCTACTTGACGTTTCTTCAAAGACTGCTATAGGTTCAGAGTGTTGGGTAAGTCACGTTTCATCAGTTTGCGGTATCGCAACGTCAAACCGAACACGTCGCTCAGGTCACGGCGGTTTCAAATATTTTGTTTTTCTGATGCTTCCGCTTGCACTGGTTTTGTTGCCATTTCTTGGCCCCCAATATAATCATTTTCTTTCCGACTTTCCATTCAGGGTGCCTGGTTCGTGCCTTTCAGCAATTACTGGCAACAGTAACAGACCAAGGCCTTGCGAGTACTCTGTTGCGGTTCCCACGGCCCACTCGCCACTGTGGTTGGGCGCGAGTATTTGCAAGGCGAGTTTGATCTCGAATATCGTAATTTCGAGATTTGCAAATATGTCGAATACTTGACCCCATATTCGCAATTACGTATATTCGCTCTTGAGATGGATAGTGAGTGATAGAGAAACTGTATCTTGAAATAAAAATAAAAAAAATGCAGACATAATTTCCCCAACCTTAGTTGCTTCTTTTACAGTTTCCACTATTCCTGTCAGAATAAAGACTTAAGAGGTAAAACTGTCCTGCCAATCTTCGTCACTTGAATAATCACATTAATCTATTCGCGGTTTGAATTCCCTTACCTACCTAGCGTTAACAGGTCTTGTCAGACTCCAGTACGCTGAATGTATTGTGCAAATCCGTATATATGTCTTTTCGCGCCCTTCCATTCACTCAAATGACTCCCGCCATTTCAAGCTTTCTATACGTGTAAAGCTGTTTAAACATTATTAATAACAAAAGGTTTTATGCGCATGCGAATATAACTTAAAAGAATTAATCGCAAGTCATGATATTGGATATGAATTAACGAATATTGATAAATCGCGAATGTGCAACAAATGTGATGCGGGTCGTTCATGATTGGCGGTGTTAACAAACAGCATTTTTAAAAACACACTGCAAAAACAGTGGCTTGTTGGGACAAATCTTCCAAAACTTATGCCTGACAATAAACACATAACATAAAGAGTTAATTGTCAGAAGAAACAGTCACTTGTTCTGAACAAGCTTGTACAATTCTCATGTGGGTGTGAAAACGCTCCCTGCCATTCTGAAAACCCTCTCTCAGATAACACTGGAGGCTGGATAAGACAGTAGAACGAGGGTAAACTGGGCCAGTTCCAGCCATTGTTCAAATCAGCCTGCCCAAAACTCCATGGGGTCAGTGAGCACAACATGTGCTGGAGAAAGGCCACAGTCATTCAGAAAATGAAACAATTTTAAATGATTTATTTTTTAATCGACAGATGGGCAGATGTACAAATATCATGTAGCAGAATTAAATTTTGGTTTAGGTGCAAAAGTGCATGACATTTCTAAAATGAGACAATTTTGACAGACAGCTGGCCGAGGTTCCAATCCGAGACACCAGTGTTAAATTTGGATGATGACACCACCGGCCTTTCTGAATACCCTCTTTGAAGTGGCACTGGAGTATGGACAAGAGAGTACAGCAAGGGCAAACTGGACTAGTTCCAGCCACTGGGGTCAGGGAACAGAGTGTGTGCTAGAGAAAGGCCATTTTAAACAATTTTTTTTAAAAAAATGAAAGCTTGGCAGAACTACGAATATCATAAAGCAGAATTAGATTTTGGTGAAGGTTCAGAACTGCTCCACAAATCCATAATCACAAGACTATTTTTACAGACACCTGTCTGGCTAACAGTCCAAATGATGGCATACAGAAGAATTCAGTTTTTGAGAAGAATTACATTTTGTTGAAGGTACAGAACTTCACCACTATGGTTTTGTTTCCTCTTCTTAGGAAAAAAGAAGGAGCCCCACTAGGAGAGGGCAGTGAAAACAGAGAGGATGTCACTGAAAGGCAAAAGGAACGATGTGACCCCTATCTTCAAGGCATAGTGTAAGACTCAGAGATGACCTCAACATCATCCTTCTGTGACTGAGAGGAGGAATGAGCCATCCAGTCCATATTCTCACCCTCTTTGTCCTGAATAATAATGTGGCACCTATTGGAAGCCAGGGAAAACTGTGGCCTACTGCTACTACTACTGGCTGTGAGGTAGAAGCCAATTTTCCTCACTTTGCGAGAAAAAAATTCCTTCTGACTCCAATCAGGCAATCAGAATAACTCCCTGGATCAACGACCCCTCTCTAATAGCTATAACCTAAAATATTATTACACCCAGAAATACATCCAGGCCCCTCTTGAATTCCTTTATTGTACTCACCATCACCACCTCCTCAGGCAGAGTGTTCCACAGTCTCACTGCTCTTACCATAAAGAATCCTTTTCTATGTTTGTGTACAAACCATCTTTCCTCCAGACGCAGAGGATGTCTCCTCGTCACAGTGACAGTCCTGGGGATAAATAGATGATGGGAGAGATCTCTGTACTGACCCCTGATATATGTATACATAGATATTAGATCTCCCCTCAGTCGTCTTTTTTCTAAAGTGAATAACCCTAATTTTGATAATCTTTCAGGGTACTGTAGTTGCCCCCTTCCAGTTATTACTTTAGTTGCCCTCCTCTGAACCCTCTCCAGCTCTGCTATGTCTGCCTTGTTCACAGGAGCCCAGAACTGTACACAGTCCTCCATGTGTGGTCTGACCAGTGATTTGTAAAGTGGCAGGACTATGTTCTCACGGGCATCTAGGCTCCAACACTGCTCATTTCCAGGGCTTACAGCCACTGTTACAGAGCAGATAGGAGGTGGCCCTGATGAAAGTTGCTCTGCTGTGCATACATGCCTATTGCCTATGCATGCTCCCGCAGTCTCGTACACCAGATAGGCCACCAGAGTGCCTTTTCCTATAGTGTGCAAGCATGACCACCAATGCAGGATTGAAACGTGGTCCTAACCTCTGGAAATGAACAGTGCAATGCAATGGAGAAATGAATCAAGCCAGCAGAGGCAATATGGACAATCACTATACATTAGTAAGTAGATTTTGATACCAGTAGCTCACCAACATGTACTTGTCATAGAGATGGTGCTCTGTCCTGGGGCAACACTCTTCGCCCAAATGGAATAGCTCAATGTAAAAAGCGGAAGATTGGAAGGCACTCAAATATCTGGATATTACATTTACAAGCAAAATCTAACCAATATGATAAGAAATATAATCCTTTAATTATAGAAAGTCAAAATCAGAAAACTTATAAAATCACATTTGAAAAGAGGTAGGTATTTAGACAAATTACATACGCGTACGATATCTATCCAGTCATGATCATGTGCTAACTCCTAATTGAGGTCGGATAAAACGCAGTGATCAACACATATAGTAATTTGGAACAGCAATGGTGCAATATGCACTCAAAATATAATTGTGCAGATCAATGTTTTGTATCCATTGCTTGGTGAGTACAAAAAATCCTTATTTGCATGGGGACAAATAATCACCTCATCTCATTTAATTTGAACAATACTAAACACAAAACCAGTTAAATCTCACAATTAAAATAAAATTAAAATAAAGGATTAAAAAATAAAGGAATAAAAGAAACGATGGTCTGCATATATGATTGCAAAATGACAAAAATATGCAGATCAATAATATGTCAAGGGAGGACTGATAAGGGTCTTCTTCACTTATGTGATAGAATGCCATATGCTTCTTATGTGTTCACATCAATTCGCTTGAAGACATGTTAATCGCTGCTTTGAATGCTACTTAGGCTGCTGACTCCAACGCGACAGTAAGTCCAAAGTCTTATATATCTGCTTTATACAGTAATGGAATTATTGTTTGTCTGCGAGTATAGTTATATTGTCATTACTTTTCTATTGGTATTAGTAGACATATGCTTTAGTAGCTACATTACCCAACCGTTGACCCAGGGTTTGTATGGAAAGCGTATAGATGTTTTGCAGCAGTCTTTGATGGTTGCGCTATGTCGGCGTCTCTCGTGGCATCCCACGTGGTATGAGGTTCACCGATCTATCCTGCGCTTGAATGCGGATAATTATACCAATATTTTTGGTATACTGTCTCTGTCCTTATTCCCACTGGAAATCATCAGAAACTGGACTGAATATAATGCTCATATTGGAGACTAGGAGCGCTCCGCCATCCCGACTAATTATATCATCCCAACAGAGCCAAATACCACAGCCCATCATAAAATACTGCCCCCAGCAGCACAAAATACATCCCCCAAAACATCCAATGGCTGGCCGTGATGAGGTCTCAGGTGGCCCCTGGGGCATTGACCCATCAGAAAATTTCCCTGTAAGGTCTATGGTCAATCCGCCCCTGCCTTAAGCTAATCTCACATAAAGTTACATACCTAGCAGCAGATGGTGCAGCATCAGTAGCAGAGCAGCAGAACAGTGGCAGTCAGTAGCAGAGCTATCAAGGTGGAAGAATAAAATATGAATTCCTGTCAACAGAAAGCCCTGGCAGCATGAAAACAATGGTGCAGCACAGGGATAGACAATGTAGTGAAAATTAATGTAGCTTGTTCTGAGCATCATCTGGTGAACATTTAGACACATTCAAATATGGTTCTGTATGTTGTATAAGCTAGGAAAATATTTTAACTCTATAGCTGTGTGAAGGAAAGCAGCGGATTTGAAGCCACATATCATAAAAATTAGAGGTCTTACCCCTATAAAGATGTGTTTTTTTACAGCAAATACTACAGTGACAAACATATTTCCAGCATCTTTATTGAGATTGTTTTAAGTGGTCTGTTAATGCAGGCACTAGGGCTATTGTTATGGGTTGATGGCATGCAGCTGCTGGTGGGTTTATATACATAAGGCATTCTGCTTAAAGCATGGCATATTTAAAATGTGTCTGTAAATGATTCTTCAAAGAAAGCAAGTATCCGGGTTTCTATTGATGGCAGTAACTCTCATTTATCTGTAACACAAAGGACATATTCATAAAGCTTTGTGTACTCCCACTTAGGCTATATTTGTGCTTCTGTGCATATATGCAGAAATATCATAGATTGATCTATTGATAGATAGATCCCGGTCCCAGTAAGTGGACCGAAACGTCGCACGGGTGAATAAAGGATCTCACATTGGAAGTGCTGCTTTTTTTTCTTAATATATACAACAGTGGGCGAGTTTGTACCGCTGGCACTCCTCTTTAATATCAAGGTGTGCTGCCTAGATAGATAGATAGATAGATAGATAGATATGAAAAGAACAATAGATATCTTAAGTAAGTAGATGATGATAGATAGATAGATAGATAGATAGATAGATAGATAGATAGATATGAAAAGAACAATAGATATCTTAAGTAAGTAGATGATGATAGATAGATAGATAGATAGATAGATAGATAGATAGATAGACAGACAAATAGGTAGTAGTGATGAGCGGTATAGGCAATATTCGTTTTCACGATATTTCACAAATAATAAATTGATTGCGAATATTCATTAGTCATTATTTTCGCGATTGCGCAAATCGGCACTAATGATGTGCAGAGATAGATATACAGATATATTCTGGCCTACCGAGTGCCAGGTGATATACTATCACATCATTTATAACTCCATTTTTAATTACACTTTACTCCCCCTCCTCTCACCAGCCTTTTACCTACAGTATGAAGAGACACCTGACATCCCTTCCGCTTCGAAACGCGTCTCGTCATATACAACAACATGGAGCAAGATTCCGAGTTGTTTACATTGCAATTGAAAAAATAAAATAAAATAGATGATAGATAATAGATAGATAATTAGGTAGATATTAGAAAGATAGATAGATATGAGATAGGTAGATAGATAATTAGGTAGATATTAGCTAGATAGATTGATAGATAATTAGATAGATAATTTGGTAGATATTAAATAGAGAGATACGTAGATCGGTACATTAAGATAGATAGATAGATAGATAGATAGATAATTGATAGATAATTTGTTAGATATTAAATAGAGAGAGAGGTAGATCGGTACATTATTAGAAGATAGATAGATAGATAGATAGATAGATAGATAGATAGATAGATAGATATTAGGAGATATTACATAGGTAGATGATGGCTAGATATAAAATACAGAATCAGTGATCTATGATCAGTAAATATTCCCTTTGTCTCCCGCCACCTCGGAGTTTCTTGTATATGTATTTCTGTCCTCGCTGCTTTGTATATACATTTATGTTATTTTCGGTGCATTTATCTGCTTTTTCTATTCTTTCCACGATTTGGTCACAGCACTTCAAAAACAACTGTTTCCAAATGGCCACTGCGCAGATTTCAGACCATAGGGGATCAAAGTGATACGAGGACAACAGGGGTTTCATTAAAATGTTCAGTTTGGAGCCTTAGGACAGATGAGCGAGTGCAGGGTGAAAGAATCATCTCGCCCCAAACAACTTCAACTGGAAGAAAAAAAGAGAAAAGCCGCACGAACCACCTGTGGTCTCCTTGGAAACCAGCATCCACCCCCTCCAGCCACCTTTTAATGAAACCCCAGAGCCCCTCTTATTAATTTATAAAAGATTCTATTTTCTGAAGATTCATATAATGCGCTGTAATGTGCGTTCCTCGCACGGCTCATCTATGCAAATAGCACACATGTCAATGAATAATTAATTATTTAATTAACAATAAATTGTTGGGGGGAGGGGAGTTGTTATTGGCTGTAGGTCATCTCGTTGGACTGACATCGTAATATGGTAGAAACCTTACATAAACCATCACCGGATTGAGCAGGAGTGTCAAGACATGTCAGTTTGTTAGGTTTCAGTTCTTCATGTAAGTCAGGACCCGTCCTTAGGACAGGCCATCAGTATCTGTTGTTATTTTTGGGGATTCAACTCTCGGCACCCCCTTGAACCGAATTTTCATACTTACCAATGTTGGTTGTAAAATCAGGGCATTTAAGCTCCACCCAGAAAATAACCCAAACCAACCTGGAAATATCTACCTATGGGTGAGGCTTGCGTACGCCACACTCATTTTTGGATCAAGACAACCCTAACGCTGCTGGGACTTTCTCTGGAAATTTGGAGAAATTGGCAACTATGGCTTTTTTGAAGTGGCTATGATACTCAGGCGAGTACTCTGGCCCCTTCATTGTTTACCAGGGAGAGAGCCATACAATTTGTAGTGGTTGTGTCCCATTCAAGTGAATGGAACAGGAATACATGTATTACCATGCAAAGCCACTACAGAATGTATGGCGCTGTGCTAGTAGTGAAGACATCACATCACTTGCCCATGCGTTAAACAGCAAATCAGTGAGGGATCTACGAGTTGGACCCCCCTACAATCTGATTTAGAGGGGCTATAGTATTAAATCCATGACTTCCTCTTTAAGTTACTGGGGTGATTAATTTGTGTACTGTTTATAGCCCCAACATATGTGCACAGATTGGCATCACTCACTGTCCCCAGTGGTGCTCACAATGTAAATTCCAAATTAATCCATTAGCCTGTTTTTGGATTGTAGAATGAAACCAGAATACCCAGAAGAATTCACTGTAAACCCATGGAAACTAGGGTATAACTAGTACAGAAGTGTTTAAGGTCCTTCAAAGAATTAAAGGGTACTACAAGACTTCATAATTGTTGAAGGTCTCAGTGTTCAGGGCAGGTTATATTTCAACCCATCTAATCCAAACCATCTCCAGGTTCAACAAACTGAAGGTGATCAGCCTAACCAATACTGGATACCTACTGCTGCCCACACCATGGAAATGACAGGAACAATTAACTAGAAAGATGGCTGCCGAAATGTAGAGCATTTTGCCCCAATAAATCCCATAGACTCTACCGGACAAAGCTTTGCACATGCTCGGGCTCTTTTCTCTTGCTTTCTCCTCCCTTGACCATGGCTGTGTTGGATTGCTGAACCTGGTTCATGGATCAAGTATATGTAGAAACAATATTCAATATGCAAGACGCCCTGCTCGAATTCAGGAAGCAGAAGATAAGTAAAACAGGCATTATTAATTTCCAATGTGTTTCAGGGTTGGACCTTGGATACTGAACATAGTGGCCGTCTGTACCTGAAACAAGTTCTGATAGGAATAAAGGATCAGACATATTCAGATCCATGATCATGGTCCTTCTCTCTCCAGACATCTGCCATTGGAAGGCTCCCATGGACATTAGAGAGTTGGTCGGCCCCCAAAAATAGTTGGTTTGGACTCCATACCTTATATCTAGTGTTTATGGCCAATGATACACGTTAATCTGTGGATTTCCTGTTTTATTGTCAGAAATAGGAGTACAATATCGCCCACCGATTCACCAGAGACATTGTCATGCTGTGATAATTCGGTAGCCCGAACCATATTCCACGCATTACAAAGTAACATTAGAAGCTCTTCTAATATAAATGAATTATGGCACAGATTAACTCGAAAACATTTAGTTTGAGGCGTCAACATTCATTAAGAGCTTCACTTCATGGGATAATTGGAAGTTGGATGGAGCTCGGGATTATGTAAATGATGTTTGTATGCAAACATTGAAATTGTGTCTGCTGGAAAGTGACATAAACATTGTTATCTGCCGGCTTTTATCTCTTCTTCAAAGTTGGGCTCATTAGTTGTGCTGATCTCACAGACTCGCACAGGATTTGTCTTAATTGTGAAGCTGGAATTAGCTGGTTGTTAATGATAAATTAGGGCTCATGCACCCAAGTTGTATTGGCTCCATATAACCTTTCAGTACTTAGCACCCTCAACTGCATGGGGCCTCATTACTTTTGCCTGCCTTCTATGGCCTAGAAGAGGAAGACATAGCAGCGAGGTCCCTGACCATAAGACTTACACTCTACAGGAGAGACATTTCTGTCAATAAGAGCTTACATTCTACAGGAGAGAGGTCCCTGCCCATAACAGCTTACACTCTACAAGAGAGGCAACCTTGCCCATAAAAGCTTACACTCTTCAGGAGAGAGTACCCTGTCATAAAAGCTTACATTATACAGGAGAGGACCTCCCCATAACAGCTTACACTCTAGAGAAGAGAAAGGACCCTGCCTTTAGGAGCTTACACTCTACAGGAGAGAGGACCCTGCCTATAAGAGCTTACCCTCTAGAGAAGAGAGAGGACCCTGCCTATAAGAGCTTACACTCTAGAGGAGAAAGGTCCCTGCCTATAAGAGCTTACACTATACAGGAGAGAATACCCTACCTATAAAAACTTACATTATACAGGAGGGGATCCTACCCATAAGAGCTTACACTCTAGAGGAGAGAGGTCCCTGCCTATAAGAGCTTACACTCTACAGGAGAGGTCCCTGTCTATAAGAGCTTACATTTTACAGGAGAGAATACCCTACCTATAAAAACTTACATTATACAGGAGAGGACCCTACCCATAAGAGCTTACACTCTACAGGAGAGAGTACCCTGCCCAT
Organism: Bufotes viridis; assembly: GCA_033119425.1. Lineage (NCBI taxonomy): Eukaryota > Metazoa > Chordata > Amphibia > Anura > Bufonidae > Bufotes > Bufotes viridis. The sequence continues at coordinate 25,543,627 of CM065592.1, read as the reverse complement.
AAAAGTTTACATTGTACAGGAGAGGACTCTGACCATAGGAGCTTACATTCTAGAAGAGGGAGGACTCTGCCCATAAGAGCTTACACTCTACAGAAGAGAAGTATCTGCCCATAAGAGCTTACACTCTACAGGAGAGAGGACCCTGTCCATAAGAGCTTACACTGTACAAGAGAGAGGTTAAAATCCATAAGTTCTTACACTCTACAGTAGAGAGGTCCCTGCCCATAAAAGCTTATACTATACTGGAGAGAGGTCCCTTCCCATAAGAGCTTACACTCTACAGGAGAAAGGTCCATGGCCATAGGAGCTTACACTATACATTACCCATGAATGGACTACTGTTAGCTGGTCACCATTTAATATTTACATATTCCTAGCCTATAGCTTCTAAAAAGTCATAGGCCAGTTTGCTCCCTTGCTTCAGCAGCTGCTACAGCAAGACTTTCTGGTGCTTACCCTCAGCAGAGGATGCATTTACTGCTTGGGATATGCCCAGTCTCTATTGGTCTTGCCTTCTATAGGATGGCATACATGATGTGTGTTTGAGGCATGGAGCAGCCTCTTTAACAGTCTTGTGTTAAAGCAGACCATTGCTCTGGCTTGCACTGGCAACAGGAGTGTGAACTTGTGCCCGATAGGTCTGTGCTTTTATTTCTCTCTTGTCTTGTCTCCCTGAGTGGTTTACCCATCACTCCTATTTATTCTAGGGAGTCAGCACCTCTTCGTCCTACTGTTCGCATCACTATTTGCGTCATCTGGGGGCCCTATTCTCTTCTCTGCAGCTTCAGAGTTGCAGTACCACTCTCATTCTTTGAGAGGTCACATTCTTTATTTAAGGCGGGCTATTGCCACAACCTAGCCCAATGGAGCAGCAGATTATCGGAAAGGAAGCGTTCCTTCCCAACAACTGTCTGTTCATCAGTGGAAGTGAAGCTCTGCATTTACTTTCAGTGATCCTCTCTACTACATGGGAATAAGCAATGGCTACAGACATCCCCATACAGGTTAACTGTTTCTGGGCAGCAGGGTTCTGTTTAGATAGCACGAGCTGCTGCCCAGAAACAATGATTTAGGTGTCCTCATGAAAGAATTCAATAATAATAAAATGTTTCACTCATTTATCCGGTTATCCTTGGCACCTCGGACAAGCTGTTTATTGGGAATGAGCGTTTGTATGAATGTTAAGGGCCCTCGTTAATTAATGGCCCTGGTAATTAAATCATGCAGTCACAAAAATTGTTGTTTGCCGGCAGCAGATTGTGCTGTGTAAACATGCTCTGCTGCCGCCAGACAAGTCTCGTAGACAAGGTAGTGGCCACAGCACTCGTCCAGATGGCTTTTAGGGGTGCACGTCTCACATGTGATCTCTCTCCACCTGGGGATCTGGTTATATATATTTTCGAATTTATTGGAGACAGCACGCCAGCAAAGTATTTTTGAAAATTGCTCATTTTTTTAATACATTTCAACACCAGTGGTACATAATCGACATCAGTGCAATGTTTCGGACCCTTGTATGGGTGCCCTTCTTCAGGCTGCAATGACTCTATCCATGTGTGGGTGGCTGCCGCCAGACGAGTCTGTATGGGGACGAGCAATGGCATTAGTGATTAGAGGAGATCGCTGCACGTAATAGCATCAGTCTCCTCCACTGATGAGCAGGTGATTGCTGAGAAGGAACCCTCGTGTAAAGGGACTCGTGTAAAGGGACCTTTATAATCTGCCCAACAATAGGGCTGTGAAAATCCACCTTTACACCTTCGTGCCACATACGAAGATCTAATGGGACCCTATTTCCTTGTTATGTGCCATATCAGTAATAACCCCCTGTAAAAGAGTATTTCCAAAATAAAAGACATTATAAATATTTAGCAAATCGAAATTAACGAAGTGGACCTCAATCCGAATAAGTTTTCCCTGAAATAAAAAAATCATATTTACCTCATCCATTTGAGCGCGAAGAGACCGACATGATGACATCATCAGACGCTGTGCGAGATTTTGTGCTGGATCTTCAAGCAAGATGCTGGCCTTTTGCATTCTGCATTTTGCGAATCGGAAAGTTCTTCCCTATGACAGAAATGCCTATTCTTGTCCACAAAAATGGACAAGAATAGGACATGGTCTTTCTTTTTTGTGGGTCCGCATCCGATCCGCAAAATTGATGGCCGGATGCGGACAGAAAAATAAGGTTGTGTGAGTGGGCCCTAAGCCACATACAGCCGGTGCTATAGACCCTGATGTAAAATACTATTATTATTTTGCACTTTGGAGCAGCTTGAATGTTGGTTTCCTCTCTCCACACAGGTGATGGACCTCCATTGAATCTAATCTTCTAAGGATCCCCTTGTTGTCCCTTCTGGGTGTTTCAACCAAAATTTGTCAACCAACTTTTCCAAGGCTCACCTTCAGCCTCAGACTCCTCTGTCGTGGACCCAATGTCATTTCTTCCCCTTACATTATAGTCCTTCTTTCTTCCAGACACGGATTTTACTCCTTGGAAATGTTTAGGTACCAGGAGGGTGGTCAATCGATATGAGGGTGGAGCATTGGTTAGCTTTTCAGTATTGGATTCCTATCTTGGCACCAATTGTTATAAATGGGTAAAGCCTGTAAAGTCCTTCTGAGTGGGAGTCATTACTTACAGTGGAAGTCCAGCTTGTGGTTCATCATTTCTGTAGTTGATTATGGGAAGTCCATTTTTTGGGGGACATCTGGGAGGTTTTGCTGCCTATGAAAGAAGGAACCAACAGTGGTTGAAAACAATAATAAATTAGGGTCATAGAGGCAACCTGAGATTATGTCACCCTCTCTGAGCCCAGAACACCTCCAGGGGCTACCTCGATTACATATATGGCATAGGTTGGACAGTTCCCACGATGTGAGGACGCGTCTTCTTCAATCAAGATGGCTGCGATAGCCTCTCAGCGATCAAATGGATGAGGTGAGTGTATATATTTTTGTTTTAACCCTTGATCTGGGAGGTGAAACGATTGGTGGCGACGCGATCGCCGTTCCCCTTTATTGCGCCCGCTCCGTACAATGAAATGAGATTTATTACAAAGTAATTTGTAACTATTCAAATTTCTTGTTGAAGTTTGGCAAATCGACTGAATCCAATTTTTGAAAACTTTGCTCATCTCTAATTGTGAGTGCAAATCAGGAAAGTATATGTAAACGGCTATTGGTGCGCTCCTCACAAAGAGGTATAGGATTTTGGAGGTGCAACCCATGGATGGGAAAGGATGGCCGGTAAGAGTAATTTCTTTGGTTTTCCTTTTCTGCTCTTAAAAGGGTTTAGACATCTATGGTATGTCCGCAGTGTACATGATAAATGTCTGATGGGGGGGTCTTTGGATCCAAGGAAAGTAAAGCAATAAGCACACCAAACTATGGCTTTATTTACAATTTATCTATCTATCTCAAATTATCTGCCTATTAGTGTTGATCACGAATATTCTAATCGCAAATTTTTATCGCGAATATCGGCACAAAAATCTAGAATGTAGTGCTATATATTCGTAATCGCGAATATTCTTTTTATTTTTTTCATCAGTGCTACTGCTTCTTGTTTGTGGGCCAATAAGAAGGCTGCAAAGTCTTTGTCTGAGCTTAGCAACATCACTAGCAACCAATAAGAAAGTTGCCGACCCCTTACTATATAAGAACCTCTCCGGCAGCCATTTTCTTTAGTTGTTTGCAGTTCTGAGAGAAAGTCATAGGTAAACCATACTCTAAAACTTAGCCTTTATTTATAATTCTAAATAAAAATGAGCACATAGAATACCCTAAATAGGCACACTTAAATTACATAACAGAAAACAAAAAACAAAGAGGAAATTTCTCTTATGAAAGAGTCAATCCTCATGGTAGTGGGCAAAAGAAATAGCAGGGACTCGTATGGTGAATGATGCTTGGGGGGCTGTCCCTAGAGATAACTAGAGATGAGCGAACTTTAAAAAAAAGTTTGGCGTTCGGGTTGTGGTAATCGCCGCATCCCGTTATGGATTCCACTACCGCGGACTATCCTGGCATATGGAATCCATAAGTGGCGGCTTCCACGAACCCGAACTGTTGAACAGCCGAAGGACCTGGGGTGACGTCACCGCCATGTGATCAGTGCAGGGGGCGTGGCTCAGCACGGGATCAAATCCAGTGCTGAGCCACGCCCCCTGCACTGATCACATGACGGTGACGTCACCCCAGGTCCTTCGGCTGTTCAACAGTTCGGGTTCGTGGAAGCCGCCCATTATGGATTCCATATGCCGGGATAGTCCGCGGTAGTGGAATCCATAACGGGATGCAGCGATTACCACCACCCCGAACTCCGAACTTTTTTTTAAAGTTCGCTCATCTCTAGAGATAACCCTATCTTGATATCGCCCTGCCTAAAATGGAATGGCCACCCCGATAGAGGAATTTCCTCTATGTTATTTGTTTTCTGTTATGTAATTTAAGTGTGCCTATTTAGGGTATTCTATATGCTCATTTTTATCTAGAATTATAAATAAAGGCTAAGTTTTAGAGTATGGTTTACCTGTGACTTTGTTTAACTTTACCATAACCATTACTAGTTATATTATCCCCTGACGGGTTATAGTCAACACTGTGAGTCCTACAGTTCTGAGAGAGACAGCAGTGTCATTGCTGTGCTCTCTCGTTTGCATTTGTCACATTACGTTAGATAGTTAGTTAGCTCATATATATATAAATACTGATAGTTAGTGGGAGACAGTCAGTGTAGGTTAGATAGTGATATAGTGTAGCTGATAGGTTCCAGTGCAGGGTGTTAGGTAGTGTGATAGGTTCTGCTGTCCATACATACATGTTACAGACATAGCGCTGTGATGTCACAAGTTATTATTTTAAACTTGGTTTTAAACACCTACTCTTGGCTATAGGACTAACTAGACTCAACTATAAATAAAACGTAACTTTTAATCTGTCATTGCCTATGGTTAAAACCTTGTCCCTATTTCCTTTATTTATCCTATATATAATCCGATTGATATCTGATGACGGGGGATAGTGCGCACTTCTCCCCACTTGCTATCTGTAAGGTATAGTAACCACTGATGCAGCAGAAATAGGGTTATGCGTTAAAATCAATGACCGCTACCCCCCGACATGTTTCGCCGTGAGGCGTCTTCAGGGGTTGCGGGTAGCGTCTGAGTTTGCAACGAGGTTGCTGAAGCTTTTAAAGACTCTGATCCCCTCCTCTTCATGACGACACTCCAAATTGTCCTATCTACACCTCTCTAACAAAACAGTTTCTGTGTTCTTGGAGATAACTGGAGGATGGTTGTCACTCCCCCACGAATGACGTTGCAATGACGTATTCGCGCAAGTCAATGGTCTTAGATTATTTTGTGATTTATGTTCTAGTGCCATTGCGCATGTTTACTGACTTAGACTTTGACTCGCATTACCGCTCGAGTGTTTCTGCGCAGGTTTCAAAACTTAAAGTTTAAATCGCATCTAGGGGTTTGTCTGCGCATGTTCCTACACTTAGTTTATTTTCCACTCGTTTTGCACTATATATAAAGGATGTGTTGTATCTGGGTGTATTATATCAGGATTGTTTGTGGACTATGATTCCAAAATTACATGTTTGCTCAGGAGGTACCAGGGATATTTTTATCTTCAATCAATTTTCCCAATGGTTGTTATTTTTGTGACATTTTATTTTGATTTTTATTATTATTATTGAGATGTAACTTTTAATATAGTTTCTTGTGGTTTTCATCCTGAGTCACATTATATCAGGAAACAACCCTGCTTTTTGGATGTCGATTATAATAGGGGATACTCTAGTTTTAGCTTCACTTTCAATTTCCCTTATGTATGTATGCCTCGTTTTTCTTAGGCTATTTTTAATATTTATATTTTTAAAGATTCCATTATGACATTTAATATGTCTTGGAGTCTACTTTTGCGACGTTCTTTCAGATAAGACACAAAGGTAAAGCCTTCGTTTAATCCATTTGGGGCTAGACTCTTCAGTCTGTAGATCCATTTGGTTTCTATTTGTTGTAGCTTTCTGTCCATATTTCCACCTCTTGGTCCTGTTTTCACTTTTTGTAAACCCCAAAATTTTATGGATCTACTGTCCCCATTATGTACTAATTCTATGTGTCTGGCTAGTGTTACGTCCCTTTTATTTCTGATGTCACTTAGATGTTTAGACACTCTTCTTCTTAGTTCTTGCACTGTTTTACCCACATAGATTTTAGGGCATGAGCAATGGGCTATATAAATCACTCCCTTGGTTTTACAATTAATGTAATCTTTAATCTCATAGGTTTTCTGGTCAGCTGGATTCACAAAGGATGTTTTAGATTGCATATACGTGCAGAAGACACAATCTCCACAGGGATGAGACCCCTTCACCGGCAACCAGGTAAGTTCTCTTTTTTGTTCTTTTTTCCATTGAAAATGGCTGTGTACCAATTTCTGTTTCAGGTTAGGACCTTTCCTATAGGTGATCGCTGGATAAGATGACAGCATAGAACCCAAGTCCTCATCTGATCTTATGATATTCCAATGTTTGGCTATGATTCGTTTTATTCTTTGGTGTTCTTTATCATATGTTCCAATTACTCTGACTATGGAGTCTTTCTGTTTGGGTTTTTCTTTCAAAAGCTCTTCTCTATCCATATTTTTGGCTCGTCGATATGCTTTATGCAAAATTTTTTTGGGGTAACCCTTCTCACTAAAACGATTGTAAAGTATTTTACTTTCTGTTTCAAAAGCTTCATTAGTTGATGAATTTCTTTTGGCCCGAATGTACTGCCCATAAGGTATCCCTCTTCGTAGAGGGAGAGGGTGATGACTAGTCCATGAGAGGAAACTATTTGTAGAAGTGCTCTTTCGATGAACTTGAGTATTAAGTCGGCCATCTGCCTGGATATTTATATTTAGATCAAGGAAATCAATTTCTTTTTGGCTTATTTCAGCAGTAAATTTTAATCCCAATTCATTTTCATTTAATTGTGAAACGAAGGAGTGAAATTGTGCTTCTGTGCCTTCCCATAATATTATAATGTCATCAATAAAACGTGCCCATAATGTGATATGTTGAGTGAATGTGGAGTAGGTATCTGTGAATACAGTGCGTTCTTCCCACCACCCAATAAATAAATTAGCATAATTAGGTGCGCAAATCGTCCCCATCGCCGTACCGGTGGTCTGTAAATAAAATTCCTTGTCATAAATGAAATAATTGTGCGTTAATAAGAACCTCAAAAGTGTGAGAATAAACAAATTGTGCTCAATGTATTGTGTACCTTTGGTGTTCAAATAATATTCAATAGCTTTCAGACCCAAGTCATGATTAATACTGGTATAGAGTGCCTCTACATCTAGGCTGGCGATAAATGTATTATCACCAACCTGTATGTCCTGTAATTTGATTAGGACATCTTTGGTATCTTTTAGATATGAGGATAGTCCTGATACAAAAGGTGATATAATTGCGTCGATGTACTCACTAATGCCTTCGCACAAATTGTTATTTCCCGATACTATGGGTCGACCCGGTATTGGTCGCCGTGCCTTATGAATTTTTGGAATAGCATAAAAGGTACTTATTGTTGGTTTAGGGTTAAAAATTGCCTTATATTCATCTGTAGTTATTAATTTCCTTTCTTTTGCAGAGTCTAGGATATTTTTCAATTCTCCTACAAACTTGTCAGTTGGATCCAAGGTGAGTTTTTTGTATGTATGATTATCTCCTAAAAGTGTCCGTACCATTTCATTGTAATCACTTTTATCTAGTATAACAATGTTTCCACCTTTGTCAGAAGGTTTTATTTCCAGTAGTTCATTCTCACATAGTTCCATCAACGCCTGGTTCTCTTCTTTGGTTAGATTTAACAGGTCTTCCTTATTTCTCCTGATTTTGATTTTTTGAAGGTCCTGTGTGACCAAATTAACAAATGTTTGTATATTACTGAATTTGGAAAATGGTGGGGTATAGGTTGTCTGTGGAGATATACTTGTAAATGGTGCACAGACTTTTGGACTTTCATTTTGCTCAAGGAGATCTTCTAATATTTGTATTGCCTCCTGTTCTTTTATGGAGGATCTATATGGGTCCTTCTCCCTTTGTCTATGTTCTTTATATAATGCTAGTTTCCTTGCAAACAGATTTATATCCTTTACCCAGGAGAAACAATCAAAATCTGGGGATGGGACAAATGAAAGACCTTTTTTAAGGAGTGACTCCTGATCTTTACTCAGTATTATTTTGGATACATTTATTAATTGTAAATTTTCTTTTTTGATAATTTCACTCTCAGACTCAGTGGTAATTATAGTACTTTTATTTTCTTTTGGGTACTTTCCCTTTTTATTTCTGTTGTCCTTTTTACCCTGATTATGTTCTATGTTTTGGGCAGTTGAAAACCCCATTTGTCTGATTCTTTGGTCTGTGATATCATCCCTGTGATAGTCTGTGATGTCATCCCTAAAAAAGATTGAGGAGTAAGCGATCCTGTTGCATTTGGAGCCATTATACCCGATTGTTGCAGTCCAGAGGGTAAAGAGGTAAATAGGATAAATAAAGGAAATAGGGACAAGGTTTTAACCATAGGCAATGACAGATTAAAAGTTACGTTTTATTTATAGTTGAGTCTAGTTAGTCCTATAGCCAAGAGTAGGTGTTTAAAACCAAGTTTAAAATAATATATTATCACCTCTGCTATTAGGAGGGTTTCCCCCCAAGTAATGTGATGTCACAAGTTCACAATAATACTTAGTGCACCAATCAGTAATATGTAGTCAGAACTGCTAAAATGTGAAGTTGTACGTATTGCGCCCAAAATGCGCATCATTAATTGCCGATTTGCGTAATCACGAAAATAATGACTGGAGATTGCGAATTCTATAATTCGCTAATTTATTGCAAATATTATGTGAAAAATTCACGAAATATTGCAAAAACGAATTTTGCCTATGCCGCTCATCACTACTACCTATTTGTCTGTCTATCTCATATCTTTCTATCTATCTGTATATCTATCTATCATATCAATTAATCTGTCTCAAATTATCTACCTATTTGTCTATCTCATATCTAGCTATCCGTCTCTCACCTATCACTCATATTAATGTATTTATCTATATCTAATATATCTATCTATCTATCTATCTATCTCATATCTATCTATCTATCTATCTATCTATCTCATATCTATCTATCTATCTATCTATCTCATATCTATCTATCTATCTATCTATCTATCTATCTATCTATCTATTCATTCTAATAATTCTACTCATCTATGTCACTGTATATTCCAGACCCTCACAGTACAAGATGTCAACTTCATTGCCTAAAAGGCAAGATGATGATATGAAAAGCATGCTGGGATACCTTTTACAGGAAAACCACATAAATAAGCAAAATTATCTATAAAACCCACATTTGGTAAATCTGTATTAGACCCAGTGATTACTTGCATAGTTTCACCTTGCCGGTACACATCGCCCGAGGGGCGTCTACCTACAGTACGCCATGTATCATCTCACCTTGTATCATGTCAGAGTTAAGAATCTGCCTAATAATAGGAAAACATATCCGTGTATGAAAGACAGTGCAGCTCGTATGTCTGTGGTGATCCGCCGGCTCCTGAAATCTCAAGATGTATTCACTATCTTGGAGGGAGAGGGCGTGAGAAGCTGGCATTCCCCCTCTGGCGCTCGTAGTACTGCTGACATCAGATTCTCGGCTCCTCAGCTGAAAGTAATCACAGCAGAAGCTAAAATTTCAGGTTTGAATTTCCTCCTGAAAGTGAAGGCAGAAGAGCCAGTGACAATAGTAGAACAACCTTTGTGTCTGTTGCTGGTTATTCTGTTACTAGTCGTGGTATGCCCAGGTGTGAGCCCCCGGCTAGGGTGGGAATGCACTAAAGAGCGGCCGAAAACTCTCATGATCTACGCACTTTCCAGTAATCCGTGACTGTACAATTACATTACCTGCCGCTATTTACATCTAGTGTTGGGCGCGGATATTCGCATTGCAAACTTTAATCGCGAATATCGCCACTTCGAGAATTTGCGAAGAATAAGAATATAGTGCTATATATTCGTATTCGCGAATATTCAAGATTTTTTTTTCCCCTGAACCCATGATCCCTCCCTGCTTCTTGCTTGTGGGCCAATGAGAAGGCTGCATTATCTTTGTCTGAGCTTAGCAACAGCCCTAGCAACCAATAGGAAAGTTGCCTATCCCTTACTATATAAGGAACCTCTCCAGCAGCCATTTTCTACAGTTTTTTGCAGTTCTGAGAGGGACAGCAGAGTCATTGCTGTGCTCTCTGTTTTGCTGTCACATTACATTAGATAGTTAGTTAGTTAGTTAGTTAGTTAGTTTAACTAATACAGATAGTTAATGGGATATAGTCAGTGTAGGTTAGATAGTGATATAGTGTAGCTGACCAGTGCAGGGTGTTAGGTAGTGTGATAGGTTCTGCTATCCATACATACATGCTACATACATAGTGCTGTGATGTCACAAGTTCACAACAATACTTAGTGCACCAATCACTAATATGTAGTCAGACCTGCTAAAATGTGAAGTTGCCCGTATTGCGCAAAAATAAGCGCACCGTTAATTGCTGATTTGCGCAATCGTGAATATATTGGAGCACTCTATCTGCATATAAAGCTATTGTAATGTTCTGCCGTGCCAACCATTTTCTCCAGTCTCAGGAAACTTCTAGCAGCTTGAAAAATGTAGCAAAAGTGACCCACGCCTGTATTGTGCGCAATACGCAAATATTACATTGCCGATTTTCGCAATCAAGAAAATAATCACGAATTTATGACGAATATTTGCCTAAATATTCGCAAAATATTGCGAATTCAAATTTTGACCCTGCTGCTCATCACTATTTACATCTGCTTTCTCCCTGGTGCAGGAAGAGTTCCTTCCTGACAATGACCTTCTAGTCAGTGAAGGAGACCGCTGCTGAGACAGCAATCCCCTCCACAGTACGGGGAGCAGTGATGGCTACTGCCATTGCTCGTTCCCATACAGAACCATTGTTTTCCAGCAGCAGAGTGCTGTTGATTATATAGGTGTTCACACCAACGATCCTACGAGCGTTTTGCTCTACCCAATGTATCAGCGTTTCCCTCTACCCATATCAATATGTAAAAGAGAGTCTGTCAGCAGTTCTATCTGTGCTAAACTGCTGACAGCACCAGGTAGGGGCTTTGGAGAACAGTACACACATACCTTTCATGGAGCTTTTATTTTCAGGAGAAGTGTGGATATGAAGTTATATTCTGCTAGGTTATACTCCTGTAGGTCCCCAAGAGGCTGAGCTTCACTGTAAAGTGCTCCCTGCATTTAGTTGTTTCACAGCTTCTCCTCTCATTGATAGCTGTAGCATCCAACTAGGAGACCCTTATGGCTACTCAGAGGAGAGGGGAGGAGCTATAAAGCATATCCATGGAGGGAGCACATCACAGGGAAGCTCAGCTACTCAGAGGAGAGGGGAGGAGCTATAAAGCATATCCATGGAGGGAGCACATCACAGGGAAGCTCAGCCTCCTGGGCACCTGCAGGTGCAGAACCTAGCAAAATAAAACTTCATACTTACAATACTCCTGAAAATAAAAGATCTGCAATAAGTATGTTTTTACTGTACTGCTCCCCCAGTTCCTACTTAGTTCTGTAAGCGGTGCTGTTAGCATGGCCAAAACTACAGATAGCGATCTTTTAAACAACATATTAATGATGCGTTATTTTAACTTTTACCTATTTACTATATATTTTCAATGACCCCAGGTGGCTGCCATGTTGGTGGTATCTTGCATTGTCTGTCTAGAGAGTGCTACAGTTTTTGCGTGGTATGACAGCTGCAATAAGTGGGTGTTATTGGACTAAAATGTGTCAGTAGATTAATACAGTCCCTAGAAAGCCTTGGAGTACAGCCCCCAACCCAGGCAGTGGCATAGAGCTACATATAAAGTCTAACAGTATCTATGTGTGTAGTGTTGATATACCACTGTAGGTTAGTAAGCTACCTTTTATAGTTCTGGCCAAGGAAGAGGGGAGTTGCCACCCCACTCCATTTTTGTACAACCCCTTTAAGTTTTTCTTTTAAAGTCCTCTCTGGGATCACAACGTTTGTCCAGCCAAACATTTTGACTTTTACTTAGAGGCTCTGCAGTCTAGCTGGAACTCTATGATTATATTCTAATAGAGTATATGGATAGTTGTAATCTTCATGGCCAACCCCTTAAAGGATTGTTGCTCCCCTCAGCATGGTCCAGTGCTGTGCACCCCCTCTAGTAGCCCCTTGTTCTTCATGCTCAGACGCATCCAACTTGACTTTACCGTTGGCGGTCTATGTTAAGAGCGATCCCCGTATCAGACTCAACCTGAACCTCAGGTTATTGACCTCTGCACATGCTTGTAGTATGTCTATTGTTTCTATTTCTATCTACAGCACTGCACTCCCAATATCTCCACCATCTTCTCTGTCTATCACCCTCTATGTGCCCTTTATTTTATCAACGATCTAAGCCTACCTCCTTCCATACTCTGAACCACACATCCCCATCTCTTGAACGTGCTGCCCCAGAAGATCAGAATAATGCTCAACCTCCACAGATTTAAGCTGCCCTCAAAATCTTTTTTAGGCTGGCTGATCGCATTTACTAACCTAATTCTTTTCTCGTCAACCATTATTCCATTATTCCACAGAACTTCATCTCGTCATTCACATTCCCCACTCCTCATGCACTTTATATCTGAACATATACAGATGCTGACTGCGACTGGTTTTATGTGTTCTTCCTTGATTTATGAAAGATGGCTGGATCATTGTACAAGCCAAGCCCCGTGACTTCTTGTGCTACCCTGTCGACGCACTGGGAACTTAAAGTGGCACTGGAAAAAAAACTAAAAGTGGCCCCATGCTGGAAGTTGACAGAAGACAGGGCAACATGAGTAGGCACAGACAACAGAAGTAAGCGGGGTCGGCAGTACTGTAGAGCAGCACAAAATACTGCCTCAGCAGAACCAAATACACCAATGCAGCATAAAATAGTGCCGCCCTCACCATAGTATTCAACCGTATTACCATCCTGAGCGATCCCATGTCAGGAACCTCCTTATAGGCCCTATATGTCCCTGACAAGGGATAGATACCGCCACCCAAGAAGAGACCTAGTATGACTAAGGTCCAATAGTAATGTCATAAGTCGATGCATGTATCAGAAAATAATAAAGTTACAACAAAAATAATTGCACATAATACATATATGCTCCCAAATAAACCGGCGGCGTCCAGGTTTTGATTACCAGTGGAAAAGAAAGGTGCACATACCATATGTCCCAGGAATTCAAACTTTGTCCCGACGCGTTTCTCTGAACCATTCTCTGTGGTCAGTTCGTCAGGGGACCACATAACACAAAGACTCCAAAAAACAAACAATACAAGAATGGAGGCAATAATATGTGTGTGAATCCGATTGTATTCTTGTAGTAAGAACTAGTAGAATTAACTAAGGCTTAGAGCATCAGATCGATATATACCCGGCTGGTGACTCAAGGAGGGCTTGGGTGGCCCTCTGGGCATCGGCTCACCGGGAAATTTCCCTGTAGCATCTATGGTCAGTCCGCCCCTGTGTTACACCTATCTCCTGATAGATTGTGACAGTAGTGTTGAGAGAATCAAAGTCAAATTTCCTCGTGCTTCGTGGTAGCGAATTGATTTAAAAATAATACTTAGCTGCTCAATTTGCTCATGACAGGCAAGCCACCTTGAAGATCTTGCACGAAATCCCATGTGAGGTGATGGACGTCACCATGCCGGCCAACGTGATGATGTGATCTCGGGCCGCTCAAGATTTCGTGCCAGATCTTGAAGCAAGATGGCGGCAGCAAATGGAGCAGGTACACCGTGTTATGTACATCAGATCATGTATGAATGCCGCATCTGAGGAGTAAAATGATGGGGAGGGGCACAATCGCCATTCCCTGTCATAGAACCCGCTACTTACAAAAAAATGCGCTTCGTGACAAAGTAATTCTTTACAAAGCGAATTTATTTTTTGCAAAATTCGTCAAAGCAGCTGACTTTGCTCATCTCTAATTGTGAGCTCTTGTGAGGCCCTCGCCCATATTGTTTGGATCGTTGATTGGTTTGTTACTTTGTAATCTCTGATTTTGATTGTACGCGCATCCTCTGCCGAATATGATGGCGCTGTCTAAATAAAAATTGTTATTATTACTGAGGTCGGGAAAATACAAGGAAACCACCTCTCTCGATCAGATTCTACATCTTAAAACATTGGTTTGATAAAATAAACTTCCCCCAATGTAAATCCACAAACTCTTCCTATGAGAACTGCGAAAACAAACTGTTCTCCTGAACGGAGGAACATGATTATATTGATATGTGGACACAATGTCAGATTGCAGCACTGGGTCTATAAAGTACAAGAGCACGTAGCCTCAGATCTAAATGTATACAGTCATATATTGACACAGATGGTAAATTTTACTGATATATTTGCTCACACTGGAAAGAACTCAGTACAATCCATTATGACAGATTGCATTCTAGACTAAAACATTACAAGAAGACGCAAAGTAATCATGAAAAATATCACTTGAAATCTCCTCTGAAGTCTCACAGCCTGTATTTCATCTTGAGAAAAATTTATGTTGAGAGCGCTGCGCACTGTCAGGGTTTGTTCCAGGAGCAAAACATAATCCCACCAGTTGCAAATCGTAATAAAACATGCAAATGGCGTACAGACTGGAGAACAGGTGAAGCTTGCGGTCCCCAGTATTACAGATTTGAAAATATTCCAGTCCTTAAAGACAATGGGGTGATAAAGACAAGTTGCTGTCTAAGCCTCCATAGTCTTAAAGGGTTACTTAAGGTGTTACGCATTGACGGCCTGCCATTGCTTGCAGTGGTCAAGACAACTGTCGTATTAGTCCAAAAGACACAAAAATAATTGTGTAGTCTGACTAATAGGAACAAAGAATACCGTAGGCTCTGCCATTTGGGTTAATAAGACAGCAGACCTGTATCGGTAATATGCTGTTTGTTATTATAGAAGGCACCATATTTAGCTGACAGATCTGCATTTACGGTAAAGCCAAATATATTGATTGGCAGGGAGCAGAGATGTAGACAAAATTTACACGTCATGCTGGTTTCATTCAAATCAAACTTTGCATGCAATTTTGAGAGTAAAATATAACTATTATAATCCCGCTAGTATGTACAAGAATATAACTACTATAATACTGCCTCCTATGTACAAGAATATAACTACTATAATACTGATCTTATGTACAAGAATATAACTACAATAATACTGCTCCTATGTACAAGAATATAACTACAATAATACTGCTCCTATGTATAGGAATATAACTACTATAATGCTGCTCCTATATACAAGAATATAACTACTATAATACTGTTCCTATGTACAAGAATATAACTACTATAATACAGCTCCTATGTACAGTAAAATAAATACTATAATACTGCTCCTATGAACAAGAATATAACTACTATAATACTGCTCCTATGTACAAGAATATAACTACTATAATACTGCTCCTATGTACAAGTGTATAACTACTAGAATACTGCTCCTATGTACAAAAATATAACTGCTATAATACTGCTCTTATGTACAAGAATATAACTACTATAATACTGCCTATTATGTACAAGAATAGAACTACCATAATACTGCTCCTATGTACAAGAATATAGCTACTATATTACTGATCCTATGTACAACAATATAACTACTAGAATACTGCTCCTATGTACAAGAATATAACTACTATAATACTTATCCTATGTACAAGAATACAACTACTATAATACTGCTCCTATGTACCATAATTTAACTATTATCTCATGGCCTCCTAGATACAAGTATATAGTTGCTACTTCTCCTGTGTACAAGAATGTAACTACTATAATACTGCCTCATATGTACAAAAATAAAAATATTATTGTGCCCCTCCCCCATGTTCAAAAATGTAACTACTGCATAGTACCGCATCTAGCTGTAACCTATTTGTTTTATACTATGTAACAGATATTATAACATGCTTTAATACATCCTTTAGGACTGCAGTGTATCTTATAAAAAGAGCCAATAATCTTGCCCCTTGGGTTCTTCTGTTGATCACGTTTATTGTACGGTTATATCATGATTAGCTCATCACCTCTCCTTCCTCTCTCCAGTCTTGTTCATTCCCCCCATGGAATCACCATGTAGATATACAGTGGGATCACTCTTGAAGATGCTGCAGCCGGGAACCCTTTTTCCTTTGATTATCCATGTTGAGGGGGTGAAGCTATAAGTGTTCTTCTTAATCTACAGAAAACCATGTTTAAATTGATATTAACATATTCTATAACATGTCCATATGCAGCGAGCCCCGAGGAGCCGGTGCAAAGGATCGGAGTAGTAGTGGCCCTGATAAGATGATATGTCATTGTATTCCTTCAGCCCATTGCTCCCTGGGGTAAGAGCAGTTAAAGAGCGGTACCCTCTATTTCCTCGATGCACTCTCTGCAGTTGTGCCTCATTGTAGCTTGAGGGTGCCCTTTATGTTAATGTCCAAGTGGATGCAGGTCAGAGCTCTAAAGTGATGCAATGGCCAGCGTGTGGTGTTAAGAGAGTCATTAACCTGGCCAGATTAAACTTAAAGAGGTCCTTTCATGGGTCCAGGTGTTTTAAAATAAGTAGCAGGTTATGTAGGGCATAGTTCATGGATGTAAAATCGCTTACTATTTTTTCTGAGTGCTGCTCCGTTCACCCGCTGTGCCCCCCGTTCACTTCTCCTGCCTAGTATGCTAATGTATAGCATCGGTACAAGGAGGAGGAGACTGCTCTGTTTCTCAATGGGCGTCTTCTACTCCCGGGCTGTAGTGCGATCCAATCACAGCAGAGAGCGCCACAACCAGGGAGAAAAAAAGCTCACCTTTCCGCGCTACAGCCAGGGAGAAGGAGATACCCATTGAGAAACAGGGCAATCTCCTCCTCCTTGTACCGATGCTATTCATTAGCATACCAGGCAGGAGAAGTGAACGGGGGGCACAGCGGGTGAACGGAGCGGCGCTCAGAAAAAATAGAAAGCGATCTTACATCCATGGACTATGCCCTACATAACCTTCTACTTATTTCATTATGTATGGACCCATGAAAGGACCTCTTTAACCAAAATCTCTCTTTACTGCTCAACAAATTGGAGTTGTTGTGCATTCAGTGTTTATCTGTACACAGTGCAAAGTTCACACAGATGTCCAAGCATAGTCAAACAAGTAGATTGAAGTTATGGCCCTCTTTTGCTATAGTCTCAAATCCTGGG
Source organism: Bufotes viridis (assembly GCA_033119425.1). Taxonomy (NCBI): domain Eukaryota; kingdom Metazoa; phylum Chordata; class Amphibia; order Anura; family Bufonidae; genus Bufotes; species Bufotes viridis. The sequence continues at coordinate 25,526,253 of CM065592.1, read as the reverse complement.
ATAACAACTCACAATTCATACTGCGGCATGTGGTTTCCAATACTACTGGCCGAAGTCGTACCTGAAATGTGTAGGGTGTCTGAACTCGTTAACCATCCACTATGGCAAGGCCTAAGAAGTTGTATGCTGATCGTCTTACTGAGTGAAAACATCACCTTTGAATCCACGAATCTGAGGGGCATCGGGTGTCTTGATTTGTTTCACCGTTGCAGCAGCAAAGTCTGTAATGCTTTACACTGGTTAGCTTGCAGATTCTCATGTTGTAGCTTTAAAATTCTCCTTAATCTTGTCTCACCCTGTCTCTGAAGAATTGGCAGAGGACATACGGGGAACTGTTAGTCTCCGGAAGCTTTAAGCTAAATGCCTGGGGAAAGGTGTGCTTACATTCTGCTCCCTCTCCTCCAGGACCAGTCCTCACTGCTGCCTACTCCTACAATTTAGAATCCTCTGCTGAAGCAAGGTGGAAAGTCAGCCCTCACCCTGAGCACCAGAGAGGGCTGGGCCAGAATAGTAAACTCTGGCCATACCTGCCTCATGCTAGAACATTCTTAGGGTACTTTCACACTTGCGGCAGGATGGATTTGACAGGCTGTTCACCCTGTCTGATCGGTCCTGCCGCTATTTCTCCGTGCCGCCGAACTGTCGCTCCATCCCCATTGACTATAATGGGGGCGGGGCTACAGCGCAGCAAGGCAGTGCACGGCAGAGGCCACCGGACCAAAAAGTCGGACATGCAGTAGTTTTAGTCTGGCAGACTCTCGCCGTGCACTGCCACGCTGCGCTGTAGCTCCACCCCCGTCCCCATTATAGTCAATGGGGACTGAGTGGCAGTCCGGCAGCATGGCGAAATAGCGGCAGGACCAATCCGACAGGGTGAACAGCCTGTCGGATGCATCCTGCCGCAAGTGTGAAAGTACCCTTAGTGTGTTAAATAGCAACATATTGCATGAGTCCAATAACAAAGAATTGCAGATAGCCTATCTGGGGTGATGCACATATAGCAGGTCTAACTTTGGTGTGCAGCTCTCTGTCTCTGATTTCAAAATTTTATGACATCTTTGGTGGTGTTGGAGGGGAAATGAAGGGGTGTTTGTGGAAGGGGGGTGCATATTTTTTTGTTAAAGTGCCAGAATGGGTTAAAAATAGAATATAATGGATTCTTCACATCTGCCAATGTGATGCCACTGTGGTCCCCACTGCCCTCTACTTCCGGCTCTACAGATAGGAAATGGCTGGAAATGTCCACTTAGACAATCAGTGGCCACAGTGCTGACCTGCCTCAACCAGTGATCGTGTTTCCAGCCTTTTCCAGTGTGTTGCACCAGGACCTAGAGCCAGAAGGCAGTGGAGACCTGATGCCTCCTCCCTGTTGCGAAGTTAGTAGCAATTACCATATAGCGCGGGAGACGGTAACGGGGCCACAGCGGGCGGGCGAATGGAGCGGCGTCCAGGGATAATAGTAAGTGCAGTGAGATCCCTGGACGCCGCTCTACATGTCCAGATAGTTATCTTACAATGTTCGGACCCATGAAAGGTCCTCTTCAAGTGCATATTGATGGGGAAAACTTGATTTAAATTTTTTATTTTGGCACAAGACTACAACATAACAAAATGTGATAAAAGTGAAAGGGTCTGAAGACTTTCCAAATGCACTGTATCTGTCCAGGGTCTAATAGATACTTTTAGATGGAGATACATCTGCATAAACAATATGATGACCCACAGCATTAGATTCATTATTCAAGTATGGATCCACCGGGATCTGGGGGCGTCTAAGGGAGACCAAGAAACTTCTGGCCTTGTGGGAAAAATCGGCTGAAAATGATCATCATTTGGCCTCCTATACTTTGAGCTTTTATCTAAACAAACTTTATATTTGGAAGACAACACATCACAAATTAAAATGATTTTGCCCGTTAACAAAACATAGTATACAAGTGAGCGAGTCCCCCACCGAGGATTATCTATTGAATATGGTTGCATCACACACCACAATAAACAACCTTCCATTTCAAAGAGATGTCCTCAAGCAACTCCAAACAAGCTCTTGTGATCAGAAACCTGCATGGTTCCTGAGGTGCTCAGAGCCTCCTCTTGTTGAGAAAGTGCTTCTGTTCCCTTTGGCTTCTGGAATTTAACCCATGGAACCTGATTCCTGGTGTAGTTTCATCACAATATAGGATCATCTCTCTCCACACATTGATTTACAGTTTGCAAAAAACATTTGATGTATCAAGGTATATCAGACACCATGGCCAGCTGTCAAACTTAACTATATTGATGCAGGTCAGGACTGAAACACTATATCCTATTACGGCTCTGACAGCTTCTTATCTAACTTCAGAAAAATGATAGTTGTTGTCAGTATGGTAAGATAGACCCAGACGCCTCCTTTGCTTGTCTCTTTAGGCAAGTATTTGTTTTTGCATTAGGTATGAAATATTGTGGACTTGCTGCTATAGATTCTTTAGAAGGGTGTAACAAGCAACTATGGAGTAAGGTAACACTCCACCCTGACCACCTTCAACAGGAACTTCACAACACAAAAAGCTGATTATTATTTTGGACTCTCCTCTGTCCAGGTGTCATTCTTCCCTTGCTCTTGCACAGACTTGGCTTCTTTCTTGCAGTCCTCCTTCCATCATCCACAGTAACTACAGTACACCTCAGTTGGCTGACAGCTACTCCTCACAGGCATAACTTGTGCCACTGCCAGATATTTCTGTTAGTTGTTGAAATTCATCCTGCCCCCCTAACATCTGCCAGCGCAGGCGTTATCAGATTAACATACATACATATTAGATAGGGAGCCAGTGTCGCTGAAATCAGCAGGTTTGGTCAACAGTCCTCTTATATGTATGGCCATCTGGGGTGATGCCGGGCCCCCTTGTCTACTGGTTCCTACACCCATATCTTCAGATCCTTTGTGTGTCTTCCTTTTTCTTTCTTCTTGAAGCCTCTCACAATGACTCATTCCTCTCGGTGTAATTGGTTGCTTTACAAGGTGATATGGTTGACCTGAACCAACCATATAGGTCAATATTTAACCAAGTTGATGTGGCTAAAGAACCTTTGTGTTCAAGACTGATAGGATGAGACAAGACTGTAAAGAAAGCTTCACATTTTTTAAATGCAATCATCAATTTGTTATATGATCTGTGGATGTGGATCCACTGTGCCAACCAACCAGGAGTGGTAGGCTGCTGAGCGACAGGGATCACGAACACCAGAGCGGAGTACCAGAGGAATCGTAGTTAGGAAGAGGTTGGGGTCAAAGTCCAGGAAGGCAACCATCAGTATACCAACAGGTAAATGAATTATAGCTTAGATAGCAAGGTAAACCAGAGCTTAGCAGGACCTGTATTGATCAGGTAAAGAGTGAGTGAGAAAAGCAGGTATTTACAGGGTCTCTTCTAAGGTGTTATGTGAGTTTTTGTTGTGACACTAGTTGCATTTCAGCAACGAGGGACTAAGTCCCCCTATGTAGAAGGTGATGGTGGAACCCAGGTGTAGGAATGCCAGAGTGGTATGAGGGTGGCCTATAATGTCACTCTAAGTGCAGCTGTGCACTTGTCACGGTGCTCCTACCTGGATATCCTGGAACCCCAAGCGTGGTCGTCTGCAGCAGTGCAAATAGGGTTAACAGTTGAGAGATTGGTAGAATAAATTTAGTCCAGACTTGTATTGACGTTAAATCAGCTTTACTTGAATAAACTTGCATTAGGAAACAATCTTCCAACTTTATCTTGGTTACCAGCAGGTTTTGGCATAATTTATTGGCAGGCAAACACATTCAGCACTACTACATCTGTACTCATTCAGCTCAGCTATGCTGACTGGATTAAATAGGAACTTAGCTTTCTGTAGTCTATGTCTTTATCTGAATCTGTATGTTTAGCTTTTATCTTTCTCTTTGCCTTTATCCAGGGAACCTTTCTTCCTGGCTCTGAGGCTCTTTTATCTTTTTCTTTGGCCTTGCAGAGCAGGCAGTGCTCTACTGACTGACACACAGCCTTCCCCTTGCAGGTGATAAACTAGACTGACTAAAACCTCCCTCTCTAAAGAGGGCTAGAAAGGATAGAAGGCTCCACTCTAGGAAAACTAGCACTGCCACGACCACCACCATCTGCTGGTGAACCAGGCACATTACACTTAAACAGTTGCAAAATCATAAATACAGATACACATTGTGCAGGACCTAGGAATAAAAATACATGATGATAAAGGATGCGCCATTACAGATAGTGATGGGGCGAAAAGAGTGGTAATGTTCCCCAGCAGGGCGTTATATTACTGTGTTTTTTGTTTTTGTTTTTGTTTTTAATACAGAGGGAGGACAGAGGGCTTTATTACCATAACGATGCACAGAGGACTTTATTACTATGGAGGGGGCACAGAGGGCATTACTACTATGGAGGGGGCCCAGAGGACATTACTAATGTGAAGGGTGCACTATGGGCATTTCTGCTATGGAGCGGGCACAGAGCCAGAGGGCATTATTACAATGAAGGGGGCACAGAGGGCATTATTACTGTGAAGAGGGCACAATGGGGATTTCTACTATGGAGGGGGGCACAGAGGGCATTACTAGCACAGAAGGCATTACTAGCACAGTGGGCATAACTACTTTTAAAGGGGCACAATGGGCATTATTACTGTGAAGGGGGCACAATGGGGATTATTATTGTGAAGGGGGCACAATGGGGATTGTTACTGTGAAGGGGGCACAAAGAGGGCATTACAACTGTGAAAGAGGCACAATGGGGGCATAACTACTGTGAGGGGGCACACATCTGTACAAAACTACTGTAAAAGTTATGCAATGAGGGCAATACTTCTGTGAGGGGGTACAATTTTTTTAAAGTATTGGGGGCAAAGGGTGCCAAGGAAAGGACCCGCCCCGCGTGCCAAACACCCTAGGCACGCCACTGGGTGAGATACACTGAACTTACCTAACAGACACATAGCGAGTAAAGTGGCGAACACAGGCCACCAAGGTAACAATTTGGTGTCTTTTCAATGTCCGATAAGTGCAAAATATGGATCCCATGACCAGATGACCACAACATAACATGGCTGCACATGGAAAAAAGGCATAGACTAGTGAATAATAAAAACTCAGCAGCACTGGTACTAAAGTTGACAAATTATGACATCACAATCGGGGCATGTGTACCAGCTAGTCAGCACAATTATTCCCAAGACAACATATGGGCAGGGGTGCACCCAGCCTTTCTGCTGCTTAAGGCGAGGCAAAAACTGAAACGGCGCCCGCCTCATTGACAATTTCTTAACCTAACCCATTTACCACAACGGAAGAGCTCATTGCCCATTGCTCTTCTGCTGCCACCCTCTTGCCCCTACCTGGTGCTGCCTCAGGCGATCGCCTCACCTGGCCTCATTGGTGGTGCGCCCCTGGATATGGGAGTTAACACTTTGTGTTCTTTTGGGTCTTCACACCCCCTTTAGCTGCCCACTGGGCATACCTTCAAGACTATTTGTTTTAGCACCCAAAAATGGCATTCAGACATGTCCTACGACAGATCCACAGGATAGTGGCTGTGTGGGGTATTACAGCTCAGATCCCCTCAGGCCCATGGGACTGGGCTGCAGTACTAGGCACAGCCACTACCGAACATATGGCGCTGTCCCTGGTGAACAATTATGGAGATGCTGAACTCGCTGGAGCACTGTGGTCTCTTCAGTCAGCTGATTGCCAATTCTATAGTTTCAGGTAATCTGTTTGAATAATCCTATTTTTATGTGTGTCTTGGAATGGAAAGAAAGACTTCCAGGGCAGAAAGACTAAGCACAGCAATCTATCCATCTCTTTATGTTGGGCTGATTTGGGGGTTCTCTACCCTTACATTTTATATACTTTCTGATGAAGGCCCGGTAATCCAGATTATGTCATATGAGGCACTAGTGGCCAAAAAAGAGTTCCATATTTAAAGAAGTTGACCTATGTTGACATTTTTGGCATATCCACAGGATATTATTAACTCAAACAAATGTATAGAGGTTTGCATCTATCAGGATCTAGCACTTTACTATATTGATGATAGAGCTTCAAACTTATAAAAAAAAAAAACTTTATTAAAATCACTGATAAAACAGTCAATTTTGGCTATCTGCCTTTTATAATAAAATGGTAGGGCTGCACTTTCACCAAACTCTTCAACTTCCCTTGTTTCTTTTGGGTAAGGGTTGGTGATTGCAGCTTTTTGCTTCCACTTAGGCTACATGCACACGACCGTTGCCTGCCTCCGCGTCCGCTCCTCCTTGAAATTTTGCGTCCGTCCAAAAAAACGGATGACGGACCGTTTTTTTTGACGGATCCGATTTTTATGGCAGATCCATTGTAAAAATGCCTATCCTTGTCCGCAAACGTGAAAAAAATAGGACATGCACTATTTTTTTGACGGAATGAAAACACGGATCACGGATGCGGAACAAAAACGGTTGACCATCCGCATTTTTTGACGGACCCATTGAAATGAATGGGTAAGCATCCTATCCGTGAAAAAAAAACAGAACGGACGCGGAAACAAACAACGGTCGTGTGCATGAGGCCTTAATCAGAGGTCCAGGGATATGCAGTAGTGATGAGAGGTGCGGAGCAACTCACCGCAAGTGATTTAAAAAAATAAGTTAATTTTTCCGCCCCCTCCCCCCTTCTCTGCGCCCTAAGGCAGCCGCTTGGTCTGCCTCTTTTAGAAATAAAGCTACCTAGTAATAAGTCCTAATGGGATCAACAGCTAATCTATATTACATCTCAGACATAATGCCAGATGTCTGTTTACATCTAGAGATATATCTAGAGATATATATATATATACTCATTTATCCTACAGATATCAACCACTATACGTACTTTGGAGCACATTCAGAGCCCAGAGTACACTCCCCGTGTGATTTTTTCCACTCCCCACGAAGGGAGGATGGCAGAGGATGACGACAGAGGAAAAACTCTGTACATATATTTCAATATATACTGTCCAAACATATCTTAGTATATATATTCTTTATAGACAGAAAAACTATCCACATATATTTTAGTATATACACTTTCAAGCGTTCCTTATATTCTCTCTTTCTATATGTTTTTTATATACATTCCAGCATATCAATTAGTTAATATATGTACTACTCTTAATATAAGCATTACCTTTGTTATTTTTTTTTTTTTGAGTGTTTATTAGAGTAATTTTAACTATCACCACTATATACCTATATTTGAATATACACTTAAATATATGTATTATTTATTATTTTTTATTATATTATTATTATCATTATCATCATGTAAAAATGCTATTGCATAGTCCACTCTACTTTCCAGTTTAACCGTAGAGAGAAATTATTCTATTTCCGGTCCTTGCTTTAGATCCGAGGTAAAAAAGAGCGTTCCAAAGGATTGGCATCTATGCGTTCCAAAGACCGGAAGTGTCCACACTCCTGAGCTGAGAGCTCCTGTGACCGGAAGGGGATTTTTAGACAAACACGTTCTGCCCCTACAACAGGTTATCACAGTACGAATAGCCCGCTGACAAATATTCCCAAATGATCACTCTATTAATCATTTCAATGCTTGTGTTTTGAGGAAGGTTCGAATTCAGATTCTGGAGCAGCAGTACTTCACTTCCGGTGCGCTCCAAGCTGGAGCGCAAACCGGAAGTGACGTCCCTCACTCCGTTTTGGTGCTTCTTTCAAATAGCTTTATGTACCTATACCCTACGCCATACACATAATGACATATGCTTCCGATGAAGGGGTTCTACCAAGGCCCCTGTGTATACATGTTTTAGTATAATTTGAAGTATATTGGAATATAAATCCAGGAGGAGCGGTACGTCACTCCGGCGCGTTCCACGCTGGAGCGCAAACTGGAAGGGAAGTCCCCTACTCCAATTTGGCGCTTTTTTCAAACATTTTTGTGTATTTATACCCCACACCATTTACCCAATGTTATATAATCTCCTGATGAAGGGGTTCTACCTTTGCCCCGAAACAGGTTGAGAAATTACCTTCACCCCCACCCTGTGGTTTATTAAAGACGTTTTGACAAGAAGTACAAGTTGGACTGCTGTCACTTCATGAGACTCTACAAGCTACCCAGGCGCAGGAGGTATTTCGGAGGGTGTCTTGAGCTTATCCCATTCGAAACCTCCTGGGTGAAGCGAGTTTATCCATATTTTTATATGTTTTAACCCATGTTATTGTTTTATACAAAAAACTCCTAAAATATTCCATGTATACAAAGCTCATACTCATGAGATAAACTCCCTTTTATTTTGAGTAACTGATCACATACCATATATATTTCTAATTGAGAAGCCGTGGCGCCACCTAAAGGGACAAAACCTTTTTATTTTGCCTTTTTTTTCCGCCTTTATTATAGAACCGGCCCTGAATGAACAAAGCTCTGCACGCTTCTGATATTGAATATATACAGCACGGCGTAGCCCCGACACTATAACAGCCATAGCGCAGCTGCAACAGTGCACTACTTAAAAAGCCGACAGCCACTTCTCCTGGTGGAGCAACACACGTCCAACAGGACGAGGGGGTGTGAATCAATGCCGCTCCTCCTGCTGTCTTCGTAAGCGCTATGTACCCGAGAATGAAATTTGAGATGTATGTTTATAAGGTGAGTATACCGCATGACCTAGAGCAAATATTTATACATATGGCCAGGGAATAGCGATACAACTGGTGGCTGGTGGATCGCTGAGGAGAAAGAAATATATTTATTCTGATAATACATGAACCAACATCAAAAGCGATCCTATTAATACATATTGGGTCATATACCCAGAAAAGCGGGAATACCGTATCCAGTGAAACAGAGAGAATACGATAACACTGTAGCACATATTAATATTAGTATGGACGGCCATGCCAACACAAATCACTCCAGAGAGGGGAATATATATTATAGATGACCTATTATATAGAGTTCCCTGGAGGGAATATATATATATGCTTATAACCACACTGATGGAACAAGTGGAGTTCTTACAGGATATCATAGGCTGGTGCCGGATATGTAATACCTAAATATATAGCAGACCACTACATGTCCACAGATGGTCCATACTGAGGTGAAAATGTAACTTTACTTCAAATGTAAGTTTTTTTGAACAGGACAAAGAACTGAAAGAGGAAGGTGCACTAGAAGGATCTTATTATGGGGAAGGCACCACAACGATATATATGTATACCGCCCCTCCAGTGTACTACCTCGACATACTTATATGAAGCAGGAGTATGAGATAAAATAATTTAGTCCATTCGGTTTTACAGTATGGAGCCTAAATGTCCATTCAGCTTTTTTATGGAGCAACAAGTTGGTGAGGGTTGGACAAATTAAATTCCCTGAGAGCTTATACAGTTAGGTGTTCCTTTGTGTTGCTGCACATGTTGTGCTACTGGGGTATCATCCTGTTTGGCGATATTAGATAGGTGTTCCCCTATGCGCCTCCTGAATTCCCTCTTCGTCTTCCAACCTATTGCTCCTGACATTAGCAAGTTGCTACATACACCACACCCACCGTTTTACAGTTAATAAAGGATCTAATGCTGTAGCTCCATCCAGAACTGGTAACCTTGTTGCCTTTCTTGATAGCATGGCATGCAACACAGTTACCACATCTGAAGGTGCCACGTGGCTTTTTTAAAAGCCAGGTTTGACTTATTGGTTCACAGTACTTTCAGGACTCCTATCTGTCCCTCAAATTGCCACCTCTCCGGTAGGGGATTTGTGGATAATCACCCACCAAATCGCCCACAACTGGGTCCGATTTAAGGACACTCCAGACATCCTGAAGTATCTCCCATACCTCTTTGTGTGACAGGTCAAATGTTCCAACAATTCTTATTTGTTCATCCTCCCTCCCTCTTTTATTAGGATACAGCAAACTTTCCCTCTTACAACTTGCTGCATGTTGGTTTGTCTTCTTAAGAGAAGGTACAGGATACCCACTTTGCATGAATCTCATTTGGAGGTCACTTGGCGCAGTCCTGAAATCCACCCATTCAGAGCAATTCCGTCAGGCCCTTAAATATTAGCCTTTGGGAACGCCACGTTTCAACAGGATTGGATGTCCGCCATCCCATTGTAAAAGGGAGTTCGTAGCTGTGGATTTGTGGAACATCTTGGTGACTATTTTTCTGGACTGATTAATGCTAATGGGGAGGTCCAAGAATGTAAGGTTAGTATCACTGATTTCCAAGGTGAAGTATAACCTAAGGTTATTCACATTTAAGAAAGAAACAAATCCCTCAAATGCTGTCTTGGTGCCTCTCCATAGGATAAATGCATCATCTATGAACCTCATCCATAATTCAATCGCCTCACCAAATACAATATCCCTCTCCCACCAGCCCAGGTACAGGTTGGCATAGATCGGGGCACATGGGCTCCCCATTGCCATGCCCCTGAGCTGGTGGTAGATGTCATGATCGAAGGAGAATATATAGCATCCTAGGATAAATTGTAGAATCTCCGCCACAAACTCATTATGCATCGACAGATGTGCACCTCTTTCAGCCAGGAAGGCTCTGATCACCTCACAGCCTTTTTTGTGAGGGATCAAACTGTATAGGGCCTCAACATCTAAATTGGCTGGCATTGTATCTTCTTCACAGTGTGTATCATTGAGGTGCCTCAACACATCCATCGTGTCCCGTACGTATGACGGCAAGCTGACTACAAATGGTTTCAAAATCCTATCCACATTATACTGATCTTTTCAGTTAAGCTCCCGATACAATCGGTCTCCCTTTCAACGGGGAGACCCCCTTGAGTATCTTTGGTAAGCGGTAAAAAGATGGTAGTATTGGGTATTTCGGCAGCAAAAAGGCATATTCAGCTTCACTGATCAACCGTTGCTGCTTGGCCCTATCTAGAACAAGTGTTAACTCCTTCTTAAAGATCTCAGTGGGATTACTATCCAGTTTTCTGTAACATGCCTTGTCGTATAGAATACGTCGGCACATTTCTATATACCCTCCACTTTCAAGGACCACTATGTTTCCAGCTTTATCCGAGGGTTGTATAACGATAGTCTGGTCATTTTGTAAGGTATCAAGAGCGTATTCTATCTGTGTGAGATGTGATGTCTTTAAACCCTGAACGTCCAGCAATCTGAGTTTTTCGGTGATGACTGTCAGGAAATTGAAGTGTTTGGTAAAAGTGCAGCCCTACCATTTTATTATAAAAGGCAGATAGCCAAAATTGACAGTTTTATCAGTGATTTCAATAAAGTTTTTTTTAAAAATATTATTATATTTGAATATCCACAGGATATGCCATAGACATCGGATAGGTGCATCTCCCACCAATCCCAGCTCCATACCTACCTCTGGGACCTGCATTTATTCCGATATTGATATTTTCTAAACTCTCACATAAGTGAATGGAGAGAGCCTTGGGCTCTTGTCCATTCACAGGGATTGTAAGATGGAGAGAGAGTAAGAAGAGAGAAGCGAGGAAAGAAGAGTGGATGGAGAAGAAAAAAAAGAGAAGAGAATTTATCTGAATTGAATCGGTTGCCAGATCGGACCAAAATATAATGTTAAGAAAATCACTAGTCTATAATAATAATAATAATAATTATTATTATTATTTATTAGCCACTTTAATGGATGAATATCGTTGCATTTATTTTTTGTTAGCATTCTTTCTAACAACATACTCCCATATCCATATGCTTCTATATTCCGCTATTGCAAATTTTGGACTGGCAAATATGATACAAATACAAATAATTCTAAGCTAGTTTGCAGCTTATACTACTCAGAAGGCTTTATCTACTTGCATCCCCAAAGGGACCATAACTATTCATGCCAAAAGCTGTTTTTCAAACTCTTTCAACAGGCTTGTTCCCTGCTCTCTCAAATATAGTGTGTATGTGTGAGAGTTACTAATATCTGCCTTCATGTACATGGTGGTTAGAAATTGTGATGTGATTATTCAGGGAATAATGCATTAATGCTGGCAGACACGTGGACCAAATTCAGATGGTCTACAGAGACTTCACAATATTGTAGCAACAGCAGCAGAAGTTATTTTTATTCTATTAATATCTTCGTTTTTATGATTACCAGGAGACTGCCAAAGCAGCTGTTACGAGACCCATGATACGGATAGTTCTCTCCACAGTGAAGCAAACCAAGAAATGGCTAGAATCATCTCCTAGAAAGTTACATGGAAGTCATTGTGTTAGGGTTCCATTTTTCTATTACTCTCTGTTATGCCCCTGATGCTTGCAATCTATTGAGCAGTTTTGGTCTGGCAAATATAATCATTTCTTGAATTTTGGAAGTCCAGTGCATAAGCCTTCATAGTTTGTCAATAGTTCATACCCTTCATCCTATAGGCAACTATAGATCACCATGATCTCCTATAGATAGTTCATTGTTCTATAGAGACCTACTGGGAATTTCTAGTGGCCTGAACTGGATTCTGCTGACCTAAAAGCTACCAGCTGTAGATTTTCTACTAGAAAGGTCTAGATAACTCAATTTTTCAGGCACAAGCTAGAAGAGTATTGCAAGTAGGGTCTTCTAATGTTATGTGTGCCTAAGTTGCCTGAGGAATGTCTGCCATGGCTCTTCAGAGTTTGCCAACCAGTAGCTTGATGGAGAGCTCTATAAAGTGAATGAGCTTGCCAATACCCAAGAATTGACTCATATGTGGTATACATAATCTAATTTTACTTGATGGCCTATCATGAATCTCCATGACCCATACAATATGAACCTCAATTTTATCTCTCATGGACATTCATATTCAGAAGTAAGGGGAATGAGAATCCAAAGACCTAGCTAGATGGACTGTTGGGGTTACGGGTATGGTCCATGGATGCCAAAGAGTGCAAGGAAGCGATTCTGCCTTAGCATGGGTATTTAGATAAAAGGCCATGGCAGCAAACCCAGAAGAAGAAAAACCCAATTAGACCCTGTTTTGTGAGATGCCAACTATATGGCATGTTAATGTAAACCTGGTCACTCATGAAAGTGCAAATGGTCCCACGAAGAAAACAAAAACTCATGATGTAAACCTGGTTAATGGTAAACCAGTATCCCAGGCATTGATCATTGAAAATATGCTGTCTCAAATGTACCTCGGTCTTCTAAACTCTAGTACGTACAGTAAAAATGCATTTTATTCAATTGGTAATGAGGACTGAAATGAAAGGTAAGCTGTAGATACAACCTGTGAAGAAATTTGACCAAACCTGTAGAGTTTGGCCTCTTGGTGCACTGAGTGATGCCATTAATACCAATATAATGTAAGGTAGACATAGCATAAGACTTGTGTTCATGTTTAGGTGCCATTTGAGAAACCAATTCTATATAGATATACAGAGGTGATAGAGACGCACAGAACCACCAGTTAACCAAACGAGGTGCTCTCAGTCCAGCAGTACCGCCTAACCGCTGAGAAAGAAAATATTTCGAAGAATGGGATAATAGGTGGACTCAATCCCGGTTTCCATTGGTCAACATATAACTGCACACTTCCTCTACTTGCCATTAGCATACGTGGATTGACTCTCTTGTACTGTTGCCATTTTTAATATTTTATTGTTCATGTTGGCCGTGCGTTTTTTCAATAAAATCTAGATATCTAGTAGAGTGCCCAATTCTATATAGAGTCAATTGCCGATGCGACAACCACTACCTCGAAAATCAGTACATCCAACAAAAGAGGTATTCCACTTATATTGATATCTACAGGGTGGGCCATTTATATGGATACACCTTAATAAAATGGGAATGGTTGGTGATATTAACTTCCTGTTTGTGGCACATTAGTATATGTGAGGGGGGAAACTTTTCAAGATGGGTGGTGACCATGGCGGCCATTTTGAAGTCGGCCATTTTGAATTCAACTTTACTTTTTTCAATAGGAAGAGGGTCATGTGACACAAACGTATTGGGAATTTCACAAGAAAAACAATGGTTTGCTTGGTTTTAACGTAACTTTATTCTTTCATGAGTTATTTACAAGTTTCTGACCACTTATAAAATGTGTTTAATGTGCTGCCCATTGTGTTGGATTGTCAATGCAACCCTCTTCTCCCACTCTTCACACACTGATAGCAACACCGCAGGAGAAATGCTAGCACAGGCTTTCAATATCCATATTTTAGGTGCTGCACATCTCGTATCTTCACAGCATAGACAATTGCCTTCAGATGACCCCAAAGATAAAAGTCTAAGGGGGTCATATCAGGAGACCTTGGGGGCCATTCAACTGGCCCACGGCGACCAATCCACTTTCCAGGAAACTGTTCATCAAGGAATGCTCGGACCTGACACCCATAATGTGGTGGTGCACCATCTTGCTGGAAAAACTCAGGGAACGTGCCAGCTTCAGTGCATAAAGAGGGAAACACATCATCATGTAGCAATTTCGCATATCCAGTGGCCTTGAGGTTTACATTGATGAAGAATGGCCCCACTATCTTTGTACCCCATATACCACACCATACCATCAATTTTTTAGTTCCAACAGTCTTGGAGGGATCTATCCAATGTGGGCTAGTGTCAGACCAATAGCGGTGGTTTTGTTTGTTAACTTCACCATTCACATAAAAGTTTGCCTCATTACTGAACAAAATCTTCTGCGTATACTGAGGGTCCTGTTCCAATTTTTGTTTTGCGCATTCTGCAAATTCAGTGCGCCGATCTGGGTCATCCTCGTTGAGATGCTGCAGTAGCTAGAGTTTGTAAGGGTGCCATTTGTGAGTAGCTGATATCCGCCGAAGGGATGTTCGACTAATGTCACTCTCCAGTGACATGCGGCGAGCGCTATGCTGTGGGCTCTTGCTGAATGAAGCTAGGACAGCCACTGATGTATCTTCATTAGTGACAGATTTCATGCGTCCTCATTTTGGCAAATCCAACACTGAACCAGTTTCACGAAACTTAGCAAGCAGTTTGCTAACTGTAGCATGAGAGATGGGTGGTCTCGTAGGGTGTCTTGCATTGAAATCTGCTGCAAAGACTCGGTTACTGCGTTCACCAGACATCAACACAATTTCTATCCGCTCCTCACGTGTTAACCTCGGCGGCATGTCAATGGCTGTAAACAAAGAGAAACTTGTAAATAACTCATGAAAGAATAAAGTTACGTTAAAACCAAGCACACCATTGTTTTTCTGATATGTCACATGACCCTCTTCCTATTAAAAAAACAAAAGTTGGATTCAAAATGGCTGACTTCAAAATAGCCACCATGGTCACCACCCATCTTGAAAAGTTTCCCCCCTCACATATACTAATGTGTCACAAACAGGAAGTTATTATTACTAACCATTCCCATTTTATTAAGGTGTATCCATATAAATGGCCCACCCTGTATATTAGTAAAAATGTGGTCAAACCTTATCTGCTGGATGTAATTTCCAGGTGGAACAGTCCCCACCAGATCTACTTTCCTGCAGTAAACAAAATAATCACTAGTTTCAAAAAGAAACTTCACTTCTTCCAAGAACCCAAAGCCTATTCTTCTCGAATCCCCTTCCTTTAAAGTCTCTCCTATTAGTACAGTTTTGGGCTCCATTGGTCTATTCTAATTTCCTGGTGGAATTGAAAGCATGATTGCCCTGTTTTCTTCATTTTCTGCACACACAATTACTAACAAGACTTGTTGAGAAAGTGAGAACCTGCCCCGGGTGCTCAGTTGGAAAAAAGCTTTAAAGATCAATTCTTAAATGTTGTTTATTCTTTAATTTTACAAGTTTTTCCCACTATATCTGATCTCATAGACTACACCATAAATGTAAACAATGACTGAACAAAAAATATTGGTATACAACATAGAATCAAAGTTGTAACACCCAGTTAATTTCATCTAACGGTGGTATTACACTGCCCGATGTTCAAGCAGTGTGAGCACTGATAGAAGATAACACATCCATCGGCGCTTGTTTGCAGCGGCCTAATTACACAGACTGGTGCATACTCAATGTGATCAGGAACGTTCCTTCCTCATTCTTTTCTATTCAATATTCGTGAATATTCGTATTCGAGATTATTCTATTGATTGAGAAAAATCGGCAATGAAATATTTGCGTAATGTGAATATTCTAAAACCCAAATATATAGCACTATAGAAAAGTGGAAAAGCAACTTAAGCAGGGAGAAATCATGACTTCAGATGGAACAAATAACGAATATTCTAAAAAACGAAAATATAGCACTATATTCTATACATTGCCGATTTTTCGCATAAGATAAAAAAAATAAAAAAAATGAAAAGTATTCGAATTCACTATAGACTACAATATTGCAGCCTTCTCACATTGGCCCACAAGCAAGAAGCAGGTAGGTATACTAGGTTATGGGTTCAGATGAAAAAACAAAAACAAAAAATGAATATTCGTTTTTTCGAATATATATCACTATATTCGAAATATTCGCGAATTTTCAAAGTGCCGATATTCACAATAAAAATTCAAAAATCGAATATTCGTGCTCAACACCACTGATTATCAGGAACAAGTGTTCCGATTCCTGATAACTGGCCCAAATTTGTGAAGTGTAATAGGGTCATAAGCCGTGTTTGCTGTAATAAACTTACCAATGCGAGCTCTTACATTGTTTCTTCCCAAAAGCCACCAGCACAATAGACTTTCCAGCAGGGCTACTGGGGATACGGAGCAGGCCAACCAGCAGTCTCGGACAGTCAAGCAATGAGATGGCTCACTAACCAATTGGAAAGGCTGGTTGTCTGCCAATCAGGACTGTAGGATCTATGTTTGACGTGACTAGGTCTTTAGGGCTTTAAACTAAGTTAGTTTAGCTAATGTCGCGTGCCTTTGGACTATCATTTGGTAGATTCTTTTTTTTTCTTCAGGACTGCAGCAGTGAATGGGAAGCACTGACCGCAGATCACTGCTGAACACGGTGCCAGGGACCGCAGCAGTAAGCAGGGGAACAGCGACACACAGCAGCCGCTGTTACACTATTGAATGAACATTTAAGGCCATTATTGTTTTCTCCCTCAAGATGAACACCTTGTTTTCTGTTAAAATCTGCTGCATTTGTTTCTCTCATATTTTCAAGGATTTCCCAGAATTCAATAAACATCCAGAACCAGCACCACCCCTGGTCATGGATTGCGTCCGGTATTGCAGTGAATGGGGCTGAGTTACAATACTGCACTGAACCGGTGGACTGGTGTGGTGCCGTTATAAGAAATCAGCCATATTTTTACTAATCCCATATGACACCTTTAATTAAGTGATCTCCGCTCTATCATTTATCTCTTTCATCTACAGAGGTTTTTCACTCGGCAATATGAGAGCAACTCATGGCGAAGTAAGAAATACAATTCTCCCACAAGATTTTTTCGTAGTGTCCTAAAAGACCAATTGAGACTTGTAAGACTAACGACTCTTGTATAGCCAACACCTCCTTAATTATCAATCTATGAATATTGTTAAAGAGTAATACAGATCACGTTAGGGAAATTAATGCTAATTATGCTGGTTAATTAGGACAGCACTGGGATTTCAATGTGTCATTGGTAGAACATAGAAGTGACATATTAATATGGCAGTTAACATGAAATGTTCAGCTATAAGTCATATCTTAATAAGCAGCTTGAATCTTAATAGACCGAATTGTCATGAGTAGAGGAGCTCATATTTTGTTCCCCAAATTAACAAAAATAGAAAAACAAAGGTGGATAATTTAAAAAAATTTAAAATCAGAATTTTGTAAAAAATATAAAATATGTAAAAATTTTACCTCAATGATCTCCCACCGCTCCTGTCCTGACGCTTCCCAGGTCTCTACTTCCGCTGACCTCTACTCCATGGTCCCTCTTCACATTAAAATGAGACCAACTGGCTTTGTGGTCACATTTCTTCTGACGAGAGGAAGCAGGTAGTAGACAGAGGAGCCAGGAAGTGTTGGATTGGGAGCAGCGGAGAATCAGTGAAGTGAATATACCTTTTTAAAAAACTTTTACAACATCCAGTTCTGACCCTTTTTTGAAACGTGTATTGTTTGGCTAAACCCTTGTATGCTCCCTGTTTAAAAGTTTACCACTCAGAATCCAATAAAATGAGATTTTAAACTATAAGACTAGACAATTAGCTTTTGTACAAAAACATCAAGGGAATGTCTCATTATGAAATACCTTATCAGGGATCTTTGAGCTATTAGAGGAGATCACTTGATAGTGGTACAGAACCTCTTGAGGGTTACAATTCTCATACAAGGCACAAATGCATGTGTGGTTGCAATGTACTCTAGGTGGTACTTTTATGCTTGCTGGTTGTTGGTCACTGTGGGTCGTACAGAATACTTGACTGTTCTAGAACTCAACTTAAACAACAGTAGAACAATTGAACTATAACTTCCAGAAGGTCAACTCTCACAACTTTTTATCAGTGAAACAAGAGGATATTCACTCCCACACCTGGCTTTTTTTTTTAGAGCCTTTTCTTAACCAACCAACTCCCATTCATTGAACTGCAGGTCTTAGGCCAGCCAAACTCTTGCTACCCATTGGTCACCAGTACTCACCGGCTGATGTCACACACAACCCTTTAATAGCTCGCTCCAGGGTTAAGACATTCCACAATCCAATCAGCACCTTTTGGAACTGATGTTTCTCAGACGTCTGACACTGACAACATGTCCAGCCCATTCTACTTCAGCTACAGCCTACACAGAACTCTGCAAGCTATCCCTTTCCGTGGCTAAGACTAATGCAGCCCACAACTCTAAAGAGGCAGTCATTTCCTTGGTCACCTCACTGCCCGGTCCTTGGTGACTTTCTTTAAGTCTTGGTAGGAAATAGCACATTGGAAGCTCCTGCCTATGGGCCCAAAAAAACATGCCAGGAGATTCACTATGCACCTTTTCCACAGGTTTCTCATCACTTACCCCTGCCTCCAGTCCTCCACCTCAGATGTGATGAACAAGCTCACTCCAGCCTTCAGCCCACCCTCACTTGGACAGTGGACATGCCACTCTAGCTTTCAGGCCACTGACACCCTGATGACGGATAAGGCTCAGACTTAACAATTACATAGGCTAACAGCAGGTCTTCCAGGTACCTCACCAGGACCATCTGCACTCATCCCCTTGGAGCCAAACCATTCCCTTTTATGAGGTTCTCTTTCTATCAGCTTTACAGAGTAGTGTTCCAGGGTCACAATCCAGCCCCATACAAATGTTAGGCTTTTCCAAGGCCTCTGTTGGTTCTGGCACTTCTTCCTCTTAGCTAAGAGCAAAGAAAATAATATTTTTGCTGCCAGCTATTGTGACAGGGCATGGCGGCTCTGATGAGTACAATCCAACCCAAGCAGCCCAGGACCTCTAGATGCACAGTCAGTGTGAGAGACACCATAAGACAACATAGAATACCTATATACATGTGTATTACATATAATGCAATAACAACAGAACAATAAAGCAGTCTCAGCTGACAAAAGACATAAGTCCATCATCAGTCTGTGACCTTAAAGGAGTTTTCCAGGACTTTTAAATTGATGTCCTGTACCTGGGATAGGTCATTAATATCTGATCGGTGGGGGATCGACTCCAGGGACCCTGTCGATCAGCCAGGGGCAGATTGGGGACTTAAAGTGGCCCCATGTTGTAGGTGGATCCAAACTGACAGAAGGTGGGGCAACACAAGTAGGCAGGGACAAGAGAGGTAGGCGGGGCCACCAATACAGTAGTGCAGCACAAAAAATCACCACAGCAGAAACAAATAACACAGTGCAGCACAAAATACTGTCACCGTAGCTGTGAGGACGGTAATATTGTTGAATTCAGAAGGACACCTGCTGCCGCCAGTCAGTTGCAGTAAGTACCTGATGCTCTCAGTTTTAATTAATGCTGAGACATCGCATCTGATCATTACGTACCTGGCTGGCGGCGGTGAGGAGGGCTCGGTGGCCACTAGGCATCAGCCCACTGCGGAAATTTTCCTGTACAGTCTATGGCCAGTCCACCCCTGCTATCTATCTATCTATCTATCTATCTATCTATCTATCTATCTATCATATCTACCTATCAGTATGTCTGTCTATCTATCTATCTATCTATTTATCTATCTCATATCTATCTCTTATATCTATCTAATATATATATATATATATATATATATATATCATATCTATCTATCTCATATCTATCTATCTATCTATCTATCTATCTATCTATTCTTCTTCACCATTTCTGACAGATTGTCACGATTAATGTCAATTCACTACTGAGCATTCCTAAAGGAAAACACCAGTGAAATATGGATGGACCTCTTGGAAGGATCCTGATATGTATATCATGAGAAAAGCAGCTTTTCCAAACAATATGATTTCCCAATATTGTGTCACGAGATGTCTATCCTGTATGTGTCCACATGTGGCCACGCAGTTGTTTTATTTGGAACTGCATCTATCTATTCCATATCGATCTATCTGTATATCTATTTAGCTAGTTTCCTATGCATATGGTCTAAGCAGCTATTTGTCTATATCTCATATTTTTTTTGTCTATATCTTATGTCTTTACCTATAAGTATCTATCTATCTATCTATCTATCTATCATATCTACCTATCAGTATGTCTGTCTATCTATCTATCTATCTATCTATCTATTTATCTATCTCATATCTATCTCTTATATCTATCT
This sequence comes from Bufotes viridis, assembly GCA_033119425.1. Taxonomy (NCBI): domain Eukaryota; kingdom Metazoa; phylum Chordata; class Amphibia; order Anura; family Bufonidae; genus Bufotes; species Bufotes viridis. The sequence continues at coordinate 25,505,582 of CM065592.1, read as the reverse complement.
AATATATATATATATATATATATATATATATATATATATATATATATCATATCTATCTCATATCTATCTATCTATCTATCTATTCTTCTTCACCATTTCTGACAGATTGTCACGATTAATACACAATGTGCCTCTTATTGCCATCATTACAAGGCAAAACATCAAATTGCTAATTGCTACCACCTCATCACTTTCGGATTTTGGCAGGGTGTAATTAACCTGAGAAGCGGGCCACTTGCAGTGTGATTTTTGGCATGCCTAAGCAGCTTGGAGGAGTTGTGATAAAAGAGCCATTGCCAGGCAGTTGTGAGATGTGATGGCTGCTTTTCGGCTGTGGTATTCATTCATAGCCAGCCACCAGGGGCTACTTTATGCTGCAATTGTCAGATTTGTCTTCTTAATGCTCACTTCTATTGCACAGTTCACTGTTAGATTTCCGGCAGCCGTGGGTCCCTTCTGCAATACTTTGTGATTTGCTCTGCTGCCTGTTGTGCGTAGACTAAGTGAACGTATTACATGAAGTCCTTTAAACTTACTTGTCGGTGAATTCTATCATTAGGACCATGTCATGCAGACTTCTATTACACGGTAACACAGGGGTCTTGGTAGGCCTTGGTCTCCAGGGGAGCACCAGAAAAGAGTGAAGATGTGGGAAGAGACTCAGAATATCGGGTAAAAGACCACATATGCCCCTGGAGCCAGATATTAGCACTGACCTAGTATAATGTATCAGTGCTAATTTCAGGTCATAGGCCACGGTAGGCGTAGGTCAGGTATGGTGCCACCAGATATGTTGAGTCTAACTCAACATTCCCCAAATGAGTTCTGTGGGACACCAACAGGTCTACGGGACAGTGACTGGATGTTCCAATCAACAAAGATGCCCGGCATCAGGATGTGTTCTGCACCACACATAATGTCCTGAAGAGAAGAGTAGCCAGGGGTAGGTAGGGAGCAGTTACTTGGGTTTTTGTCTAATCTGTGGGTTGGGGAGGAGGAAGACAGCGCTGCTGGCCATGAATTGCCAGCAAGGGGTTCCAAGGTTGGAGATAAAGATAGAGAAAGGAGAGCAAGACAAAGTAAGAAAGGATTTTAAAGACAGTGTGATATCGGAAGCTAACTTACCCACAGTAGTGGTAGAAAGTATCTGACCGCCGGCGCCATGAGTGTATAATCCTCTATGCTATATAAGGCGTCTGGGGGCGGTACTTCCGGCTCTCAGAACACTGGGAGGGCGGAATAGTAGGGGAAGGTTCAACTACCTGGCCCTGAGTGCGCATGCCTGTGTGCAATGTAACTTAATGCGGGCGCCATTTTGGTGAAGTCCTAGGGAGGCACCATTTTTGGAAAGATTGGTGTAACAGGGGAAGTAATACGTTGTGGAGTGGCGCGGCCGCCATTATGTTGGAGTCCTAGGGTTGACACCATCTTAGAGAGGACCTAATGTTAGGTGTAATAAGGGATTGTGGGCGCCATCTTAGTAGAGTCCTAGGGGGGCGCCATTTTGGGGAAGGCCTAATATAATCGGTGCCATAAAAGAAAAAAGTAAAGGAAAGGGTATTGCATGCACTAATTATTGGATGTCTGTATAGCTCTGTCTTGTGGGAGATATAGTATTATTCGATTCAGGGCCAGTGCCATATTGGGAAAGGGCCGTAGAATCAGTATAGGTGGCGTCCGCCGACCTATACCATCTTATATGGTATAAGGAAGAGACCTGACTCTCTATGTAGGTGATAAACTCGGACCTGTATAGGTAAATGTAGGCATAAAAATCACACCAGTGAAGTTGGGACATTGGAATGCCTCAAAGGTATGCATATCCATCATAGGTTGCAAACAAATTACAGTATGAATTCAGCTGTATGTTACAGTAGAATAGATCAAGGGTTAACCATGATATTGTTGAATATACTTCAATAGGTAACCGACGTGGACCTTATGTCAGGACCATGGGGCGTGCGTCACGGGAGTCACCAACCGTGGACAGGACGCTCAGGCCCTGCAAATACAAAAGAAAAGAGAACATTAGTGTTAAAACATCATATTATGTTCAAAAGTAATATATTCAAATGAAACTATACTCTTTGTTGAGTCCATTTGGTTCTAGGGTGTTCAAACGACGGATCCATTCCATTTCTCTCTCCTGGAGTATTGATTCCCGTTTTCCTCCCCGTCGGGGTGGTGGGATCCAGTCAATTACCTGGAATCGTAATTGACTGATGCCGTGTTTATGTGTTATGAAATGTTCTGCCAAGGGGGCCTCTGTTTTGGACGTGCGAATATTTGATTTGTGTTGGGAGATTCGATCTTTTATTTTCTGTGTAGTTTCTCCCACGTAGCCTAAGCCACAGGGACATTTAATGAGGTAAATGGCATAATTAGTTAGACATGAGAAATGACCCTTGATCTGAAACTTTCTACCCGTGGTTGGGTGCGTGAATGTAGGACCCCTCGTGACATTGCCACATTGAGCACATGAAAGGCATGGGTATGTGCCTTTAACGGTGGTACCTAGGATCGTGGACTGGACCGTTCGGATGGTGGATGGGCCAATATCTGATTTGACCAAGCGGTCACGGATCGTTGGTGCTCTTTTGTACGACATCAGTGGTTTTTCTGGAAATATCCTGGGGAAGTTGTTTGTCAAAGTGCCCCAGTGTTTGTATATGATCTCCTTGATGTGTCTGCTCAAGTGAGAGTATGTCGTAACACACGGGATACGTGTCGATTTATTGGTTTTACGTGATTGAGATTTAGGTATGAGTAATTCAGTTCGAGACAGGTTTTGAGTTTTCATCATATGTGAATTAATGATGTCTCCAGGAAAACCTCTATCGAGGAATTTATGAGCCATTTCAATCAGTCTGGATTCAGTGTCCAGATCATTAGAAACAATCCGTTTCACCCTCAATAATTGGGAGCGGGGCAAAGATCGAATGAGGCCCGGGGGGTGGAAACTGTTGAAATGCAGAAGACTATTTTTGTCTGTTGGTTTTTTGTATATGTCTGTCACGAGTTCGTTATTTTTTACCTTTATGAGGACGTCCAGGAATGAGATCTCTGTACTGCTGTACTCCAAGGAGAGTGAAATGGAACTGGAACTGGACGTGATAATCTGATGGAAGGAAATGAGATCGTCACTGTTACCTTGCCAGATACAGAAAATGTCGTCTATATATCTAACCCAACATTTCACATGGTCAGAAAATAATGGTTGCGAATATACAAATTTTTCTTCAAAAGCATTCATAAATAGTATTGCAAACGTCGGTGCCACGTTACAGCCCATGGCTGTACCGGATATCTGCTGATAAAATTGGTCTTCAAATAGGAAATAGTTATTTTCTAGAACAAATGATAATAATGACATAATAAGAGGCCTACAATAAAAGAGAAGTCTGGCAGAGATATCAGCTAATCATAATACTTGGGATCAAAGACGCTAACAAAATCAGTCCTCCCGGTTGCAAGGAGCACGTTTCGCACCTGCTTTCTCAAGGGGCGAACATTAGTGGTCAAACAGCATAATGAAAACCAAGGAACACACCAAACAGGTCAGGGATAAAGTTGTGAAGACGCATAAAGCAGGGTTAGGTTATGCACAGTTCAATCCATCATCCGAAAATGGAAGCAGTATGGCACAAGTGTAAACCTACCAAGTCACGTCGGTCCACCTAAACTGACAGCCCAGGCAAGAAGAGCACTAATTAGAGAAGCAGCCAAGAGGCCCATGGTCACTCTGGAGGAGCTGCAGAGATCCACAGCTCAGGTGGGAGAATCTGTCCACATTTCAACTATTAGTCCTGTTCGCCACAAATCTGGCCTTTATGGAAGAGCGGCAGGAAGAATGCCATTTTTGAATTCAGGCCATAAGAAGTCCCATTTGCAGTTTGCCACATGCCATGTAGGGAACACAGCAAACATGTGGAACAAGGTGCTCTGGTCAGAGGAGACCAAAGTTGAACTTTTTGTCCTATATGCAAAACGCTATGTGTGGCAGAAAACTAACACTATACATCACCCTTAACACACCATCCCCACAGTGAAATGTGGTGGCAGCATCACGTTGTGGGGTTGCTTTTCTTCAGCAGGGACAGGGTAGTTGGTAAGAATTTATTGAGAAGAAGGATAGAGCAAAATACAGGGTAATCCTGGAGGAAAACCTGGTAGAGGCCGCAAAAGACTTGAGAATGGGGAAGAGGTTCACCTACCAGCAGGTCAACAACCCTAATCATACAGCAAGATCTACAATGGAATGGTTTAGATCAAAGCATATTCATGTGTTAGACTGGCCCAGTGAAAGTCCAGGCCTAAATCCCATTGAGAATCTGCATGCCACACTTTTCAGATTTTTGTTTGTTACAAATTTTGAAAACCATGTATAATTTTCACTTCACGCATACTTGCTACTTTGTGTTGTTCTACCACATAAAATCCCAATAAAATACATTTAAGTTTGTGGGTATAACGTGAAAAAATGTGGAAAAGTTCAAGGGATATGAATTTTTTAAGACATTGTATAAATGGACTAGTAATAGTTAAACTATGTTTTTACAGTGGAGTAGAGTTTTCTTGATTTTTCTAGAGGTACAACGATCAGACATCTCGTGAACTCATCTATATGGTTCTTGTTAATAATTCTATCTGTATCACACAAGAAGTGAGACCTTAAACCTTGGATCTTTCCTAGCTATAGGCTTCAGGATTTCATTGTGACCTGATGATAATTCAGAGTGTTAGAACTCTAACACTGAGTCAATGGCCACAAGCTGGTTTTCGATCCAGTTTCTTAAGCTGAAGCATCATCAACCGTGCCCAAGCTATAAAGTAAAGATAGTGTAATTAGTGAGGAGAGAGTACAAAACATGGTTGTGATTTAGTAGTAATACTTTAGTAAATGCAATTGTATTGATTTAGTATGTGGCCTGGTTAGAGTATTTTTGAATTACAATAAAACAGTATTTTGGACACCCTACAGCATATCTACCTTTTCTACATTACTGAAAACTTACAACTTAAAGGGGTTCTTTGAGGCCAGGAGCCCCTTTCATAACCCAGGCAGGGTTCAGAAATCATAAAAAAAAACTATCAAACAAAAGATTCACCTGTTTCTAGCACTCCAGCACTGAGGTCCCTTCACTTCCTCTTATGGTCCCCACTGGACCAGAATTGTGCTGTGTCATGTACACGCACATGCCAACCAATCAATGGCCTCAGCTGTGGCAGTGGTTACATGCCGTGCCTGTACACATCACTGCTGAAACCACTGATTGGCCAACAGTACTCATATATGTGTAGATGGCACAGCACACATCTGATCCCGGCACTGGAACTAGAGCGCCAAAGACAAGTGAGTCTATTTTTTTCTACCCCCTGCATCCTTGTGGACATAAAGGGGTTGGCCACCTTTTAGTTATTGTCCAAAATGTGCTGGAAACAGCACATAAAGTAACTTAATAATATGATGTATAGAGGACATCTGCAGTGATTCCCCGCTTTCACAACATCTACCTGATGGCTTACACCGGTCTGTATTGCTGGCTGCGTGGCGTTCCAGTCTGGCTTACCGTGGTCCTCATTCCTTGCTGTGCTGCTTTCCAATCCCAACATGGTCACTGATGGAGGTTCATGAGACTCTGATATGTCCATCAGCAGCATCTATTGACCAACACTGTACACAGCAAGTAAAACTAGGGCAAGTACAGTGCTGTGTGCAATGCAGTTCAATGAAGGCCGCTCATGGGTGAATTGGGTGACCTGAGCATCTAGCAGTGACCATGTTGGGATTGGAAAGCAGCACAGCAAGGGATGAGGACCAATGTAAGCCATCAGGCAACTGATTTGATAGCAGAAAACTTCTGCAGCAGTTCTCCATACATCAAATTACTTTATGTTTTGGAAAATAATTAAAGAGTGGCCAATACCCTTAAGCCTTTAGGAAACTAAATTCTGTGGTTACTGGGACAGGAAGTGATGTCATTTGATTGATAGCTACAAACAGGAAGACATCCTGGAGCAGGAGGCGAAGTCACACTGGGCAATGAATGCATTTTTGTAATATGACATGTTTTATCTGCTACACAACCTTCTTTGTAATTGTACGTAGGGTTTCAGAAGCTTAAAAAAGCAATAAAACATATTACTGGTCGATATAGCTATGGTTACAATCAAAATAATAGAGTTTGTCAGGTATTTTTTCTGATTTGCTGCCACCAGGACTACCCTGTTTCCCTCTTTTCTTAGTTGCAAGCCTTCATATTAGCCCTCCCTCCCTCCCAATAAGTCAGTTCAGTGATGAAACAGAGGCAATAGTGGCCACTTGGCTCAATTCTTTCTAACTAACCTCCTGACTAACCTCCTTCAAAAAGGAAACATACCTTGAACCACTTTTGGATTTATTAGGCCATCACTTAAACATCGAAGTAATCACAATAATTTGGGGCATGACTTGTTACCCTACCATACATGAAGGGATTCTTAGTTGACCACTTGGCTGCAATTATCTATCCCTTGGGATAAAGATGATGGAGCTAGGATTTGATGACATCTGGGAATGGTGGCAAAAAAGACAAATGTGAACTGGGTCTGTTGGCAAGTCTAATTACACTACAGGGCCCACGGTAACAAAGTGATCACCTCTTAGGGCAATTCAAGGGCAGCACAGGGTTTAGCCAACAATAAGTGGGGTCGCTCTTTTGGGGTGGTTACTCCACTTTTAGGCAGGGGTAGCCATTAGGGTCATTGTATGCGCAGTATCCCCAAGACCCTCACCCACATTCATTGTCATCTCATCAAACTGTAAGTAATACATCTTTATAGTATTTCTTCTGAGGGCCCTCATATTGTAAATTTAACATGATGGTTCATGAACCCTGGTACAAGGTTTTGCATTGGGGCCCAACAGCATCAAGTTAGGGTTCTGAACATTATGGGGGACATTTATCAAATCAGATACATCAGTTGTGTGGTGAAAGTCACACCTATTGGCTTTTGCAACATTTTCTGCGGGATTTAGTTAAATTTTTGACATTTCGTGATGTTTGCCACTTTTCACAATGAACTTTGTTTAACAGCTAAAAGAGAAATTAGACCTGGATTATGGCTCATTTACTATGTGCGATTTTTACAAAACATAATAACATAGTTTATAATTCTGAAAAAAAACATATAAAGTTGCAATTAATTTGGTGCAGGCACACAAAGGAAAGCCAAAACTTAAAACTGTCACAAATACAACCTTAAATTATATATGACACCCACCCCTATGTATCTTATGGTGCAAGAACGTTTTAAACAAGGCTTTAGCTCTCTACTTGAAGGGTCAACAATAGGTTTTCCCTTTGGAACTTGCACTTTGGGGGTAATTTATCAATCTAAAATATGCCTAAATTAGGCGTATTTCAGGTGCAGATTGTGATGCAACATCTAGCGACTTCTCCCGCTCACGCAATCTGTGACTTCTCCCTGCTGCTGCAAGGTCTAAAATTGTGGGGAAGGGGACGGGTGGCCCGTCTCATTCACCATTTTCTATGCCTCTTTTAGGTGTAGAAAAAGGTCTAAATGTAAGATAGCATTTAGAACTGACGGAGGATCTGCTGACGTCATGAAGAGACCGATGCCTCTTCATAACTTCGGTGGAACCTCCTCCAGCATAGGGCTGTATTAAGACCACCGTCTAAATAGGTCTGATTAAGTCTTAGAAAATAAAGTTACTTAAAAGATCAGAAAACTAACAACAGAGATGTATATTTTTGTTTAAAAAATCTAAAAAGTACTTAAAAATATACTAAAGGTACATGTGATCTTCAACTTATTGCCTTGCTTGCCATGTAACTTTATGTCTATATGGAAATAATACATAGACCCTATCTGGATATGGGTATACTTAAATTAAAAACAAAAAGCCATGTGGCTGAATGCCCAAACTTGACCCAGATATAAATGCTTATAAAACATAGCTTTTCATTAAAAGTTGCGTTTTATATGCATTTATATTTGGGTCAAGTTTGGGCATTCAGCCACATGGCTTTTTGTTGTTAATTTATGTCTATATGTCATTATGTAAACACTTTAGACTAGTACTGTGTAGAAATGTACTAAATATAAAAATAATTGGACTCATGAGTGAATACAAACTGTGTTAAAAAGTAAAAAAAAATACAAAAAAACAGCATTAATACAACATGTTCTCCTTGACAAATCTAAACATTCCATGAGTAAAGATGTGACAGTTCTAATTTGAGAGGTCAAGAGTTAATTGCCGGCTGAATTTCCCATGGCTCCCTGAATGTGGATTTATTTGTCAGCCTTTCTGAATGAAGAATAAGTCGAAAATAATCAGCCCCTCTCAAATGTCAATTCTCTGCGTTTACACAACAGCTTAAGAACGTGTTAAATGGTTATAGTATAGAAAAAAAAAATGTGGAAATTTTTTAGAATTTTTTTTTTTGAGGGAGGAGGGGGAATTACCTGTCATAATAAATAGCAAAATGACACTTCTTCCACCTCAATTACTTAACCTAAGAAAACAAATTCTCCCGCTCTTTACTATCATTACCCCACCATAAATCTGCCACCTTACAATTAGGTTATTATTTCCTTTATCTATTTCCAGCCACGACTTTTTTTTTTCAATTTTTTTTTAAACATACATTTATTTGTGGCGGTTTCTTTAAGAAAATATAGTAATGAAAAAAAGACTTTTACAGCAAAAAAAAAAAAAACTAATAATTGCTAAGGAGCCAATTAAATTCTGAAAGCGAGATGAAACCGTACTTATTTCCCCTGGTGATTTTATGCTTTTAAACTGCCTTCCGTGTTAGGGAGGAAAAAAAAGAGAGAGAGAGAGAAAATATAATTTCTGAAGCTGACAGAACTCATTGTTCGAGAAATTTTAAATTCAAAAAAGTTAATAAAGCCAAAGTATAAGATGAAGGGAATTTGCATTTCACAGATTAACAACATGTACAGCAAGAAAGGAGATCTGCCTTGCCCCAGGTGATAATTTAAGAAACCTTTGCATATTTTATTTAAAACTGGGCCCAGTTTGGCTGGGTAATAAAACAGACAGATAATGATTAGAAGGTCAGCCCTTCAGGGCACACAGCTTGGGCCCTAGCAAATACCAAACAATGATCCCACAAGCCTGGCTTGCTGAAGATTAGTCTAATTGCCTGCTGATGTTTTATTTTTTTCAGAAGTTTTTTTTTTTTTTTTCGTTCAGTCCAACGCTAAGCAGGGTGGCGGTTTCATATTTGCATGTTTTTATTTTATTTTTTTCTACTTCATCGGCTCTGATAAGCAGAAAGTTTCCCCAAAAAAATTCACAATCCCCCTAAACAAACTTCCATCCTCCCTCTGCCTTCTGGGTATTTATTAATTAAAGTAATTTTTCTTTTCTTTTTCTCTTCCAGATTTTTTTTACTTTTAATGATGACGCATTGTTATTTTGGAGATTCATTGACTTTTATAAACTGAAATTCAGCGCCCTATTTTTTATTTCTTTTTTTTTAATTTTAAAAGTATAGAATCCTAATTAAAAAATCTGTAAAAGATTTTTAAAAATTAAATTATCATCATATTTCATAATACATTTAAAGTGAAAATGGATAGTTCTGCTTGACAGACAGCTGATCTAAGCCCAACATTCAGTCAACTTTGGACACACAGATGTAGCCAGACTAATCATCTTTTCGAATTCTCCACTGACACTTCCCATATCAGATGGAGTTTTTTGTCGTCACCTAGCTTAGTTATGAAAATCATAGACTGGAATATTTGATAGGTTAGACAACTTTAATATGAATAGGGGAGGAACTATACAGAGCCCAAAGATACCACATAAGAAGCCACCAGTAGAGTAAATTGATAAATTCATCAAAGTTCTTGAGCAGCAAGGGGTTGTCCCCACTGCTCAAGAGGCACCCCCTGACAATATCTCTCCTAGCCCTGAAAATCCTGTGACTGTGCCGGGTAGCAGTGTAACCGCAGAGGCTCTACTGGGGCCACTGGGACAGCTGTGGGGCTTGGCGACATATCCGGCCCTGTAAGTCAAGCATCAGGGTGGAGCCTCTAGAGCAACACGAACACCCTTTCGGTGCTCAAGAATTCTCTCATCTCTGGCCACTAGTATTATAAATTATTCTTTGATTAGGAGATAATTGCCCCTCCGATTAGGGAATTTCAAAGATTTTAGGTGGGTTCCCCAGTTAGGAATCTTGAGTGAAAGTTCAGGGAATGGCTCTAGTGGTCCAGGTCCACCATCAATGTGCTACCATTACTACAAATGCTACTAATATTAGTAATACATTTCAATGATGCAAACAATGAGGATCTAACCCCTACTTTAAATCAATTTTGGACAGAAAGATGAAGCCAGAAATCTGGAACACCTTCCAAACGACTTTTCTTGACTGATAGATCCCAGGAGGGTTACATTGAGTCATTCAGCTAGTTATGGGAAAAATAGGTTAGACATTTTTTATAGGGTTGTGTTTTGAAAACAGCATCTTAATACTTGCCAGGGGAATAGATATATGTGGGGCAGAGGAAGCAGTCACGTGTAGGTCCTGGTGCCTGAGAGAGGTCTAAAGGTGACACTGGTATTATAAATGACACATACTATGCAAAAGGGTTCACACAAGCTTTAGGCTATGCCACTGGTCCACCTTATCCTGCATTCAGAGGTGTACTAACATGCTTAAAGTGTAACTATCATTCTTTTTTTATTTTTGTAATGTATAAAGGCAGTGATATTGAACATTTTTGTAATATACCTTAATTACTGAAATCATACATTTATATGAGAAAAATAGCTCTAAAGTGGCCCATTTTAATCCTTAGCGACGCTCCTCTGTCTTCTGTTTACATAACACAGTCAGTGTTGAGCAAATACCTACAGATATGGAAAGAGAAGACAGAGGAGCGCTGTTAAGGCTCAAAATGGGCCACTTTACAGCTATTGTTCTCATAGTAATGTATGATTTCAGCAATTACATTGCAAAAATAAAAATAAAATTATGACAGTTACACTTTATTAACTTCTATGCTCCTTACCCTTTCTCCTGGTGGACTGATCTCATAAAGAAGCAAATGAAGCAGCCCAGATATCTATCTATCTTTCTTTCTTTCTTTCTATTTTTTCTTTCTTTCTTTTCCTTCTTTCTTTACCTTTCTTTCTTTTCCTTCTTTCTTTACCTTTCTTTCTTCTACTTCTAAATTCATAGAAATATATAGTTTTCTTTCTCTCTAGACAGTGGGTAAGGTAATTGTGGGGGCATTATTCACCATATATATCTCAGGGGCTTTATGTGAGGTACTATTTTCTATGCAGAACAGGAGGGGTTTAAAATAGCTAATTGCATTGTATCCTGGCAGATGCAGGTGCTTGACTGTCTCATGTGACCCGCTGCCCATCCACAGACAGGGAAGAAAGTCCTCCAAATAAGTGAGTAACAAAGAGTTATACATTTGTGAGTGGATGCACAGGGTTTGCAGTTAAATAAATAAATGGTACTAGGTCAGGAGTGGAAGGAATGAGGATAGGGTGAATTGTACAAGGAGGTAGGCAGAGAAAATATTCCCATCTGAGGCCTGGACCCAGTCGTAGCATGGCCACCTTCAGGTTAAAAAAAAAATTCAAGCATTCAAATTTATTGTGATTTATTTCTGGATAAATGATAGAGATAAAGAGAAATGTACACAGTTGAGTCCCATTATTCTGACCACTTTCTACTTTCAACATTGACAGCCCATAGTCCATGATAGAAGTTGCATATCGTCAGCTGGCTTGGTGGGTATATAAGGTGTGTGATAGGCTGTCTGGACACATATCCCTCATTGCTGTCATGGGTAAAAGGGATGATTTATCAGAGTTGCAAAAAGGGATATTATTGGCTTTCAGGCCAAGGGTGGCAGTCTGTCTAAAACTGCAGAGTTTGTGAACTGTTCATGCTTTGCTGTGATGAAAGTGTATTGTGAATTGGCAAATGACATCATTGTGAATAAATTACGTGGAAACTGTGGAGCACCATGTGCCATTGATGTGAGAGGTGAACGTCAGCTACGAAGGTGCGCAAGGGCCGGACCAACACACTAAACTGGAGCAGCTCACCGGCAGAATGAACCAGGAGGGGACCAGTTGTGTGTCTAACACAACAGTTCGGTCAACCCTACTGCTCATGGGGCTCAGAAGCAAATGGATGGTCACTGCACCTCTGCTAACGAAGTTGCATTTGCAGAAAAAGCTTCAATTTTCATGGCAGCTTTGGAACTGGACGTCAGCTGATTGGCAATGGGTTGCCTTTTCAGATAAATGAGGATTTCTGCTACATAAGATGATGGTGTATCAGAGAACAAACACCCTACAACTATTGCTGGAGGAATACAAGCTAGTGATGGCAGTGTTATAGTCTGGGGAATGTTTTTGTGGTATTTTCTGGTCCCACTCATCCATGTGAAATTTGGGTATGAATCCACTCTTGCAGATCACACATCGATACATGCCGATTGTCTTCCCTACGGTGGATGGGATCTTTCAGCAACACATCTTTCACATGACTAGAAATGTCCGACATTGGTTGGAAGAGTATGACTAAGACTTCCAAGTAGTATCCTGGCCCTCTAATTCCCCAGACTTAAACCCAATTGAGCATCTGTGGGACCACATCCATCATTGTGTGGATCCTTCCCCATGTACCCTTCAGCAGCTGTGAGATGTATTGTGTTAAACATGGCTCCAGATACTTGTGACAACCTACCAAGACCTTATTGACTCACCATCAGCCTGTCTAGATGATGTCCGTGCTGCAGACGGCACTTACTCTGGATACTAGTAGGTGGTCATAATAATATGACTCAACTGTTTATATATAGAGAGGGAAAGTGGAACCCAAATTGAGTTTTTATCTGTAAGCAACCTGTGTACTTGTTTATCTAACTCTTAAACGGAACATGCACTCAAGACTTCATACTTTTTACCACCCATCATGCACCTTTGGTCTGGGAAGGTTGTTGGAGATGTGCAAAATGCTCAAAAATTCAATTCGACCGGTTCGCTGAATTTTTCGGAAAGATTCGCTTTGACCTGAATTTATTCACAGCTAATTACAGGGGTTGCTCTTAGAATCACTGCATACTTCATTTATTTGGGCAGTTACGGAGCCAAAACTGACCAAATACCTCAAGTGTGAACTCAGCCTTACAGGCCAATGTTAGCGTCAAGAGGAAGCGCACTCCTTTTACACCCTTGTCAGGTGATTCCATATAGATGTCTACATAACCTGTATTAAACGCTTATACAAGTAGAGCCCCCCGACAGAGTGGAGAGGGTGTCAGCAGTACGTTTGTGTTGATATCACTGATTAATTTGCCCTTTCTCTGATCTGTCAGAACAATAACCCACAAAAAATGGATCATGTCTGTGGAGCATCCGCCTTCACTCGGTCAGCATTTGCTCAGTAATCCATCAGTATTACTAATGCCACAAAAAAACAGGAGTGGATCCAAAACAGAGATTTTTCTACTGATATATGCCACTAAAGGCTTTACCACATATAACTGGAACAGTGAACGCCGAGTCTATTTTTCTTTTTCCACGTATATATGCCACTAAGGCTTTTTAACAGAGGGTTATTGGCTGTCGGTTTCAAAAAAATACACCGTCACCTGAGGCGGAGTGATCTGAAGTCAACGGGACTTAGCGGAGGAAGTAGGTCTGGAAGAGCGAGACGCGGTGCTCGTGCTGTATCTGTGCTGCAGAAAGGTCCCCATAGTGTCCAATAAGCAATACCACAGATAGATGGAGGCTGATGTGAATTAGTTCGCATTTTTTTGTGGGGTTAGTGCATAGTGTATTTACCTGTATTGGTGCGCCGTTCTTATGGACGTGCGGTGCCGTGCCAACACTGCGCAGCACACACACGCTCCTCTGTTCCTGACTTCCAGACAGTTCCCGCCAGTGCAGCTGCAGCATGCACTGATATGGACATCACCATGTAAGCGCGCAGTGTGTCAAACGTGACGTCATGTTGTTATTTTCACACCTTAGGCTTTTAAGTATTTCAATCTTGGCTGCTAGCGCTTTTAACTTGCTTCCTGCTGCAGACACCGAACGCACTTCCAGTTCATAAATGTGGTGAAATTGCCTTTTTTGGGAAAATTAGTTGGTAGATGTAACTATGGTCAAGGACAATATATGTACTTTGTGGCCCACTGGGTAAATGTGGTTCCTGCCAAGCCAGACCAGCAACATGGCCAGATAACGCCACTTCAGCCTTCACTTTCTTACGCCGCCCACTGGTATGCACACAAATCCAAACCAAAAAGTTTTACTCAAGGGCTATTTTGTAGGTGTGAATACAGAAGAAAAAGTGATTGTGAGGGCGTCAAAATATCACAGCGCTTGGTTACAACAGAAAGAGCAATCTGGGATTATGTAACTTCTTTACTTGTTTTTTTGCAAGTTTGATCGGTGGTATACCTGATGGTGCCCTTTTATCCTGGTAAAAGCTTGGGCTGTATTCAAGCCAACAATAAACTGAGTTCAGACGAGATTGTGAGAGTGATGAGAGGGGTCGCACATAGCTTGCATACAACCTCCAACATAATTCTTGGATCTCTACATGAAAATAATGTATTTGCTGTAAATCGAGAGAGGGGCATAGTTGGAGACATTGACTTTATAAGAGATGCAGAGCAGCGGAGTTCAGCCACCTCTATTTGCCACTAATACACGGCAAAAATGGCTTTACCACATATGACTGCACCGCTGAACAGCAAATAGTGGGCAGCGTGACAGAGTGTGGAGGTGGCAGCAGCATGGGGAGACCACAGAGTGACCTGGTGACAGAGAGGGAAGGTGGATGGCACTACCAGTACCCATCAACAAAAGTGGGTGAAAGAAGGAGCACTTGGCATCAGATTTATGGCATCAGGTGGGTGGCAGCATCAAAATAGTTCTGAGGAAGGTAACCAGAAGAAACCGATCTATTTTGTCAAACTGTTGGTGTGGCACCATGGATGATCTAGTCTGATGCATCAGGCATAGGTGGGTGGAAATCCTGGCTGATCCACGCCTGATTCATCTTGACAAAAGTCAGTCTCTCCACATTTTGGGTGGACAGGCGAGTTCTTCTTGGGGTAACTATGGCACTAAACACCTGCTCTGATGCCACACTACTGGCCGGGTAGGACAGCTTTTCCAGGGCAAACTCGGACAGTTTGGCTGCCCAGTAGTCCAGCGGATCTTCAATGACGGCTGGCAGGGTGCACCACAAGTTTGCCACCACTTGCTGGGTCAGGTTCTGCTCTATGTCTACCTGCTGGTGAGTAGTTTCTTCACTATGCGGGTGAAGAAAGCCGCTCATCAGCAACTCTAGACTCACGCTGCAGTCACTTGCGATGAAGTCAAAGATCGAGTCAACCCATCAAGAACCGCTGTGTTGCTGGTCAAGACACTAAGAGCTCAGGCCTCTCAAAGTTACCCCTGCTGCCACCCCCCTTTACTCCCCCTTTACTGAAATAGGCCACTAAAAGCTTTCACCACATTTATTTTTCTTTTTGTACTGAAATATACCACTAAACGCTTTCACGACATGTACTGTAGCTGCAGAAGTGAACTACGTAGTTTTTCTACTGAAATACGCCACTAAACGCTTTCACCACATATAGCTGCAGAAGTGAACTGAGAATATATTTTTCTTTTTGTACTGAAATAGGCCACTAAACGCTTTCACCACATGTAACTACAAAAGTGAACTGCGTATATATTTCTCTTGTAATACTGAAATACGACACTAAACACTTTTGGCGCAAATAACTGCAAAAGTGAACTGCGTATATATTTTTCATTTTCCACAGATATAAGCCACTAAAGGCTTTTCAACATAGCACTTGCACTCCAAGAACAAATTGCTGGAATGACATAGCTGTATAATGGCTATTTGGATCCCCAAATAATCCTTCCCTGCGCTTGTAAATCACTTTTTTTTCACAATGAGGTTTTCCCTATCACTGTCCCTAGCACCTGTTCTGACCTCTCTCCCTGTAACAATAACAATAGACTGGACAGGTGCACTCTGCAGACTCACTAATCCCCCATTATGATAATAAAATTGAGAATTAGCCAACATATCTTACTGTGGAGGACATGTCTGAGCCCGAGCACCGCGCCAAGGTTTCTCAAGTAGCTCAGGTCCTAACACTCACCTACCTGTGCCTTATGGGCAATACCAGGGGCCAGTGGGCTAAATAATAGGAGTGTATAGGCCGATTCGCAGCAAACTCCCCAGTCACCTCCAGCATGTTGCCATGCCTGCAATGAGAGGAGGGAGGAGGCTTTGAGCCCCACCCAAGACTGGCTGAGATGGCTCAGGCCTCACAGGTGCACCGAAATGTAACCTGTGGGTGGAAATCAGGAACATTTACCTAGGAGTTTATACACATCCAAACAACCCTGCAGCTCAGCTATCCAGCCAAGTTTCCTACAGTCAAGTTCTGTCAAAAACTACATAATCAGTATAAGTCACTGTTCAGATTATACCTGCGGTTTTGGAGCATTTTCTGTGCTTAGAGCCTCTGGTACATGTATCACAGTCCCTCTCCCTATTTGGTTAGCTGCCAATATATTGGAACTATCCCAAGAGGTAGTGGACTGGTTTATCCTCTGTAGCAAGCTCCAGATCCTAGTACAGGGGTTAAAAGGTGAGTACCAGTGGAGCTGGAATAAAGAATTTAGGTTTTAGCTCAAAGCCAAACCAGTTCATCGGCAGAGTGGGTTTATACTCACTGGTCTGTAACACATGTATTTGATTATCTCTATTTACTGAATAGTGGCCTCTAACATTGTATAAGACATTTCACCTGAGAAAAATGCCTTGGTCTCCAGTTATCAGCTTTTTTCCTCATCCCTTCCACATCCCTAACATTTTATCTGAATTTTGAGATAGTTCTGACTTGAGAGATTAAGACTGGCTGCCTGCTCACCATAGGATTACATCTTCCTTTGAGGGATATCTGGCTTTCATTGTGTTGTAGACTCATAACTGGGGCTCCACATTTATTTTGCATATTCCTGTTTCCCAGGGAACTTTGCACTTCGGATTGCTGTGTTGAGACTCTTAAGTGAGGCTCCGTGGTGTTTTTTGTAGCTGGTCTCCCTGAGATCAGCTATTGTTGTGTTTAAGTAGTCTCCGAGGCATTGCTCCCGGTTAGCCAGAATCCTACTCCGCACTGATGAGGGGCAACACCCCGAAACAGCTGTCTGTGGATGGATACCTAGCTTAGGTTTTCCCTGTCACATCCTTAAAGCTTGTAAAAAAGCGGGATCTTGACATAGGGGCCACTTAATATGGTGGATTTGGTGATCTCTGTAATGGAGACAACCCTTTGCTTGGTTTTACTTCCTTTGAGGGATATCTGGCTTTTAATTGTGTTGTAGACTCATAACTGGGGCTCCACATTTATTTTGCATATTCCTGTTTCCCAGGGAACTTTACACTTCGGATTGCTGTGTTGAGACTCTTAAGTGAGGCTCCGCGGTAGCTTTTGTAGCTGGTCTCCCTGAGATCAGCTATTGTTGTGTTTGAGTAGTCTCCGAGGCATTGCTCCCGGTTAGCCAGAATCCTACTCCACACTGATGAGGGGCAACACCCCAAAACAGCTGTCTGTGGATGGATACCTAGCTTAGATTTTCCCTGTCACATCCTTAAAGCTTGTAAAAAAGCGGGATCTTGACATAGGGGCCACTTAATATGGTGGATTTGGTGATCTCTGTAATGGAGACACCCCTTTGCTTGGTTTTCCTTCCTTTGAGGGATATCTGGCTTTCATTGTGTTGTAGACTCATAACTGGGGCTCCACATTTATTTTGCATATTCCTGTTTCCCAGGGAACTTTGCACTTCGGATTGCTGTGTTGAGACTCTTAAGTGAGGCTCCGCGGTGTTTTTTGTAGCTGGTCTCACTGAGATCAGCTATTGTTGTATCTTCCCATAGAAGTATATGGAGGGGGGTGAGAAGGGGTGAGCAGCAGAGAGAAACAAGCATCATTCAGCAGCTAATAATAAGTGGTATATATCACCACAAGTGCTTTATTACAATTCACTACTGCTCAGTATTTCTTATAATGTCCTACTAATGCTTTTGGGTGCTTCTAGGGGAGTGAAAGAGTTAGAAATAAGAATCTGCTGTCTCCATCTACATTGTATGAGCAGGAATGATTTAAACTTACATAACATATACAGATGTAGCCAGAAACAAGTTATATGATGGTCAGCTACTGTATAGTGCTATCACTAAGATGTGCACACATGGCAGCTTATTCTCAAGAAATAGTAAAAAGAATAAAATAACAAAAGAAGAGATGCTCACCTATCCTTTGCAGCTCCTATTCAGGACCAGGAAGCAGAGACCAGCTGGTACCCACAGGGCATCAGAAACGAAGTGGCAGGTGAAATGAACACAGTATTTCATATATTTTTTCTAATGTTTAATGCAATACTGACCTTTCATTAAAAAAAATGGCCAGTCAACCCATTTAATATCTGCCACAAGAAGACCCCTTTAGGCCTCTTTCACACCAACATTATAGGAGCTGAACAACTCAAATAATGGAAGTCCCAGAATCTGCACATAACTGACACACATGAAGCCAAACAGGTCCAACTGACTAGAATTGGTATCCATTTGGTTTGTGTCCGGGAGTCCGCTGTTTTCGTGGACAAATAAGTCCTTCAGGTAGGACTTTTCTCTCTGCTGTTTTTCACATACTGTGATGGAGGTCCCAAACTGAACTTCTGATGGAGAAGTAAACCAGCCCTTAACCCATTAAACAAATAAAGTCCCATCCTCAAATGAAGACCTGTCATCAAAATATTAAATGTATTGTCTGTAAACATAGGGTTGACAAACTTATACACTCATACATTATATTTGACCTCTCATATGTGCCTTAAGATTTCCAAATCCATCCTAACTCTTAATATCCCAACCTTACGTTTTTGTCATCGTGGGCTTTGGAATATGTATATATGAAGCTCTAAAGTATTTAGTAATTCTCTTTTTCTCTATATTATAAATTCCTTTTCAGGTTGTCCCAGACATGGACCACAGCTTCAAATAAACACTGTGAGGCGGATTCTTTTGATTAGGTTTACATTTCTTTAACTGTTGCCTCTAAACTTTTATGATGTCCCTTTTGGGCGCCTTTTAATACTCCCTGAGGGTATATAGAGCAAAACAGTTCTACAAAGAGTTCTACAAAGTAACTTATAAATATATTCAGCCCCATGCAGTATCCTTCAGCTGAGAAACAATCTCTAGAGATAAGAAGTCCCCAAAATATATAAATATATTTTTAGGTTATTTTTTTCTTATTTTGTTATTTATGTTTTCCTAGGATATATATTTGAAATAATTAGTAAGAAATTTGAAACCAATGGTATATTGGAAAATTGAGCAGATTATCATTTATTGAACTAAACCACAAATGAAATAATAAAAAGTAAATTAAATAATTAAAATGATTTACAAAGAAGTAAAAAAGTTGCAAAAATATTTTAAAATGTATTTTAAATTAAAACTAAAAATTCTAAAATAAGCCATGTAAATATATTGTATTCCAAAGGACCCTATCTCTTCCAAGCTACGAGCCCCTGACACTAATCTTTAGCTACGAAACAATTTCAAGATATAAGAGGCCCCCAAAAATATATATTTTTTAGCTGATGATAACCAAACTAATGATAAGTTATTAAACTAAAACAAAAAATGTGATAAAATAAAATTAGATTTAAAAAGCGTAAAAATAAAAACTGAGAAATTACCGGTACTTAAAAGCAGTAAAGAAATCAAAATCTATTGGAAAATAAATGAGACACGAGTATACTTTAATGGTATTATATTTCAAAAGACTTTATCTCTTTCAGTCCATGAAGACATAAATCATTAGTTCATCTATTGCAATTGTCCACAATGTCTTCAAGGCTTCTGGCAGGGTCCTGTTAGGTCTTATGGTCTTTTTTAAGCATTAAGGTGACTTAGCAGCCACATCACAGGCGTTAAATTTACACTCAAAGATCTGGCATATCTCAAGCTACAGTCCTAGTGAGCCAAGATCATTGAACAGGAATTTGTGTAACCACAAACTACTGTGAAATGCAGGTTTAATCCCCATTTTAAGAGTAATTAGGCATACAGCATCCTACAGATCAGAGGAGACTTTGTTTTAAATGAAGGATTTGCTTCCTGTGTAATTTTGATTTGATTAAATGGTGCGTTGTTTTCACACTTGTGAAATAAAATGGCTCTTATTTATTGGCATAAGCAGTAGAGCTGGATTAGACTGATACATGATTTACAAAACAGTGAGTTTTTGGAGCCCAATATAGTTTTTTTGTGAGATGATGTTTGAATAAGATTGGCAAATAATGTCCATTTAAATGGATCCTTGCCAAAAAATTGTACAAATTAGAAATAAACTCTGAATATATTTTTTTACACCTAAACAACTGGTTACTTTCTCTCAAGTTTTTTGGTGTACATCCATTTTTTTATTTTAACATTTCTTTATGGAAAAAAATTACAATATAATGACTAGAGATGAGCCAATTGGTTCTAAATTTCAGAAATAAGACCTGGATTTTTCCAAAAACTCTGATTCTATCTTATTTGAATTTTGTGTGATTCAATTCAGGAGAATCGAGGAGAGAGACTCTTTCAGGTAAAATTTAGAGTATAAATTTTTAGGACCCTAACTCAGTGATGGGCAACGTGCGGCTCTCCAGCTGTTGCTAAACTACAACTCCCACCATGCCCTGCAGTAGGCTGATAGCTATAGACAGTCTTTGCATGCTGGGAGTTGTAGTTCTGCAACAGCTGGAGAGCCGCACGTTGCCCATCACTGCCCTAACTGAATCACATGGACATTTTGGCAGAATCAGTACTGATTTGAATTTGGAAAAATATGTTCACGTCAGTTAATGACTACAAAAATATCCAGTCAGCACACACCTAGGGATTTCTCTGTCATGGTGCTCGACACCTAACTAATTGCACTGCAGAAAACAAAATACAAAATTCAATGTTGGGTTATAGTTAAAGATGAGTGAATTTTTCAAAAATTCATCTGGTTCGGCGAATTTTCTGGATGTTGCTAAAAAACATCTTTTCTGGGCTGCCGAGAGCCTTTATAGGGGTGTAGAACACTGCGCCTTGCAGTAACACGCATAGGGAGTCTGCTGTGGTAGTGAAATAATACTGTGAGTCCGTATGACATGCAGATAACAGGCTTTGCTCTTTGAATCACTGCACACTTCACTTATTTGGGCAGTTATGGGGCCTAAACTGACCATATAACTCAAGTATCAACTCAGCCTTACAGGTCGATGTTAGCGTCAGAAATAAGCGCACTCCTTTTACACCCTTGTCGGCTGATTCCATATTGATGTCTACTGAACCAGTTCTATTAAACACTTATACAAGTAGAGCCCCCCGACAGAGTGGAGAGGGTGTGAGCAGTAAGTTTGTGTTGATGTCACTGATTAATTTGCCCTTTCTCTGATCCGTCAGAACAATAACCCACAAAAAACGGATCCTGTCTGTGGGGCATCCTCCTTCACTCTGTCAGCATTTGCTCAATATTACATCAGTATTGCTAATGCCAAATGAACAGGAGGGGATCTAAAACAGAGATGACACATGAATGAAATTTTTGCATGTCTTCTGTGTTTTTTACCCACTCCTGCTTTTGGCTACCAAATCATAAGCCAATTCTGATGGGACCATACAGTCCTTACTGCTGCTACACAAACAGGATCCATTGTGCGTCTCATTTTTCAAAAGAATAGTCAAATAAATGATGATGTCAGCCAGGTCGAAAGGCAAAATAGTGGGCCAGTCATGAGGTGGGGAGGGTGGGAACAGCATGAGAAGTCCACAGAGTGGCCCTATAACATAGTGTTGAGGTGGCAGCAGCATGAGGAGACCACAGAGTGGCCCAATGACAGAGTCTGGAGGTGGCAGCAGCATCAGGAGGAGGCCACAGAGTGGCACAATGACAGAGTGTGGAGGTCGCAGCAGCATCAGGAGGAGGCCACAGAGTGGCACAATGACAGAGTGTGGAGGTCGCAGCAGTATGTGTAGGCCACTGAGTGACACAATGACAGAGTCTGGAGGTGGCGGCAGCAGCAGTATCAGCATCAGGAGAAGGCCAACAAGTGGCACAATGACAGAGTCTGGAGGCAGCAGCAGTATGAGGAGGCCATCGAGTTGCACAATGACAGAGACTGGGGGTAGAGACAGCAGCAGTAGCAGAATTAGGAAAAGGCCACCGAGTGGCACAATGACAGAGTCTGGAGGTGGCGGCAGCAGCAGCATCAGGAGGAGACCACAGAGTGGCAAAGTGACATTTTGTGGAGATGGCAGCAGCAGCATCAGAAGACCACAAAGTGACAGAGTGGGGAGGTGGGTGGGAATACCAGTATTTGCTGATGAAGGTGGTTGAAAGAAGGAGCACTTGGCATCAGAAGTGTGGCATCAGGCGGATGGAAGCATCAGAGTAGTAGCTGAGGCAGGTAGCTGAGGCATGGATGATCTTATCAGATGCATCAGGCATTGGTAGGTTAAAATCCTGGCTTATCCAGGCCTAATTCCTCTTGACAATGGTCAGTCTCTCCACATTTTGGGTGGACAGGCAAGTTTTTCTTGGGGTAACTGTGGCCCCCGCCACACTAAACACCCGCTCTGATGCCACACTACTGGCCTGGAAGGACAGCTTTTCCAGGGAAAATTCAGCCAGTTGTGGCCACAAATCCAGTTTGGCTGCCCAGTTTTCCAGCGGATCTTCAATATGGGGTGGCAGGGTGCTTTCCAAGTATGCCACCACCTGCTGGTTTAGGTCCTGCTTCAGGTCTACCTGCTGCTGGTCAGTAGTTTCTTCACTATGCGAAAGCTGCTCATCAGCAATTATGGACTCAGGCTGCTACTGATGGAGCTGCTTCTGTCACCCAACCCCTCCCCAGCAGCCATGTCAGTGGAACGTGAGTGCAGATAGTGGCCAAGTGACTACATAGGATGTCTCTATAGTAGTTCAGTTTGTCCTTCCTCTCAGCATGTGTAAAAAAGGCCCCTATTTTGGACATGTAGCGAGGGTCCAACAATTCGGCTGTCACTACGCAAGCAAGTGAGCATGCATCAGGCTATTTGTGCAAGTGACTCGGAGGGACTCCCTCCCTCCATCTCCACTGCATACTGCTAAGGTGTGTATCGGTCCTCTGTCTCGTCTTCCTCATCACCCTGTAGCTCCCCTGGCTGCTCCTGATCCTCCTCTTCTGTCAGCTGAGTAGAAAAACCACCCATTTTGCTACACATTGCCTGTGCTCCAATGTCCTCCTCCCCCTCCTTCTCCTCTTCCAGTTCAGCCAGAGGGCTCATGTGGCCGTGAGATCTAGGCGCCACGTCTCTCACGTTACCACCATCTGTTCCAGGACATAAAGCAATGGAATGACGTTGTTCATCCCGTACTCCTGGCGACTGACAAAGAACATGGTGTCCTCAAAGGGCCTGAGCAAACGGCAGGTGTCACACGTGATCTGCCACTGGCTGACATCAAAGTTGCACAGGGGAGTACTCTTATCCGCTTGGATTATCAAGAAATCGTTGATGGCCTTTCTCTGTTCGTATAGTAGGTCCAACATATGGAGGCTGGAATTTCAACGGGTGGAAACGTCACAAATCAGCCTATGTTGGGGGATGCCGTTCTGCCGCTGCAGCTAAAGGAGGGTGTGCTTTGCGGTATACGAGTGGCTGAATTGCATGCAATTTCTCCTGGCCATTTTTAGGATGTCTTGCAGATGGGTGGAAGACTTTAGGAACCGCTTGACAACCAGATTGAACATGTGTGCCATGCAGGGCGCATGGCTCAGCCTTCCTTGACACAGTGCCGACACCATGTTCTTTCCGTTGTCGGTCAGCATGGTTCTGATTTTCAGTTGTCGCAGATAAAGTGTCACAGTAGGTGAGGGAAGGGAAGCAAGCCAAATAAAACAACAGTAACAAAACACCAGACTAGGCCCCAAAGCTAGGGAAGAGGGAAAGGTCACTCCCTGACAATCCCTGAGCCTTTCCCTGACTGCTGACAGCATGAGCAAATCCTAAAGGTGGAAGTCCTGCTGAAACTGAAACAAACCCTCAGCTAGGGAGCAGGAGATAGACAACCGGTTCCTTTCACCATGAAGGAAACAGCGTCTACCCTGAGGCCTAGTCAGAACACACAACAAAATGGAAGGAAGGAGGACTTAGCTTTAGACGGACAGGGAGCAGGAGTTCAAAAAAACACTAGCTGAGAACTCCAGGGGGAAATATAAACCGCAAGGGCTGCAGTGAGAGGCGGGTATAAATAGAGCCACTAAACAGCTAATGAGCAGAACCTGTGGAGAGGTGGGATCCTGCCCACAACAACAAACAGCAAGTAAAAAGAGAAAGATCTGTTAGATAGACTCACGTGCAGCAAGTCTATCAGTTCTTCTCAGGCCTCTCACAGGGCATGCAGTGACAGAAAGCCAGGCTTCGATTTCTTGATGAATCACACAGAGGAGGAACTGCTCTGTGTGATTCATCAAGAAATCGAATCCTGGCTTTCTGTCACTGCCTGCCCTGTGAGAGGGCTGAGAAGAACCGATAGACTTGCTGCATGTGAGTCTATCTAACTCCGTTCGCCAAGGCAAACCAGGTGCAGAACAGCGTGACATCTCCATGCCCTGCACATGTGGTATGCTGGAGGGGAACTGTGAATTGTCCCTGCAGTGGAGGCTGAGGACATGGTGGAGGATGAGGAGGCAGAGGCGGACATTGTCCTAGGACCAACGGCGAGACAACGTGGAGGCGGAAGTGGCGTGACCTGGCAACGTTGCTGGTGTGGCTGTGCAGGAACCACATTCACTCAGTGGGCCGTAAAGGACATGTATTGTCCCTGACCGTGGTTACAGCTCCACACATCGGCACTGCCTTGCACTTTGGCAGACACAGACAGGCTCAAGGACTGGCCCACCTTCTATTCTACAAATTTGTGCACTGCCTTTTTCACAAAGAAATGACAGTTTGTGGATCCCCACCTCGGCTCGGCACAAGCCATCAGTTCTCCGAAAGGTGCAGAGTTTAAAACTTGGGAAGGGGGTGAATGCAGCACCAGCAACTTGGACAGGAGCACATTCAGCTTCTGCACTGTTGGATGATTGCATGCATACTGCTGTATCTTGGCAATCACTTTGGTGATCGATTGCTGATGGAATGACTGATGAGAAGTAGAAAGAGGAGGAGCATCAGGACCAGCAGAATATGGGAATGACAGACAGCTCCCTTCGGCTGAGGTGGTGGAGCATTGACTGCCTGAAACCAGGTGTGTGCTACTGGGTAATGCAGCGGTTGCTGCGGCATGCTAGACCACCACATCGGAGCAACGGTTCTCCCAGGCAACTGTATGGTGACACTGCATATGTTGATGCAGGGCCTTGGTGCCAACATTGGCACCCTGGCCACGCTTCAACTTCTGCCCACAGATTCTACATATGGCCACGTTCACCTCCTCCGGCGACTTAACAAAAAACTGCCACACTGCCGAGTAGGTGATTTTCTCCCCAACAGTCCGCACTGACTGACTTCTGCCGCCACTGCCTCTGTGAACCTTTGCACCACTATTTCACGGTCAGGTAGGCAGTTGCAAAGCAGGTGGTCTATCCCAGGCACGTTTGTCTCCCGACCTCCCACGGCTGCCACCCTGCTGACTCCCAGCCATGCTACCATCTTGCTGGATCAGCCGCTGCCTCACGGGCAAGATGCCACCCTATTCTGATGATGATGATGAAGCCCCTTCTGCACCTGGCTCCCAAGTGCGATCGGCTTCATCATCATCGAGTTGTGCCTGCACATCACTGATGTCCTCCTCAACGGCTCCTGACCGCTCATAACACCACCTCCCACACCACTTTCCTTATCACTACTTGCCCGCCTAGCAGAGGAAGCAGTTGATGTCTCCTCCAGATCTTGGCTGGGCAGTAGCTGCTGACTGTCCTCGCTGTATAGTTGAGCTGAGCCCACAGCATACAATACTTCTGTGGCTGAGGGAACAGCAAAGGACAGAGGCAGGTTGAGGACAGGTGAGGGCAGGGCCGCCATCAAGGGGGTACAGCCCATACCCCAGTAAGAGGCTTGGACCCTCAGGGGGCCCGGCCGGTCCAGAGCCTTTTCTTTTTTTTTTTTATTGTGGCCGCCGGCCCTGGGGCCCAGTGCTCCTCCCCCTCTTCCTTCTGCGGCCCATCCCTTACCTCCCCGGCCCGCCCGCCACTCAGCTGATCGATAGGTCAGGCAGGCTTTCCACTGCGCGTCCTGTGCAGCGCAGCCTCTCAGCTTGCTCTCGGCGATCTCCCTCGGTCACTGCCGCAGTGACTGAAGGAGATTGCCGAGCGCAGCCTGATTGCTGCACAGAGACTGGATTTAAGGAAAGGGTACCTCCAGGCGGTGCTGGGGAGCAAGCTGGCCGGGATCAGTGACACAAGTAATGGAGGGCTGTCTGGGGGCAAAATTAACTTGTGTGGGGGCAAATTACTTAGTGGGGAGTCAGTGTGGCGGGCAAACTACATAAAGGGCCGTGTGCTGTGTAAGGGGCCCCAAAATTTCTGATGGCTGAGGTCACAGGGGCTGTTGTCACTTGGAGTGAAGTGGAGTTAACCACTTCAGCCCCCCTAGCTTAAACACCCTTAACCTGTTAACCCGACCGCCGAACGCAGGTTTGTTCCTCTAGGACGCGCCGGGCCTCATCTCGCGAGACGCGAGATTTCCTGTGAACACTCGCAGGCGCACGCGCGCGTTCACAGGATCGCGTCGGGGAGAAGTTAAACTACAGCCTGCCAGCGCTGATCATGCACTGGCAGGCAGTAGAAGTTAAAAAATCGCATATCATACGCCGTTTTGTTAACAGCGTCTGATATGCTTGCTGTTCGTTCCTTTGGTGGTCCCTTTGCTTGGGACCACCAAAGGAATCTTTGTAAGTGCACCAATCACCACACAGACCCCCACATCCATTCCCCCGTCACTGATTAACCCCTAATTAACCCCCGATTAACCCCTGATCACCCCATGTCACCCCCTGATCACCCCTGTCACTAATCACCCCACTGTAAGGCTCATTCAGTATGTGTTTTGCGGATCCATGGATCCGCTGGATCCGCAAAACACGGACACCGGCAATGTGCTTTCCGCATTTTGCGGATCCGCACATTGCCAAAACTATATAGAAAATGCCTTTTCTTGTCCGCAATTGCGGACAAGAATAGGACATGCTCTATCTTTTGCAGAGCTGCGGCCGGATGTTTGGGGGCCGAAACCCGGAAGTTTGCGGCCGCAGCTCCGCAAATGCTGATGCGGCGAGCACATAGTGTGCTCTCCGCATCACCGCTGGCCCCATTCACAGTGAATGGGTCCGCATCTATTCCGCAGAATTGCGGAATAGATGCGGACATTTTTGAGGACGTGTGAATGGGGCCTTACTACTTTTTTTTTTTTTGCACATTTTTTGGCAGAGATTTTTTCATCCACATTGATCGATGCGAATTAGGAAATCTGTGCCGTTCATTTTTTTTTTGCACATTTTTTGGCAGAGATTTTTTTATCCACATTGATCGATGCGAATGAAGAAATCTGTGCCGTTTATTTTTTATTTTTTTCAGCCCAGAGGCTGAACGGGGGTCACATGTGGGGTATTTATACTGCCCTGGCATTTTAGGGGCCCTAAAGCGTGAGAAGAAAAATGCGTAAAAATGCCCTCCAAAAAGGTACTCATTGGTTTTAGGGCCCCTTTGCACGTCTTGGCTGCAAAAAATTGTCACACATGTGGTATCGCCGTACTCAGGAGAGGTAGGGCAATGTGTTTTAGGGTGTATTTTTACATATACCCATGTTGGGTGAGAGAAATATCTCTGTAAATTGACAACTTTGTATAAAAATTTTTAAAAAGTTGTCATTTACAGAGATATTTCTCACACCCAGCAGGGGTATATGTAAAAATACACCCCAAAGCACATTGCCCTACTTCTCCTGAGTACGGCGATACCACATGAGTGACACTTTTTTGCAGCCAAGATGCGCAAAGGGGCCCTAAAACCAATGAGTACCTTTAGGATTTCACAGGACATTTTTACGCATTTTGGATTCTCACACTTTAGGGCCCCTAAAATGCCAGGGCAGTATAAATACCCCACATGTGACCCCATTTTGGAAAGAAGACACCCCAAGTAATTCCGTGAGGGGCATGGCGAGTTCACAGAATTTTTTTTTTTTTGGCACAAGTTAGCGGAAATTGATATTTTTTTTTTTTTTTTACAAAGTCTCATATTTCACTAACTTGTGACAAAAAATAAAATTTTACATTAACTCACCATACCCCTCATGGAACACCTCTGAGTGTCTACTTTCTAAAATGGGGTCACTTGTGGGGTGTTTTACTGCCCTGGCATTTTAGGGGCCCCTAAAGCGTGAGAAGAATTCTGGAATCCAAATGTGTAAAAATGCCCTGTGAAATCCTAAAGGTACTCATTGGAATTTGGGCCCTTTGCGCATCTTGGCTGCAAAAAGTGTCACTCATGTGGTATCGCCGTACTCAGGAGAAGTAGGGCAATGTGTTTTGGGGTGTATTTTACATATAACCATGCTGGGTGTGAGAAATATCTCTGTAAACGACAACTTTTTAAATTTTTTATACAAAGTTGTCAGTTTACAGAGATATTTTTCTCACCCAACATGGTTATATGTAAAAATACACCCCAAAACGTATTGCCCTACTTCTCCTGAGTACGGCGATACCACATGAGTGACACTTTTTTGCAGCATGGGTGCGCAAAGGGGCCCAAATTCCAACGAGTACCTTTAGCTTTTACATGGCTGCTCACAATTTAGCCCCACCCAAAATGCCAGAACAGTAAACACACCCCACAAATGACCCCATTTCGGAAAGTAGACACCCCAAGGTATTCACTGAGGGGCATAGTGAGTCCGTGGGAGATTTTATTTTTTTTGCCAGAAGTTAGCAGAAATGGAAACTTTAATATTTTTATTTTTTTCCTCAGAAAGTGTCATTTTCCGCCAGCAAGCTGGCCGGGATCAGTGACACAAGTAATGGAGGGCTGTCTGGGGGCAAAATTAACTTGTGTGGGGGCAAATTACTTAGTGGGGAGTCAGTGTGGCGGGCAAACTACATAAAGGGCCGTGTGCTGTGTAAGGGGCCCCAAAATTTCTGATGGCTGAGGTCACAGGGGCTGTTGTCACTTGGAGTGAAGTGGAGTTAACCACTTCAGCCCCCCTAGCTTAAACACCCTTAACCTGTTAACCCGACCGCCGAACGCAGGTTTGTTCCTCTAGGACGCGCCGGGCCTCATCTCGCGAGACGCGAGATTTCCTGTGAACACTCGCAGGCGCACGCGCGCGTTCACAGGATCGCGTCGGGGAGAAGTTAAACTACAGCCTGCCAGCGCTGATCATGCACTGGCAGGCAGTAGAAGTTAAAAAAAAATCGCATATCATACGCCGTTTTGTTAACAGCGTCTGATATGCTTGCTGTTCGTTCCTTTGGTGGTCCCTTTTGCTTGGGACCACCAAAGGAATCTTTTGTAAGTGCACCAATCACCACACAGACCCCCACATCCATTCCCCCCCCCGTCACTGATTAACCCCTAATTAACCCCCGATTAACCCCTGATCACCCCATGTCACCCCCCTGATCACCCCCTGTCACTAATCACCCCACTGTAAGGCTCATTCAGTATGTGTTTTGCGGATCCATGGATCCGCGGATCCGCAAAACACGGACACCGGCAATGTGCTTTCCGCATTTTGCGGATCCGCACATTGCCAAAACTATATAGAAAATGCCTTTTCTTGTCCGCAATTGCGGACAAGAATAGGACATGCTCTATCTTTTGCAGAGCTGCGGCCGGATGTTTGGGGGCCGAAACCCGGAAGTTTGCGGCCGCAGCTCGCTAAATGCTGATGCGGCGAGCACATAGTGTGCTCTCCGCATCACCGCTGGCCCCATTCACAGTGAATGGGTCCGCATCTATTCCGCAGAATTGCGGAATAGATGCGGACATTTTTGAGGACGTGTGAATGGGGCCTTACTACTTTTTTTTGCACATTTTTGGCAGAGATTTTTTCATCCACATTGATCGATGCGAATTAGGAAATCTGTGCCGTTCATTTTTTTTGCACATTTTTGGCAGAGATTTTTTATCCACATTGATCGATGCGAATGAAGAAATCTGTGCCGTTTATTTTTTATTTTTCAGCCCAGAGGCTGAGCAGGGTCACATGTGGGGTATTTATACTGCCCTGGCATTTTAGGGGCCCTAAAGCGTGAGAAGAAAAATGCGTAAAAATGCCCTCCAAAAGGTACTCATTGGTTTAGGGCCCTTTGCACGTCTTGGCTGCAAAAATTGTCACACATGTGGTATCGCCGTACTCAGGAGAGGTAGGGCAATGTGTTTTAGGGTGTATTTTACATATACCCATGTTGGGTGAGAGAAATATCTCTGTAAATTGACAACTTTGTATAAAAATTTTTAAAAAGTTGTCATTTACAGAGATATTTCTCACACCCAGCAGGGGTATATGTAAAAATACACCCCAAAGCACATTGCCCTACTTCTCCTGAGTACGGCGATACCACATGAGTGACACTTTTTTGCAGCCAAGATGCGCAAAGGGGCCCTAAAACCAATGAGTACCTTTAGGATTTCACAGGACATTCTTACGCATTTTGGATTCTCACGCTTTAGGGCCCCTAAAATGCCAGGGCAGTATAAATACCCCACATGTGACCCCATTTTGGAAAGAAGACACCCCAAGTAATTCCGTGAGGGGCATGGCGAGTTCACAGAATTTTTTTTTTTTTGGCACAAGTTAGCGGAAATTGATATATTTTTTTTTTTTTTACAAAGTCTCATATTTCACTAACTTGTGACAAAAAATAAAATTTTACATTAACTCACCATACCCCTCATGGAACACCTTTGGGTGTCTACTTTCTAAAATGGGGTCACTTGTGGGGTGTTTTTACTGCCCTGGCATTTTAGGGGCCCCTAAAGCGTGAGAAGAATTCTGGAATCCAAATGTGTAAAAATGCCCTGTGAAATCCTAAAGGTACTCATTGGAATTTGGGCCCCTTTGCGCATCTTGGCTGCAAAAAATGTCACTCATGTGGTATCGCCGTACTCAGGAGAAGTAGGGCAATGTGTTTTGGGGTGTATTTTTACATATAACCATGCTGGGTGTGAGAAATATCTCTGTAAACGACAACTTTTTAAATTTTTTTATACAAAGTTGTCAGTTTACAGAGATATTTTTCTCACCCAACATGGTTATATGTAAAATACACCCCAAACTATTGCCCTACTTCTCCTGAGTACGGCGATACCACATGAGTGACACTTTTGCAGCATGAGTGCAAAGGGCCCAAATTCCAACAGTACCTTTAGCTTTACATGGCTGCTCACAATTTAGCCCCACCAAAATGCCAGAACAGTAAACACACCCACAAATGACCCCATTTCGGAAAGTAGACACCCCAAGGTATTCACTGAGGGGCATAGTGAGTCCGTGGGAGATTTTTCTTTTTTTGCCAGAAGTTAGCAGAAATGGAAACTTTAATATTTTTATTTTTTTCCTCAGAAAGTGTCATTTTCCGCTAACTTGTGAAAAAAATGAAATGATACATGAACTCACCATGCCCCTCCACGAATACTTTGGGGTGTCTTCTTTCTAAAATGGTGTAATTTGGGGGTATTTATACTATCCTGGCATTCTAGCACGAAGAAACATGACAGGTGCTCAGAAAGTCAGAGCTGCTTCAAAATGCCGAAATTCACTTTTTTGCACCATAGTTTGTAAACACTATAACTTTTACCCAAACCAATAAATATACACTTATTGGATTTTCTTTTATCAAAGACATGTAGAACAATAAATTTTGCAAAAAATTTATATAGAAATGTAGTTTTAAAAAAAAAAATTACAACAGAAAGTGAAAAATGTCATTTGTTTGCAAAAATTTCGGTCATTTTTGATTAATAGCAAAAAAAGTTAAAATGTCAGCAGCAATGAAATACCACCAAATGAAAGCTCTGTTAGTGAGACGAAAAGGAGGTAAAATTCATTTGGGTGGTAAGTTGTATGACGGAGCAATAAACGGTGAAAGTAGTGTAGTGCGGAATTGTAAAAAGTGGCCTGGTCATTAAGGGTGTTTAAGCTAGGGGGGCTGATGTGGTTAATGACCAGGCCACTTTTTACAATTCTGCACGACACTACTTTCACCCTTTATTGCTCCGTCATACAACTTACCACCCAAATGAATTTTTCCTCCTTTTCTTCTCACTAATAGAGCTTTCATTTGGTGGTATTTCATTGCTGCTGACATTTTTACTTTTTTTGCTATTAATCAAAAAAGCCCGAAATTTTTGCAAAAAAATGACATTTTTCACTTTCTGTTGTAATTTTTTCTTTTTTAAACTACATTTCTATATACATTTTTCGCAAAATGTATTGTTCTACATGTCTTCGATTAAAAAAAAATCCAATAAGTGTATATTTATTGGTTCGGGTAAAAGTTATAGCGTTTACAAACTATGGTGCAAAAAAGTGAATTTCGGCATTTTGAAGCAGCCCTGACTTTCTGAGCACCTGTCATGTTTCTTCAGGTGCTAGAATGCCAGGAAAGTATAAATACCCCCCAAATGACACCATTTTAGAAAGAAGACACCCCAAAGTATTCGTGGAGGGGCATGGTGAGTTCATGTATCATTTCATTTTTTTCACAAGTTAGCGGAAAATGACACTTTCTGAGGAAAAAAAATTAATAATAAAGTTTCCATTTCTGCTAACTTTTGGCAAAAAAAAATCTCCCACGGACTCACTATGCCCCTCAGTGAATACCTTGGGGTGTCTACTTTCCGAAATGGGGTCATTTGTGGGGTGTGTTTACTGTTCTGGCATTTTGGGCGGGGCTAAATTGTGAGCAGCCATGTAAAAGCTAAAAGCACTCATTAGAATTTGGGCCCCTTTGCGCACCCAGGCTGCAAAAAAGTGTCACTCATGTGGTATCGCCGTACTCAGGAGAAGTAGGGCAATGTGTTTTAGGGTGTATTTTTACATATACCCATGTTGGGTGAGAGAAATATCTCTGTAAATTGACAACTTTGTATAAAAAAAAATTAAAAAGTTGTCGTTTACAGCGATATTTCACACACAAAGTATGGGTATATATAAAAATATCTCCTGTGGTATCTCCTGAGTATGGCTATACCACATGTGTGACACTTTTTTGCAGCCAAGATGCTCAAAGGGGTCCTAATTCCAATGAGTACCTTTAGGATTTCACAGGGCATTTTTACGCATTTGGATTCTCACGCTTTAGGACCCCTAAAATGCCAGGGCAGTATAAATACCCCACATGTAACCCTATTTGGAAATAAGACACCCCAAGGTATTCCGTGAAGGGCATGGTGAGTTCACAGAAATTTTTTTTTTAGCACAAGTTAGCGGAGATTGATATTTTTTTTTAATTTTTTTTACAAAGTCTCATATTCCACTAACTTGTTACAAAAAATAAAATTTTGCATGAACTCACCATACCCCTCACGGAATACCTTGGGGTATCTTCTTTCTAAAATGGGGTCACAGGTGGGGTGTTTGTGCTGCCCTGGCATTTGAGAGTCTCCGCAATCATTACACGTATGGCCAGCATTAGGAGTTTCTGCGATTCTCCTTATATTGAGCATACGGGTAATGAGATTTTATTTTTCCGTTCAGCCTCTGGGCTGACAAAAGAAAAAAAATGAACGGCACAGATTTTTTCATTCGCATCGATCAATGTGGATGAAAAAATCTCTGCCAAAATCAGTGACTGCGGTGCGGTGGGCGCTAACTACCTAACAAGTAGCTAACTAACTGGCGGTGATAAGGGACCCTTATGCCCCATTCACACGACCGCAATTCTGTTTGCGGAACGGAATTGCGGACCCATTCATTTCTATGGGGACAGACTTTGTCCCGCTCGGATCCGGAATTGCAGATCCGCACTTCCGTTCCGCAAAAATATAGAACATGTCCTATTCTTGTCCACAATTGCTGACAAGAAAAGGCATTTTCTATATAGTTCTGGCAATGTGCGGATCTGCAAAATGCGGAAAGCAAATTACCGGTGTCCGTGTTTTGCGGATCCACGGATCCGCGGATCCGTGGATCCGCAAAACACATATGGACATGTGAATGGAGCCTTACAGGGGGGTGATCAGTGACAGGGGGGTGATCAGGGAGTCTATATGGGTTGATCAGGGGTTAACAAGAGGTTAATAAGTGACGGGGGGGGGTGTAGTGTGGTGCTTGGTGCTACTTTACAGAGCTACCTGGTCTTCTGGTGGTCGATCCCAGCAAATGGGACCACCAGAGGATCAGGTAGCAGGTATATCAGACGCTGTTAACAAAACAGCGTCTGATATACATGTTTGATGCGATTTAATTCGCATCTACAGCCTGCTAGCGATTGATCATCGCTGGCAGGCTGTAGTATCACTGCCGAACTGTGCACTGTGCGGATGCGTCCAGGAGGAACAAACCTGCCGCCGCCTGGACGCATCCGTGCATTCGGCGGTCGGGAGGCGGTTAACTAATCAAGAACCGCTCGGTTGCTGTCAAGACACGACTGCTAAATCACACCAGGAGCTCAGGCCTCTCGCTGCGACTCCTGCTGCCATGTCCCCTTACTCTGCTGCGACCTCTGCCTTTGCGAGAAACATTTAGGCCTCTGCCACTACTTTGTGCATGGCCTGGCACTTCTCTGTCTGACATACTTTTAGCTGAACTAAATAAATTAAAAGCAAAATAAAAAAATAGAAAAACAACGAATATATTTTTTCTTTTGTACTGAAATAGGCCAGTAAACAATTTCACCACAAATAACTGCAACAGTAAAGTATGTATATATATTTTTCTTTCTGTACTGAAATAGGCCACTGAACGCTTTCACCACAAATAACTGCAACAGTGATGTGCACATATATTTTTCTTTTTGTACTAAAATAGGCCACTTTCAACATAGCACTTGCACCCCAATAACAAGAACAAATTGTTGGAATGACAGAGCTGTATAATGGCTATTTGGATCCCCAAATAATCTTTCCCTGCACTTGTAAATCACTTTCCTATCAATGTCCCGAGCGCCTTCTGACATCTCTCCCTGCACTAAGATGCTGTGAAATTATTCCTAACTCTCCTTTCCCCTTCACTTATAAATCGTTTTTTCAGTTTTTTTAATTTCACAGTAAGGGTTTTCCTATTGCTGTCTCTAGCGCCTTCTCATGTCTGTCCCTACACTCAAAACCCTGGAAAATGTCTCAATCCAAGATGGCCGCCGCATATATCCGGCTGTGACATCACAGTTCTGGCTGGCTGCTGATTAGCTGTATGCATGGCATTATGGGTCATCCCGCCTTTCCAGGGTTCCTTGCCCCATATCCTCACACGTGTAGCCGCCATTTTAGGAAAAATTGCGATTCGTTACCACAAAGCATTCGTTGCGAATCAAATTTTTCCTGAAATTCGTAACGAATTTGACTTCATCAGCTTCGATTCGCTCATCTCTACTTATAGTCAATCCCACAAATTGGAGGTTCAACTATTAATAAAATAGATATCACTTTATTCATTCACAAAATAGCTTTCCAATTATTATACATAATCGAGTCACATTATTATGACCACTAGCTAATTTCCAGAATAAGCGCCGTGTGCTGCACGGACATCAGTTAAACGGGCTGGGAGTGACTCAATAAGGTCCTGGTAGGTTGTCACCTGTATCTGGCACCCTGCTGACTGCAGTGCATCCCACAGCTGCTGGAGGGTGCATGGGGGATGATCCATAGAGCGAACAGGACAATCGCTCAATTGGGTTCAAGTCTAGGGAATT
Source organism: Bufotes viridis (assembly GCA_033119425.1). Lineage (NCBI taxonomy): Eukaryota > Metazoa > Chordata > Amphibia > Anura > Bufonidae > Bufotes > Bufotes viridis. The sequence continues at coordinate 25,469,579 of CM065592.1, read as the reverse complement.
AGGGAGCCAAGGTAAGACATTTCTAGCCGTGTGACATTAATGCATTGTGTTGCTGGAAGATTCCTTACTCCAACGGAAGATAATCAGCATGCATGGGTGTATGTAATCTGCAAGGATGGTTTTATACGTAAATCTGTTGAGAGTGCCTTCCACATGGATGAGCGGGTCTAGAGAATATCACAAAAACATTCCCCAGACCAAGATGCTGCCACCAGCTTGTGTTTCTCCAGCAATGGTTGCACGGTGTCTGTTCTCTGATGTTTCTCATCTGACATGCTAATGTTCATCCATTCGATGGGGCAGAAAACGTGACTCATTTGAGAAGACAACCCTTTGTCAATCAGCGGAGGTCCAATTCCGATACTGCCATGAAAATTGAAAATTTTTCTGCCCATGCAGCTTTTGTTAGCAGAAGTGTAGTGACCATCTGTCTGCTTTGGACCCTCATATGCAGAGGGGTTCGTATTAGACACACGTCTAGTGCCCCCTGGTTCATTTTAGCGGTGAGCTTCTCCAGTGTAGTGTGTCTGTCTGCCCTTGCATGACTTCATAGCTGATGTTCAAATGCCACATCAGTGACACATCACTTATTCGCAATGGTGCCACTTGTCCACCCATGGTGAACTTTCACCACAGCGGCACACAAACAACTCACATTCTGCACAGGTTCACAAATACTGCCATCCTTGGCCCGAAAGCAAATAATTGTCCCTTTTTGCAACTCTGATAAATTATTTCTTTTAGCTATGACAGCAACAAATTTCTTCCATGGGCTATGTGCTGCTGACTTAAAAATTACTGATTGGTTAAAATAATGTGACTTCACTATGTATATAGTTTTTTACAAAGTACTTTTGTTACTTATTCAGTTACCCCATGGTCCAATGTTGATGTTGAGGTGTCCTATAATGACCATGTGAGCACCAGTACTGAACCAATGGAATTAGGTGGCCTAGTCTGATGAAGATAGATGGCACAGGAGGAACTATGGGAAGAAGCCGAGGCAACAGAGGCATTTTGATGCCCTGGATAATGTTCTGCTGGGAAGGTCCTGGCATCATGTGGATGTTGCACATACTGTAACACCGACCTAAACACAGTGCAGACAAGTACCCCTCTTCATGGCAGTGGTATTCCATAATGAAAGAGTTACATTTCAGCAGGTTAATGTCCATCCACACTGTACAAAACTGTCCAGGAATGGTTTGAAGAACATGACAAAGAGTTTGTGTTGACTTAAACTCCAAATTCTCCAGATCCCTATCTGATCTAGGATCTGTGGATGCTGGAGAAACAAGTCTGATCCATGGAGGCTCCACTTTTTCACCTAAAATATCTGCTAACATCTTGATGCCACAGGACATGTTCAGAGGTCTTGGGGTACCCATGTTTTAAAGCGTTAGCTGTTCTGAAAACACAAGGAGAGCCTACACAATGTTTGACAGGTGATTTTACTTGTATGGCTGACTGTTGTATGTCACACACATAAGTAGCTAACACATTGGACACATGATGGGTACATGCTGGAAGCTAGCCACCTAAACCAGGTAAATTGAACATATGTTGAACACATACATCATGTATATTAAATCATACTGCCCAGACACCCCTAACATATAAGACATCTGCGGCACACAGCCATCACATGCCAGTCCGCCCATACATGCTACTTGCACACACACCCGCTCATTTTACATGTACAGTACACACATTACATATTTCTTTGTTAGTGTATGGTAGATATATGCTGCTAACACTGCACACATTAATTACATTCCAATACTTATCTTCTTTAACTGGTCACAGACATCTCAGGACCATGGTCCTTCTGAACCTTGCCCACTGATGCTGATAGATCTTTCTTCTCTGCAAACTTGCATTTACTCGGCTCTAAAATCAAGCAAATTATCTGGAACGTCCATTCCTGAAAACGGTCGTTCCTGGCAATCTGGCCTTGTAAATGTGCAGCCAATCACGGGTGATCCTGTTGTTCATGTAGGCACCAAGGTTCATAGTTTCTGGGCAGCAGATCTGCTGATCAGAGACCGTGACTCTATATGAGGACAAGGGATCGCAATAGCGATCCCTCATCCTTATACGGTTAAGGAAATCACTGCATGTAAATGCAGAGGTCTCCTTCACTAAAAGAGCAGCCAACTATTGGGAAGGTACTCTTACTTCCCGACAATCAGCTGCTCGGTCTTCCCATGTAAATCCAGCTTAACTCTAGTCAGTCCCATGACTGAAACCTAACATAAAGGTAAACCCTCACCATGTCTCCTCACTCAACCCCTTCCCCCTCCAAGCTTAGTCATTAACCCTTTCCCGACCAGCGTCGTAATAGTACAGCGCTGGCCGGGTCTTTAAAGATGTCGCCCGCTCCTGAGCAGAGCGGGTGCCATAGCCACGGGTGAACTGCTGTTTCTTATAGCAGACTCCCGCGGCTAATGTCCGCAATCGGCAGTAATGCCGATTGCGGACATTTAGCCCCACGACATCTGAGCGCGTGAAACACCGGAAGCGTGCGCTCCCGGGGATGCTCCAGCTCCCCCGTGCATCAATCGGAGGAGCCGGAGTGTGGGTGCAGCAGCCCCTGTCTTTGTGAATGACAGGAGGCTGCTGCATAGTATTTCCTATGGAGCCCTTGCCTGTAATAGGGCTTCATAGGAAACTAGCAATTATGAGAATAGCAATCTAATGATTGCTTGTTATAGTTCCTTATGGGAACCATAAAAAAGTGTAAAAAAAAAATTAATAAAGTTTTTAAAAATAAAAAAAACATAAAAATATAAATCACCCTCCTTTTGCCACAAATAAAAAAAAAGAACTAAAAAAAATAAAAATAATACACATCATGGGTGTTGGCATGTGCGAAAATGCCCATAGTATAAAAATATAAAAATATATTTCCTATACGACAAACAGCAAAACCGAAAAAAGCATCAAAATGGCCGATTCGCTGTTTTTGGTTGCTTCATTTTCTACAAAAAGATTTAATAAAAAGTGATCAAAAAGTCATACACACCCCAGAATTGTATCAATGAAAAGCTCAGATCGCTCCGCAAAAAATGAGCTCCCATACAGCTCTGTACACATAATTACAAAAAATGTATAGGGGTGAAAATATGGCGATAAAAAAAATTGGATTTTTTTCCACTTTTTTATTATTTTATCACTATCAAAACGCAAAAAAAACTATACATATAAGGTATCGCGAGATTCGTACTGACCTTTAGAATGAAAGTAACTGGTCAGTTTTATAGCACATCAAACGTCGTAAATTAAAAACCCGTAAAACTGTGGTGGAATTCACCCATTTGGTTTTATTTTCCCGCTTCCCACTACATCATATGCAATATTAAATGGTGGCGTTGGAAAGTACAACTTGTTCTGCAAAAACCGCGCCCTCATATGGCTATGTGAACAGACAAATAAAAAAGTTATGGCTCTGAGAATGCAGGGAGAGCAAAACGAAAACACAAAAACAAAAAAACCTCCGGGGTAGAAAGGGTTAGTCTATGTCTAAATGGATGGGCCTACTCCCCTACGACCACCTTTGCAGCTGTTAGTTAGATCGATGACAATCATTTCATCTTTGGTGAGCTTTACTTTGAAGATAATGTCCACCAATGGGACAGACTTCAAAAACTAGTGTAACAGGCACCAAAAAATGCATTTAAAAAAGCCTACATATTTATTTCAAAGGTGAGAAGAAAAATGTATGCTAACAAATAGTAGTAATAGACAAACACAAAAATGCAACAGCACTCTGCAACCAGCACTCTGCCCTGCCTCTATGCTAGAAGCTATAAGAGGTCGTTAGTGTACATTTTGATCAAAAGGTAATAAGCCACTCACCACGTCAAGGCCGCCTCTATGAGTGGTCCTAACGCTAAATCCTACCTGTTATGGGCCATGACAGCCACATAAAATCCAGGGAGTGTGGGCCCAGCATGCATGCTAAAAAAGGACGTGCTGACTAACACCCCTCCCCCCTTGTGTTTCTAAATAGTAGTAATAGGGCATGTTTCATTCCTTCTTTTCCCAATTTCAGCTGTTAGAAACAATCAGGGTACAAACGTAAAAACAAAGGTGCAATGGCACACTGCAGCTAGAGCTCCGTCATGCCACTATGCTGGATGTTAGATGAGGCATTAGTTTATATTTTGGCCAAATTATGTAAGCCACCCACCACTTCACGGTTGCCTCTATGAGTGGTCCCTAACATTAATTCTTACCTTTTATGGGCCATATCAGCCACACAAAATCCAGGGAGTGCAGGTGCAGCATGCATGCCAGATACACTCTGCTTGTAACCCCGTCTGGTGCCATACAGCCTTCATCAGATCAAGGGATGCAAATACCAACATGCATGCTGAGCCCACTAGTACTTCTCCTGGAACCAAATGGCTTCTGGTAAGTTCTATAAAGCAATCAGGGTACCCAAATATGCTTGAGATTGTTGGAAGATCAAGTCAAAAATGTTTGACCAAATTTTATCTGTAGTGTATGGCCAAGCGAATACTTTTGCATATATGTTAGGTCAGACATGACACAGGGCTTGTGCCAGGGCTAATCTAGTATTAGAGATGTCATAAGTAATGCACATTTTTGAAAATAAATATGGCAGACTTCAAGTGAATTAGTGGCATTTTTACACAACATCAACATTTTTTGTCTTCCGAAATGGTAAATTTAGGCTTTTTTTACTTTAACTTACAATATTTTTAATAAGTAAACCAACTGCTAAGTGAGATAAGAGAGATTTTAGGCAAAACATAATACTAGACAGTTCAATTTTTTTACATTCCAAATCAAAAACATTCATTGTTGTCTGGAGTTAGGTAAAGTGCAGAGTGATTGCGAGAATGACCCTTCTGTCCATATGTATTAGTCAGTAGGATACGTTTCAATGACTGAAGATGGACATATATAGGGTTTGACACCGTCATCGAGGTTACTAGCAGCCATCAGCCCACGGCTACCCAGAGAAGACTGCTCAGCCCTTTATCTGTTTGCCAACCGCCCGTTGTTCGCCAAAATTATTAGACTCTTCTTCCCATGAAGATGTCCAGAAGAGCAATTAAGTGACACAAAAATGTAAGAGAAAATACAAAGCCAGCACTTAATGGTCTGTGTCATCTTTTCATGATCATAATGTTCCTGACATCTCAATTATTTGGTCTCATCTAAAATATGGGTAAATATTACTAAAGTCCATAATGTTTTTTCTGTTTGTTCTGTTTTTAATATAGTGATTATTGATTTAATACCATTTGCTTAGCCTTCTTGTCTTGTGCTATAGCCCCGAGGGGATCCTCTGTTGTCCTTTATATAAGACCTCATGAAGATGATAAAATTTGGCCATTACACCCTCTGTGCTGTAAAGAGCTGTACTATTAGACAACAGTATGCCTCCAATTTCATGTTCGAACCTGGGCCTTGGTATCTGAGAGGGTCCAAAGAGTCTCCTACCATAGCTAGGAGGCTTTTTTCAGATCTTGTACCCTGGAACTTCCCTGGTCCTATTAAGGACGTCCTCTGTTTGACACAAGGAGAAATTTTGGAAAGAATGGATGCTTTACTAGCAAGCTCTCTGTAATATTATATCTATGCTGTAGTGGCAACTGCAGCTGATCATCATGGGGTCCTACTTTTACGCCAGGTTCAGACCACATTTTACGTTCACCAGGAGTTTGTGAACCTTCCACTTGGGAATTCTCCGATCCCACCTGGAAATGCTCACTTATGGTGGGGTTTGTGTTAACCAACCCATTATTTGGCAGGACAGAGCAAATTTGCCAGGACCGTCTCTAAATATCATGGTCGGGACAGTTGGCAACTATGGTTTTGCAGAAAATTACATCTTATGGTGTCTCCAGATCTATGAAGTATTTTTAACTTTATACCATCAAAATAAATATTGTTATTCTCGATAATGATGCTTATTTTCTAAACTGATTGGGGTGTCTGTTGACATGTAGAATTGTGACTAAAGCTCTGGAGTGCAACACAGCCTGTAACGCATAGTGGCCCACATCCATTAATACATTTTTGGGGGGCACAATGCTGCATTTAAGCCAAGCCCCTTTCTAGAAAAGACACGCCCCTTTTTTCTAAGCCACATCCCCTTTTACGATGGGTCACATACAGTTCTTAGTATGAAATTGTTATGAACTTCTGCACAATGCTCCATCCCCACTATCTAAGGCTGATTTGAACTTAGGTGTAGTAGGAGAAAATGAGAAAAAAGGAAGGACATTTCATTATTTTTTAAATATCTTCTAAGCTAAAAAGATAACATTTCTCGAAATGAGTTAAAGGTCTGAGGCTGTGCTATTGTGGAGCAGAGTTAGGCTTATTGCACACAAATGTTTTTCTTGCGAGTGTACGGGCCATTTTTTGCATTCAATATACAGTCCGTATACGGAACCACTCATTTTAATGGGTCCCCCAAAAAAACTGAAGTTTTTTCATGTGCATTCTGTATTCGCATTTCTGCATTTCAGTTCCGTTAAAAGATAGAACTTGTCCTATTCTTGTCCGTATCACGGACAAGGATAGTACTGTTCTATTAGGGGCCAGATGTTCCATTCCGCAAAAAATGGAATGCACACGGATGTCATCCGTTTTTTTGGTGGATCTGTTTTTTACGGACAGCAAAATACTGAAAAAGTCACACGGTCGTGTGCAATAGGCCTTATATGGATCTGAATCACCAAAAAGGATATCTTACTTGTCGTGTCAGGAGGCAGTTATGTAAATAAAGTTAGTGCAGAAGTCAGAAAGAGAACATGTTATCAGAATCTCAGTAGTGCAGCCTCAGGGATTCAGTGTGAAATGTCCATAGATTTCTTTGCCTGACGCCACCACCAGGGGAGCTCAGAAGCTTTCTGCATTTTGTGTATGAATTCAATATTAATGAAGTAAGCTCCTAAGCTCCACCTAGTGGTGGCTCCAGGCAGCCACTTTATCACTCAAATACCTGCACTTTCAAATGAATTCAGGATATGCTGTTGTGGGTGTACATGAGTAACAGCACTATTTCTGGTCTTTATATTACTTGCATCTAGCATTTGTAGCAGTTTTCCCTACTGCAGGCTACATCTTTAATTCTCAGCTAGTGCGTAAAGACTATCTGCTATGCTATTTCCCATGGAATACATAAAGAGAGAAGAGGCGTCTTGCTTGCTTACTTACCCAGAATAACCCAGAAGCACCATATAGGACATTATAGAGAGATATTAACTAGTATCGATGAGAACAAAGCACCTGGGGTGAGATATAACACTGTGTCTGTGCCTGTGTCTGTCTCACAGCAGCTAATTCCCCCTCCCCTCTTCATAGATGTCTATGTAAAGCTAGGTAAAGTAATTTGACTTTTTGGTGAGCTGACAGTCTTCATCCCTCAAGACTTACCAGAGAATTGTAAGTGAACATTAGTTTAGGAAAGGGAGGAGGCAAATAGCTATTAACCAGAGAAAGAGGCATTTTTCTCCGATAAGATATATTACAAAGTTTCTTATAGTAGCTTGAATTACTGATTTTTTACAAAATTGTACGTAAAGCTAGTGAATAATTGATGCCAGAACTTTTGGAGACATGTATCGGAATTTGATGTTTGACAGCTATATGAATTAAGAAAAAATCAGCACCTAATTTTAAACCTAAAATTAACATAATTAAAGGTAAAGATTCACTGAAATAGTCAACACTCTTATTGGCGCTTCGATTTATTCTTGTCTGCGTTACTGTAACTCATTACTAATCGGTCTCCCCCTCACTGAACTCTCCCCTCTCCAATCTATCCTGAATGTCGCTGCCAGGCTCATCTATCTGTCTAAGCACTAAACTGATGACTTCACCATTCACCAGTCACTACATAATTTCCCTTTTCTGGGCTCCATCTCTAATTCTCAGTTGTCCGTGAGTTATTGGGTGGAGACTGGCCGCAATGTGGTCTCCTCTACAGTGCACAGAGAGGAGGATTTTCTCTTGCTCACTCACTCAGAAGCACCGTATAGGACATTATAGAGAAATACTAAAACGGTATTGATGAGAAAAAGTTAATGGTTATTACCTACACAGTGTAGAATAAAATATATGCTTATCTTAAATGGCCCTTAAAGAGTTGGAGAGGTATAAAGTGTGCACCCTATGGGCAGAGGAGGGTAGCCCTTGCTGGCAAGCTGGCCACACCTTGCATGAAGGGACAGAGCAACCCCAGCAGAACATCGAGAGCAGGAGGAGGGTCTGTGCCACCAGGATATAGAAATCCTGGATCGGTAAGTAGGGCAGCGGTGGCCGCTGTAGGAGGGGATGGTCCTGAGCCCACTCCCAGGGAGGAATGGGGAACCCCGGGTGAGTGCAAGTGCAGCTCTCAACAGGACGTTAATAAAATTGATCTCTGTGGTAGAGCAGGGAGCGGTTTATATTCTTCTGTGGCATAGGGTGAAATGTGGGGCACTTAGGGGACATTATTGTTTATTAAGTGGGCACATCAGGACATTACTATTACTTTTCAGGGGGCACTTACAGACATTATAACTTTTCAAGGGGTACTTCAGGGTATTATTACTATTTAAGAGGACATTGAGAGGTATTAATCCTTTTTCAGGTGACACTCAAGGGCATTATTACTAGTGATGAGCGGTAATGGCAATATTCGAATTCGTGATATTTCATGAATATTTAGAAATATTTCGAAAATTCGTTATCTCCAGTCATTATTTTCTTGATTGCTGAAATCGGCAATTTAAAAATTTGCATACAAAAATTCGCATTCCAACTACTACTCCTACTCCTAAAATCAAAGACATTGCAGCCTTCTCATTAGCCCACAGGCTAGAAGCAGGGAGGGATCATGTGTACTGTTTAAAAAAAAATCTCGAATATTCAAAATGATGAATATATATCACTATATTAGAAATATTCACGAATTCTCAAAGTGCCAATATTCGTGATAAAAATTAGCAATTTGAATATTCGTGATCAACACTAATTATTACCTTGCATGGGCACTAAAGAGGTATTAATACTGCGCAGGGCACTAATACTCTGTGCCTACAATATTTGGCACTTTTACTCTGTGGTGCACTGTAACCATCTAGGACACTATATCTGGCACGGTGTATGTGGGACTATTATATTTGTGGTCAATGTCTGCCTATGTGGCACTATTTTTGGGGGGTAATTATAGTTATGACACTATTTAGGAAGTATAGTTTTTGGGGGCATCATACCACACAATAAACACAGTAGTTGGGGTTTTGTGGGGCACATTATTATTATTGGGCATAGTATGAAGGGCACTACTACTAACAGGGTACTCTTGGAGAGAATTATCACTTTAGGGGGCACTGTCACTAATGAGTGCACTCTGGGAGAGAATTATTGCTATTGGTGGGACTTTTGGGAGAACTTTGGGGACTATCTGTATAGCCCTGATATTTCAAAGGTATAGTCTTCGGGGAGCACAGTGGGTGCAGTATTGGGGGGCAGAAGGATAACCGGGAGGAGGATGATAGGAAAGTGGTGAACTTGAGATAACTGTGTGGCAAACTCTACAGAGATGAGACATGGCTGAAAGAAGTCGTAAAGTGTTGTTCTGACCAAATGAAGAAGATGAGGGAAGAGAATGTCTGGATGTACGAGGTATGTGGTGCTGTATTCTCCGGTATGTGTAATAGGGCTGAATGCAATGTCTATCCAAATATGTCTTTAGCATTGTCGCTGGGGGTGGAGCGGAAGTTGGACACATTTACATTCAGTTTTGTGCCATAAATCTTTTGAGACCCTCACCAGAGCTCCACAACCTTCTAACAACTGATCGGTGGTGGTACGGGGTGTCAGAACCCCACCCATCAGACCATCAGGTCATCAATATTCTACTCCCGGAAAACCCCTTTAACCCCTAGCCATGCCTCTGTATCTACAGTAAGTGTATAGAAGTCAAACAACACCAGAAGAAAGGCTCCTTCTCGTCCATGGAGAATTAGCACATGCCATTATCAAATGAGAAGACGCCTGCTTAGCCTTTTTCATGTCAAATATCTGTAAAGACGAGAGCGTTCCCACGAGAAACTGTAATTAACTGGATTGTGTAAACCAGATGCTTTATGCCTGTACGTCAGTGAAATGCAAACCGCAACCTGACTGGTAACTTATCCGAGGTATGTTCTGCAAGATTCACAAAAATATGTCTACGTCCTCAGAAAGCTAAGAAGAAGCTGCAATTGATGAGGCGAACCTGCCACATGAATGTGAATGAATGGTCTGCCGAGTGTTCAACACTTCTCTTCTCCTTCTTCTTTTCAAAAGGAATTTTTCACCCCGGGCCAGAAGCCTTTGTGTCAGGAAGACTGTCTCTTCTCTATACTCAAAGGCTGTCAAAGATGACTGAGATTTGAAACTCTTTCTGATGTTGATGGGGTCAAAAGAGGCAGAACTACAAACTACTGCTGGAAAGATATCTGGGACCAAAGCTACTGATGTAGCAGAGTTCAGTTTGTTTATTAACCCTTTGAGGATTGGTTGAAGATCTCTCCAATGTTAATGAGAGTTCTGGTCCTCAGAGCTCACTTTTTGGATATTTTTGAGCCGATGTGATGAAGTGACGAGTATCATTTGAGTAATTGGAGATTTATTTTCAATTAACTAATTTTCACCTTCTTCCAATCTTGTTAATCAAAATGGTGGTTAGTAAATTTGTAAATCAGGGCTTCCACCCCTGCCCAGAATACATAATTAGGATGGTGCCTATGCATCCTCAAAGCTGAATGGCCAAGTCATTGGTCAAAGCCCCACTAAACGCTTAACTCCACCCTCAGAGCCATAGGGACTCCCATTGTGCCTTCTTGTGCCCCCCCCCCCCCAAATGCTCCTTCTATTTGATAAAACATAGATTTCATATTAATGAGTTAAACGGGTTGTCCCATGAAAAATATTCTAGTTTTCAAACCAGCCCCGGGATCTGAATACTTTTGTAATTGAGTTATTCAGTAAAATATGTCTGTAGAGCGCCACCGTATTTCTCTGTCCACCTCGCTGAGGTGGACGCACATGATCGGTTCCGTCCTTCAACTGCCTCCTGAGCTGTTATAGGGAGAAAGCTGCAGCAGAAAGGACATGTCCTCTGAGCTGCAGCATAAAGGACACACTCTGAGATGCCAGTTTGATATAAATCGAGTAGAACAATGGAAGCAATGAATGATGATATCTCTGGATCCGTATGAGTTAGACTGGCCTGGCTCTAGCTGTGTTAGAAAGAGATTATCATGCATTATACTATCTCTGATTTTCATTTTTTACATTACTCATGGGATAACCCACAGATGTCAGTATGGACTCCATTCTATGGGTGCCATATTATCGATTCTTGAAAAGGTAATGTGAATGGACCTCGAGTTTTGAGTCCTTTGACCTTTTCTATGTAGTATACAAAAGCTGGCCTACTGCCTAGGAAAGGGTCAGCGGGTCCTTGATGTACTTTGGAGACTGGTGAAGCATGGCTAAGGGCTCATTCACATCACCGTTCAGCCTTTAGGAGTCTCCTGCTCCGTTTAGGAGCAGGAGAAGGGAAAGGACGGATTTGGCACATAACTGAGCCCTTATGTGTCCACTCAGAAGATGATTTTAAAATGGACACCTAACGGACCCCATTATAGCCTATGGGGTCCTTAGGCTCCGTTTGGCTCAGTTATTTGCCGAATCCATCCTTTCCGTTCTCCTAAACGCAGGAGCAGGAGAACGGAAAAGCTAAACGGTGATGTGAACGAAGCCTAAGTTGTTGTTTTTTTATGCAGGTTTGCCTCTGATTATTTAAATTTTTCTACTTATTTTATGTATTTTTAATTTCCTATTTACTTACAGTACTTGATGTATTTATATAACGCCACCACATCTGCAGCGCTGTACTGAATTTGTCATCATTTACATCAGCTTATGTCCTCATTGGGTATCACAATCTAAATTCTCTATCACTATGGTTTTGATGTTGATTTTCCTCTCATGTCTTTAAAAATATTTTATTTACAAAATGGCACCGCTTTAGTGACTTGATGTGAGTACTTGTATATTCCCGGTCTGACCTCCTCAGCCTCCATTTAGTAAGTTTTATACTATGTATTTTGATATGGATTTTTTGATATATTATATAGACGGCAGGATCTGGGGTAGGAGGGGTTAGGTAGTACCGCCTCCTTATTATCACTTACCCATTAGGGTGTACATGTGTATATATATCTGTGTGCACAAGGTGTAATCACTATGCTTGAGAAAGACCGAGTGTCGAAATGTCGCATACTGGGTGAATAAATTGCACAGCTTTTCAAGAAGAGTGCCGTGGTTTTCGTCTTTTCTTCAGAAAAAAAAGTAAAACACACTCTGGTGGTTTCTATTTTATTTTTATTCCCCAAGCATAATTTTCTTGTGGCTTTCCCTTTCTATTACATTTGATATGGGCATGTATAGATTTGGCTCCTCGGGGGTGGGCCTACAGCAGTGGTTTTACCTAGACTATATTGATTGTACTTTTGTTTTTTGTTTTTTTTACATCTTGTTCCCCCAAACATCATATGAGACCCTTAGGAAACATGTTATCCTTTTATTTATTTATCCCATTGCTTTTCCTTTTAATTTGGGCTAGCATATCAGCAACGATAGCAGGAAATATAACCTATTTGCTAACATTACAGAACTGATCTCTGAATCACCTACACAAACCTTTTCTGTTGCATCAACATACCCCGGAATGTGTGGTGTGAAATGGCCAGCTTAAAAAAAACAAAAAACAAAACAGGAATTCACAATACTCTGTCATGAGACGTTTATGCTATAAGTGTCCATGTGTGGCCACCCAGTGGTTGTTATATGTATTGCAGCCAGTCAAATATACTGAATTTGTTTAATGAGAAATTTGTGTCTAAAAAGAAATCAAAGGAAAAGTCATGGTGGACATACCGCGCCAAACTACCTTCATGATTACCAGGACTTTATATTATGGTGAGATGGTAATAAATAATGATTGCCAAAATTTGCTTTGTGATGAAATCATGTATGAAGTCATACATCACCGCGCACAGGATTTTATTCAAGATCTTCAATCAAGATGGTGGAGGCCGGCCCATCGCCAGCGAATAGAGGAGTTAAGTATAATTTTTTTTTTTTACATCATTTCACGGAAAATCCTCGCTACCACAAACCACAAGGAAATTCGGCTTCGCGGGGAATTGAATTTTCCCTGAAATTCGGATCAAAGTCCTTTGATTCGCTCAGCTCTAGTAATAAACCGTTCTTGCTTTTTCTATGGGGTGATTCGTTTTCTGAGCCAAATGACAATCTCAGCTCTGCAACATCTGTATTCAAGATTTGTATTATTTTTATAATTTCATTAACAGATGGGGTCAGCAGTGAAGAAGGCTAATGATCAGACAGAGCAGAGCAATAGAATAGAAGAATTGCACTGAGACAATGTATCATTGGCTGCTGTATAGAAGATGGGAGGCTAAAGGCAGAATAGTTATTCATAGGACTCTGCTTAATCAATGCATTTAATCCTCCGATGTGTATTTCAGGCGGTGGATTGGTAATGTTACCATGACTGCGGATGCAGGAGCCAGACAAATCTTCTGTTGGGTTTAATACGAGATAGCGAGGCACGGTATTCTTGTCTGATGTGCAATACAGGGAGAATCATCGCTCAGGGCGCCATGCAAAATTCAAGTGGAGAACATGAAATAGGAATCTCTCTGTGCAAGATATTCCATGGCTTTAATGAATTAATAGAATTAAAATTGTGGACCTAAGTGTCTTCCTCTTCTGGTTTAACCAAGTCGCATCAAGGTCTCCATTTTCTACGGTTCATTTTATTAATTTATTTATTTTACTTTAAAGAACTCATCTTATTTTCCTTCTTCGGATATATATATATATATATTTTTTCTATTGTAAATAAAAAAGAAAGTCTGCCAAATCGGGTCTTTTAAGGAATATTTACGGGTTTGAAGATTTTAAAGGGATTTTCCGGTTTTGTAGGAAAAAAAGGTTCTAAATGAAAAGTTTTGCAACTTTTTACTATTACACTAGGGGAGATAAAGAAAAATGTGCCAGAATTCTGCCCAAAAAAAAAAAACCACTTTTGCACAAGCTTTGCACCACATTTGTTATGCATTTTAACCCTTGAGGATTGGGATAATTTTTGTTTTCGCTCTTACATTTTTTCCTTTCTGCTTTCCAAGAGTCATAAATTTCTTTTTTCATAGGACAACTTGTGTTTCTTTAATGGCAACATTTAATTTACCATAGCTTCTTTTAAAAAATGGGGGTAAAAAAATTTTTGTGTGTTGAAACTGAAAAAAACACAATTCTACCGAGTTGCTTTTGGTTGTTTTATTTTTACTGAGTTCACTGCACTCTTAGGCCCCTTTCACACGGGCGTGATTTCCGCATTGCACCCGCACTGAATCCGGACCCATTCATTTCTATGGGGCTATGCACATGAGCGGTGATTTTCACGCATCACTTCTGCGTTGCCTGAAAATCGCAGCATGCTCTATATTGTGCATTTTTCACGCAACGCAGGCCCCATAGAAGTGAATGGGGCTGCGGGAAAATTGCAAGCATCCGCAACAAGTGCGGATGCAGTGCGATTTTCCCGCATGGTTGCTAAGAGACGGGACCCGATCTTTATTTTCCCTTATAACATGGTTATAAGGGAAAATATTAGCATTCTCAATACAGAATGCTTAGTAAAATGTGGATTAAGGGGTTAAAAATAAAAATAATTAACTCACCTTATCCACTTGATCGCATAGTTGCCGATCTCTTCTCTCTTCTTCAAGCATTAGCTGCCGGCTAAAGGACCTGTGGTGACGTCACATCACATGGTCCAATCACATGGGCCATCACATTGTGATGGACCATGTAATTGGACCATGTGATGAGCTCAGTGACCTCATCGCAGGTCCTTTATCCGACAGCTAATGAATGAAGAAGAGAGGATAGATCGGCAATTACGCGATCACTCCATTTTAAATGTTTCCCGCTTTCCCCTACATGGTATTTAACCAAAAATAGTGCCATTAGAAAGTACAACAAGCTATGTGAATGGAAAAATAAAAAAAGTTATGGCTCTGGGAAAATGAAAAAAAAAAATGAAAATGGCTCAGTCCTAAAGGGATTAAAATTAATAAAAACTTGAAAAAATGTATTCGCCATATTCTGAAAGCCATAACTCTGATATCTTTTTTCTACAGAGCTCTGTGAGGGCTCTTTTTTTTTTTGGGGGGGCAAGTTGTTGGCCTTTTTATGTATCATTTTTGATACACAACACATTTTTGGGTACATTAGACTCAAATTCAGTTCTAACTGCCCGAATTGATTTTAATATGTAAAATTGTAAAAGTGATATTATTAATAATATAACAATCTGTGACCTAATATAACTTAACCCTTTAGTGACCAGCCTGTTTGGGGCCTTAATGACCAATAGATGTTTTTTATTTATTCAACGTTGCCTTCCAAGAGCCATAGCTTTTATATTTTTCCATCTATGTAGCTGCATGAAAACTTTTTTTTTTTTTTACCGGACAAATCGTGGATTTTAATGGTGCCATTTTGGGGTACACATAACTTACTGATTAACTTTTATCAGGGTACTTTCACACTAGCAGCAAGGAAGTCCGACAGGCTGTTTCGGCAGGTGAACAGCCTGTCGGATCTGTGCTGCCGAAGGTGTACGCGTACCAATGGACTATCGCTCCGGCCCCGTTGACTATAATGGGGACGATTGGGAATTCCGGCGGCAGCACAGCAAATATGCCGCCGGAACAGCCTACCAGAGTTCCTTGCCGCTAGTATGAAACTAGCCTTAAGGGCTCATGCACACAAATGTTTTTCCGTTTCCGTTCCGTTTTTTTGCGTTCCGTATACGGATCATATACGGAACCATTCATTTCAATGGATCCACAAAAAAAACGGAAGGTACTCCGTATGCCCTCCGTTTCCATTTTTCCGTTCAGTTCAAAGATAAAACATGTCCTATTATTGTCCGCTTAACGGACAAGGATAGTACTGTTCTATCAGTGGCCAGCTGTTCCGTTCCGCAAAAAACAGAATGCACACCGACGTCATCCGTATTTTTTGCAGATCTGTTTTTTGCAGACCGCAAAATACTGCCCTAACTGTTTCTGGGAGGGAGCTGGGAAAAACAGCAATACTGCCACTGAGTTTTCATGTTATAAATTTAGCAGCATTCATTTTTCAGCATTAATAACATGACAACTACAGCGATACAGTAAATATATATATATATATTTATTTATATTTTACTACTTTTTTTAGGTAAAAAATTGTTTACATCTCTGCATCGCAAGACCCATAACTTTTTTTAGTTTTCTTTCTACGGAGTTGTGTGAGAGTTTGATTTTTGCGGGAATACTTGTAGTTTTTATTAGTATCATTTTGGGGTACATAACATTTTTTGATTGCTTTTCATTCCCTTTTTTCGTGGCAACTAAGCAAAAAGCAGCAAGTCTTCTTTTTTTTTCAAGTTGTTTTTTACGGTGTTCACTGTAAAGGATAAATTACCATATTTTTTGCTTTATAATCCATCATCTATTTATCCCCAGGACTCTGACTGTGACAAGGGGACATCCTCTGCGTCTGGATGAAAGAAGGTTTGTACACAAACATAGAAAAGGATTCTTCACTGTAAGAGCAGTGAGACTATGGAACTCTCTGCCTGAGGAGGTGGTGATGGTGAGTACAATAAAGGAATTCAAGAGGGGACTGGATTTATTTCTGGAGTGTAATAATATTACAGGCTATAGCTACTAGAGATGGGTCGTTGATCCAGGGAGTTATTCTGATTGCCTGATTGGAGTCGGGAAGAAATTTTTTTTTCCCCTTAAGTGAGGAAAATTGGCTTCTGCCTCACAGGGGTTTTTTGCCTTCCTCTGGATCAACTTGTAGGAAACAGGCCGAACTGGATGGACAAATGTCTTTTTTCGGTCTTATATACTATGTTACTATGTTACTATGTTACTATGTTACTATAAGATGAACTTTTTTCCTCCAAATGGCTGTGCGTCTTATAAAGCGAATACTAGTAAGCGCTTCTATTATGGAAGCTTTAACTAGTATATATTAGGTGCAGGGAGCAGGTGAAATGCTGTGAGCGCTGCTGGTACTCATGCACCTTTGTCTTCTTCTCTGGCCTTGCTACACTGCAGGTCCTGACCGCAAACAGCGTTTGGACATAGTTCGCGCACTATGACCCGACGCTGCACGCTCACACAGGAGAAGACAAGGGAGTATGACTGGAGGAGCGATCGCCGGACCTGGAGACGAGGTGCGGACCAGGAGAAGTAAGTGAAGTTCTTTATTTCAGCTATGATCTGAGGTCTCATGGGGGTCTGGCATGGAAGTCTGATCTGAGGTCTGATGGGGGGTTCTGATGTGGAGGTCTCATAGGGTTCTGGCATGGAAGTGTGATCTAAGATCTGATGGGGGTCTGACATGGAGTTTAACTTCTCATAGGGTCCTGGCATAGAAGTCTGATATAAGGCCTGAGAGGGATCTCGCATGGAGGTTTGATGGAGTCTGACATGGAGGTCTGATGTGAGTTCCTGATATGGGGTCTGAACTGAGTTCCTGATTTGGGGGTCTGATCTGAGGATCTGATATGGGGGTCTGATCTGAGGATCTGATGTGCGATCTGATGAAAAATATTTTTTCTTATTTTCCTCCTCTAATACCTGGGGTGCATCTTATAAAGTGAAATATACGGTATGATGATAAATACATGAGGAGATTTTACTTTTGCAATTCTTTCCTTTTGAAAAGAATTTTTTCAATCGAAAAAAGGTGTATTTTTTAAAACTATTTAGTAGACCTACAAGAGGACTATAATAGGCGATCTTTTTATCGCTTCTAAAATACATTGCACTATTCCTATAGTGCAATGCACTTTAATCTCAGTGCTATACTGACATTGACCAGTAGGCTTCGTCAAAGAGGGACAGCCTGCTGGGAAATGCTGGAGGCAGGTCTGGGGCCTATGCTAGGCCTCGACCTGCCTGCACTGACATCGTCACCCAGCGATCTCATTTGTGGGACGTTGATGGGATACAGAGGGAGTCCACTGCCTCGGTAACTGCTTACATGCGACAGGCGCCATTACCTGCGGTATATAAGATAATGGTATGGATAACTGGCCTAGGTCTTCCCCGTCACATCTTTAAAGCTTGTAAAAAAGCGAGATCTTGACATAGGGGCCACTTAATATGGTGGATTTGGTGATCTCTGTAATGGAGACACCCTTTTGCTCGGTTTTCCTTCCTTTGAGGGATATCTGGCTTTCATTGTGTTGTAGACCCATAACTGGGGCTCCACATTTATTTTGCATATTCCTGTTTCCCAGGGAGCTTTGCACTTTGGATTGCTGTGTTGAGACTCTTAAATGAGGCTCCTCGATGTTTTCTGTAGCTGGTCTCCCTGAGATCAGCTATTGCTTTGTTTCACAGACAATTGACATGGATAGTGGAGAAGAATGTTTTTCTGTTCCCTTATTGTGTTGGTTCTGAGGGTTTCATCCTTGATGGTCAAAGGAAATGGTCAGATTTCCAATTTACCACCCCTAAATCCAGCCTGGGCTTGAAATTTGTGTTAAGAACCTCATATATAAAGGTATATGGGATCTAGACTTGGTATTCTTTATTCGAAAGAGGGCTTCGATGTACCTCAGCTCTTCAGCTTTCCAGTGCTGGCAATAACTCTCAGTCCAGTGAAGCCCTCACAAGACAGGTATCATTTTAATCAGTAGGATCAACTCTACCAGCCCAGTATTCCTCGTGTAATAGGGTGGATTCTGCTGACGGGTGCCCTTTAAAGCTCTACAGGGCTCAATGGGATTGTCCACGACTCAGGCAATACATTATGAAAGCAGACAAAAGCCATCAGTAAGCATCAGATGACCAATTTTACCAAGTTGCAAAGACTCTCTTACATTTATTAACACCATCTGAGAACTCAGAAGACTGAGGTTATGAGAAATATCGATTGACTGAGTTGATTTTTTATTTGTCCAGTTTCTGCTGTTTCCTACTTATGAAGACATAGAAAATAATGGATCACTTCAACAGTATAAACACATCAACCCAAATTGCAATATAAATAGCATAACTTCTCTTTTATAGAAGTTGGATAAAGTACAGACGCTTCAAAGCACAGATTTTCAGCTGGCATCACAATTTCCCAGGTTAATTTTTTCATAATTTTCACACATCTGTAATCAAAATATGATTTCATGTATCTATGGAAATTCAGAAAAAATACATCAGAAATTCAGCTCTGGTACCATGACAAGTAGTCATGGGGTCACATAGAAAAAGTTAAAATGTGCCCCACTCCACTATTGCCTCCTTCAGCTGCATGTGAGTTCAGAACATAAAAAATGTTTGATTATCTTGGTACTCAATATGTATGAGGTGTGTTTTCCTAATGAACAGGGATCGTGTATTGAATGATGTCACTGAACAGTAGTGCTATACACATGGATGTCAGAAAGATGCCTTCCAAACAGTGGCGTACATAGGGAAGTAAGGGCCGCATAGCAAGGATCAAACCAGGCCCCCCACAGTTTTCACCCCCAGTAGAAGATGAGATGGTCCCAACTGGGCCACCTCGTGCCCTGAGCCCCATAGCAGTCGCATGGTCTGCCGATATGGTAGTTACGCCCCTGCTTCCAAAGCAACTAGTTATAATCCGCCATTGCACAGGCATGATGTGCAACGTGATATTACAGTACAGAGATACTTTATAAGATCACAGACCAGGAACCAAAAAAACAGAGATGTCACAGTACAGGAAAAAAGCACACAGTAATGTCACAGTACAGGAGTAAAGTATACAGTGTCACAGTACAGAGATAATAAACACAGTGATGTGACAGTACAAGGATAATAAACACAGTGATGTCACAGCACAGAGATAATAAACATAGTGATGTCACAGTAAAGGAATTATAAACCCAGTGATGTCACAGTACAGGGATAATAAACACAGTGATGTCACAGTACAGGGTTAATAAACACAGTGATGTCACAGTACAGGGATAATAAACACAGTGATATCACAGTACAGGGATAATGAACACAGTGATGTCACAGTACAGGGATAATAAACAAAGTGATGTCACAGTAAAGAGAAAATAAACACATTGATGTCACAGTACAGGAGTAAAGCATACAGTGATGTCACAGTACAGATAAAATAAACATAGTGATGTCACAGTACAGAGATAATAAACACAGTGATGTCACAGTACAGGGATAATAAACACAGTGATGACACAGTACAGAGATAAAAAAAACATTGATTTCACAGTTAGAGATAAGCGAATTTCTCAAAAATTCGATTTGGTAGGTTCGCCAAATTTTCCAAAAAGATTCCATTAGATAGGAATTTATTTGTGGTGAATCGCGTTAAAAATACAGCTATTTCCTGGCTGCAGAGAGCCTGTATAGTGGTGTAGAACACTGTGTCTTGCAGTAACACGCATAGGGAGTCTGCTGTGGTAGTGAAACAATACTGTGAGTCAGTATGACACGCAGATGACAGGCGTCGCTCTTAGAATCACTGCACACTTCACTTATTTGGGCAGTTATGGGGCCAAAATTGACCAAATAACTTCAAGTGTGAACTCAGCCTTACAGATCAATGTTAGCACCAGGTATAAAGAACCGTGCAGAGGCCCAAGATCCTACTATAGCATGAAAGAGCGCACTCCTTTTACACCATCATCAGCTGATTCCACATAGATTTCTACAAAACCTGTTCTATTAAATGCTTATACGGTACAAGTAGAGCCCCATGACAGAGTGGAGAGGATGTCAGCAATAAGTTAGTGTTGACGTCACTGATTATTTTGTCCTTTATCTTATCAGAGTGTTGAGGTTGAAGCAGCATGAGGAGACCACAGATAGGTGATGTGGCAGCATGAGGTGACCAAAAAGTGGCCAAGTGACTGAGTATTGAGTTGGCAGCAGCATGATGAGACCACAGAGTGGCCCAGTGACAGAGTGATAAGTTGGCAGCAGCATGAGGAGACCACAGAGTGGCCAAGTGACATAGTGGTGAGGTGGCAGCAGCATGAGGAGACCATAGAGTGGCCCAGTGACAGAGTGTTGAGGTAGGGGCAATACCAATACCAGCTGAAGATAGTGGGTGGCAGTAGGAGCACCTGAAAGCAAGTGTGGCTTCAGGCGGGTGGCAGAGGGTTGAGGTAGCAGCAGCATGAGGAGACCACAGAGAGGTGATGTAGCAGCAGCATGAGGTGACCACATAGTGGCCCAGTGACAGAGTATTGAGTTGGCAGCAGCATGAGGAGACCACAGAGTGGCCCAGTGACAGAGTGTTGGGGTAGCAGCAGCATGAGGAGACCACAGAGTAATGATGTGGCAGCAGCATGAGGAGTCCACAGAGTGGTGAGGTGGCAGCAGCATGAGGATATCACATAGTGGCCCAGTGACATAGCGGTGAGGTGGCAGCAGCATGAGGAGACCATAGAGTGGCCCAGTGACAGAGTGTTGAGGTAGGGGCAATACCAATACCAGGTGAAGATAGTGGGTGGCAGTAGGAGCACCTGAAAGCAAGTGTGGCTTCAGGCGGGTGGCAGCATCAGAATAGTAGCTAAAGCAGGTAGCCAGAAGCAACAGGTCTCTTTTGAAAAAGTTTAGGTGTGGCACCATGGATGATCTATTGAAAAATAGCACCTCCATATTTAAATATGGAGGTGCTATATTTAAATTTTTTGGGGTAATATGTTTAGATTCGTATAGGCTCTCCTCAGTATAATGATATTTACATACCCGGTACTTAATTTGGTGTGTAACATGGATGATCTAGTCTGATGCATCAGGCACTGGTGTTTGATAATCCTGGCTGATCCACGCCTTATTCATCTTCACAAAGGTCAGTTTCTACACATTTTGGGTGGACAGGCGAGTTCGGCTTGGCGTGACTATGGCCCTTGCCGCACTAAACACTCGCTCTGATGCCACACTGCTGGTGGTGCAGGAAAGCTTGTACAGGGCAAACTTGGCCAGTTGCGGTCACAAATCGAGTTTAGCTTCCCAGTAGCCCAGAGGATCTTTGATGTGGGGTATGCCACAACCTGCTCATTAAGGCTCTGCTCTATGTCTAACTGCTGCTGCTGGTGAGTAGTTTCTTCAGTAGACGGGTGAAGAAAACTGCTCATCAGCGACTCTAGTCTTATATTGCTGCTGATGGAGCTGGTAATGCTCCTGCCCCCCCCCCCCCCCAGCAGCCATGGCAGTGGAACATGAGCGCCGAGGGCACATAGGCAGCAGCCAACTGACTACATAGGATGTCTTGATAGTAGTTCAGTTTGTCCTCCCTTTCAGCGTGTGTAAAAAAGGCCCCCATTTTGGACCAGTAGCGAGGGTCTAACATGTTGGAGAGCCAGTAGTCATCCCTCTCCCGAATGGTGGCAATTTGGCTGTCACTACACAAGCAACTGAGCATGCATTGAGCCATTTGCGCAAGTGACTCAGAGGGACTCCCTTCCTCCATCTCCACTGCATACTGCCACGGTGTGTATGGATCATCTGCCTTGTCTTCCTCATCGCCCTGTAGCTCCTCCTCTTCTATCACCTCACCTGTATAGAAAAACCATCTATTTCTCTACGCATTGCTTGTGCTTGAATGTCCTCCTTCTCCTCTAGTTTAGCCCCCACTGGGCTCATGTGGTCGTGAGATGTAGTCTCCATGTCTACTGTCCCCTTGCCAGCCAGATTTAGCAGCATTTGTTCCAGGACATGAATCAGTGGAATGACGTTGTTAATCCCATAGTCCTGGCGACTGACAAATAGGGAGGCCTCCTCAAATGGCCCAAGCAAACGGCAGGTGTCATGCATGAGCTGCCACTGGCTAGCATCGAAGTTACACAGGGGAATACCTCTGTCCGCCTGTATCATCAAGAAATCGTTTATGGCCTTTCTTTGTTCATATAGTTGGTACAACATATGGAGGGTGGAGTTCCAACGGGTAGAAACATCGCATATCAGCCGATGTTACTGAACACCATTTTGTTTTTGAAGCTCAAGGAGGGTGTGCTTTGCAGTGTAAGACTGGCTGAACAGCATGCAGTTTCCTGGCCATTTTCAGGATGTCTTGCAGATGGGGTGAAGACCCAGATTGAACACTTGCGTCATTCAGGGTAAATGGCTCAGCCCTACTTGACGAGGTGCAGACACAATTGGTGTCATTTGTCAAACTGGTGTAAAGCAAAACTGGCTTAGTTTCCCACAGCAACCAATCAGATTCCACCTTTCATTTTCCAAAGGAGCTGTCAAAAATGAAAGGTGGAATCTGATTGGTTGTTATGGGTAACTAAGCCATTTCTACTTTATGCCAGTTTGATAAATGACCCCAAATGTTCTTCCCGTTGTCGGTCACCATGGTTCAGATTTTGAGTTGTTGAGGAGAAAGCCAGAATTCGATTTCTTGATGAAGGACGTGGAGCAGTTCCTCCCCTGTGTGACTCCGTTTACCCAGGCAAACTAGGTGCAGAACAGATTGACACCGCCGTGCCTTGCACATGTAATATGCTGGAGGAGCATTGTGAATTGTCCCTGCAGTGAAGGCTGAGGACATGGTGGAGAATGAGGAGACAGAGGTGGACATTGTCGCAGGACCAACGGTGTAAGAACACGGAGGCAGAAGCGGCGTCACCTGGCCAAGTTGCTAGTGTGGCTGGGCAGGAACCACATTTACCCAGTGGGCCTTAAAGATCATATATTGTCCTTGACCGTGGTTACAGCTCCACACGTCAGCCCTGCCATGCACTTTGGCAGACACCAACAGGCTCAAGGACTGGCCCACCTTCTGTTCTACATATTTGTGCAGGGCTGGTACAACCTTTATCGCAAACAAATTATGGCTTGGGCCTCTCCACCTCGGCTCGGCACAAGCCATCAGTTCTCTCAAAGGTGCAGAGTCCAACACTTGGAAAGGGAGGGACTGCAACACCAGCAACTTGGCCAGGAGCACATTCAGCTTCTGCACCGTTGGATGGGTGCACGCATACTGTTGTCTCTTCACCGAAGCGATTGCTGACGGAATGACTTATAAGGAGTAGGAGGACGAGGAGCAGGAGCATCAGGACCAGCATATGATGGGAAGGACAGACAGCTCCCTTCAGCTGAAGTGATGGAGCCTTGACTGCATGAAATTGGGTGCGTGCTACTGGGTGATGCAGCGGTTGCTGCAGCAGGCTGGACACCACATCGGAGCCACGGTTCTCCCAGGCCACTTTATGGTGATGATGCATGTGTTGACCCAGGGCTGTGGTGCTAAAATTGGCACCCTGGCCACGCTTCACCTTCTGCCCACAAATTCAGCAAATGGCCATTTTCACTTTCTCTGGCGGCTTAAAAAAAAAATACACTGCAGAGTATGGCATTTTCCCCCCAACACTCCGCACTGACTGCCGGCTACCACTGCCTCCATAAATCCCTGCACCGCTACTTTCCGGGTAGGTGAGCTCCTGTGAAGTGGGTGGTCTACCCAGGGCATGTTTGGCCCCTGACCTCCCACTGCTGCCACCCTGCTGACTCCCAGCCACGCTACCTCCTTGCTGGTTCAGCCGCTGCCTCACAGGCAAGCTGCCACCCTCTTCTCCTGATCATGATGATGAAGCCCCTTTCTCACCCGGCTCCCAAGTGCGATCAGCTACATCATCATCATTTGCTACTGTCTGCATGTCACCGAGGTTCCCCTCAATGTTCTCAGGGCCTGGAGCCTGACTGCTCACAACACCTGCTCCCATGCGACTCTCATCATCACTACTTGCCCGCCTACTGGATGAAGCGGCGGGTGTCTCCTCCAGATCTTGGCTGGGCAGTAGTTGCTGACTGTCTTCTAGTAGCTTGTCCTCACTGAAAAGTGATGCCGAGCCTACGACATATAATACTTCTCGCTCTGAGGGGACAGAAAATGACAGAGGTAGGTTCAGGACAGGTGAGGGCACAGGGCCTGCTCCCAGGCCATGCCAACTAAGCGTCATGTCAGAGGAACTCACCCACTCTTGGCTGGGGGTGTCTGATGTCATTGCGACAAAGTCGAAGACCGAGTCAACCATTTAAGCACCGCTGGGTTGCTGGTCAAGACACAACCGCTAGATGACACTGGGAGCTCAGGCCTCTCGCTGCGACTCCTGCCGCCACCCCCGCTTCTTCTGCTGCTACTTCTGCCTGCGACAGAAAAATTTTGGCCACTACCCGTTCTTTTTCCTATTAATACACCCCCCAAAGAAAATATAACAATCACAATTCCCCCGCAGAATGGCTAATTGGACGCTCGTATATTTCCTTTTAATACACCTCATAAATGGCAGTAGTACAAAGTAACTTCCTCGCAGAATGCCAATTAAGACGGATATTTATTCCTATTAATAAACCCCCCCCCCAAAAAAAAAAAAATATATAACAATCACAATTCACCACAGAACAGCTACTAGGACAGAGGTATATTTCCTATTAATACACACACGTAAATGGCTGTAGCACAATGTAACTTCAACGCAGAACGGCAAATAGGACATATTCCTTTTACTACTAATAAAATCCCCCCAAAAAGTATAACAATCAAAATTCACCACAGAATGGCTAATAGGATGTAAATGTTTCCTATTAATAAACCCCGTAAATGGCTGTAGTACAATATAACATCACCGCTAAACGGCAATTATGAAATATATTTTTTCCTTTTTTTTTCTATTAATAAACCCCCCCAAAAATGTCAAACAATGGAAAATCAACGCAGAATGGCTAATAGGATGTATGTATCTTTCCTACTAATACATCCCGTAAATGGTTGTATCACACAGAACATGCACCCCAATAACAAGCAAGGTTGGCAGGAATTACTGATGTATCATATAGTGCAGTGTTTCCTAACCAGTGTGCCCCCAGCTGTTGCGAAACAACAACTCCCAGCATACCCGGACAGCCTTTGGCTGTTCAGGCATGCTGGGAGTTGTAGTTTTGCAACAGCTGGAGGTACACTGGTTGGGAAACACTGATATAGTGCAAACATTACAACCTAAAAGCAGCAGTATAACTGCAATTTGGATCCCCAATTAGTGCAGCAGGGTGTCATAGAATCGCTTCTATAACCCAGGCTGTACACTCTCCTATTGCGCCCTGTTCTCCTTTTATAGTGTAGATGATGCCTCCCTATTAGGGTCGAGCGAACACCTGGAAGTTCGGGTTCTGGACCTGAACTTGACTCTCAACCCGAACCCCGTCAATGGGGACCCGAACTTTGGGGCACTAAAATGGCTCTAAAAAAGTCATACAAAGGGCTAGAGGGCTGCAAAAGGAAGCAAAATGGGGGTAAAAGCAGGAGGATCGCCCTGCAAACAAATGTGGATAACTTAAAATAACATATAATAAACAAATAATAAAAAATAATAATCTTGAACTAGGTGGTCGAGGTCAATGTGGAGTAGGAGTTTGAGGAGGCGGTGGACGTGGTGGTGTAGGTGGAGGCGGTGGTGGAGGAAGAGGAGGTAGCCAGCACTACTTTTTTTTTATAAATTTGGGAAGACCACAAAACATTGGGAAATATAAAAGAATGCAAAGAGAAAGTGCACTGGAGTATAACAATGGCTGGGTGCGGCCGGTATACTTGTCTATTCTGCACAAGGTACGGGTAAGTCCTGTGGGATCTATGCCTAGTTCATTTTAAAGGGGTTGTCCAGGTTCAGAGCTGAACCCGGAGATACCTCCATTTTCACCCAGGCAGCCCCTCTGCATGAACTGCTCCGCTGCTCTCCTTTGCCCTGCGCTAAATCGTGCAGGGCAAACGCATTTCCTGGAGTTCTGGTGACTAAGCGGGCTCTCCATGTGGCTGCCAGGAAGCCCGGTGATATCACCGGCACTGATGGGCGGGCTTTAGTGATTCCCTAGCCTGTAAAATGACTAGAGCAGCGCTGAAGCACGCCCATAAGAGCCGGTGACGTCACAAAACACACTGCCGGGCGGAAGCTTCTGCCCGGCAGTGTGTTATTGTAAACAAAAGAGCCCTTGCCCTGCCCGATCTGGCGCAGGGCAAGGGAGTGCATCGGAGCATAAGATGCTCCAATGCTAACATCAGGGTTCAGGACTGCTGCCTAGATAAAATTATAGGTATGTCCGGGTTCAGCTCTGAACCCGGACAACCCCTTTAATGAACGTTAACTTGTCCACGTTGGCTGTGGACAGGCGGCTGCGCTTGTCTGTGATCACCCCCCTCCTGCCGTGCTAAACACATGTTCGGACAATACACTGGCAGCAGGGCAGGCCAGCACCTGCAAGGCATAAAGGGCAAGCTCAGGCCATGTGTCCAATTTGGAGACCCAGAAGTAGAATGGGGCAGACCCATCAGTCAGTATGTGTAGGCTTGTGCACATGTACTGTTACACCATGTTGCTGAACTGCTGCCTCCTGCTAAGACGTTCCATATCAGCTTGTGGTGTTGGTTGTTGTGCGTGCTGACAAAGCTTTTCCTGCTAACCCTTCCTTCTGAGGTGCTGGCAGTGCCCCAGCTGCTTTGGCGACTTCTTCTTCCTCCTCCTCTGACTTCACCTTTTGCCTTCACTGAGCCCCCGGTGTCAGGTGGGAATGCCATCAGCAGCGTGTCTACCAGCGTGCGCTTGTACTCGCACATCTTCCAATCACTCTCCAGTGACAGAATTAAGGATTGCACGTTGTCCTTGTAGCGGGGATCCAGCAGGGTGGCCACCCAGTAATCAGCACTGGTTAGAATGTGGGCAACTCGGCAGTCGTTGCACAGGCACTGCAGCATGTAGTTGCTCATGTGTGCCAGGCTGCCCAGTGGCAACGACAAGCTGTCCTCAGTGGGAGGTGTATCGTCTGTGTCCTCTGTATCCCCCCAGTCACTCTCCAGTGATGCCCATGAGCTGCTTTGGGTGCTACCCTGCTGTTAACATGGTTCCTCCTCCTCATCCTCCTACTCATCCTCCAGAACTGTGCCCTGGCTGGAAAATTGTGTACCTGGCCTATGTTGGTGCAGGAATCCTCCGAGCCACTTGTGAATTACTGGCCTGATAACCTGTGAAAATGATCCCTCTTCCTCCTGTGCATTTTTTCAAGGAGACATAGAAGTGGGATAGTAACGCTGAGGACGACGTCATCGGCACTGGCCATGTTGCTGGAGTACTCTAAACAGCGCAACATGGTGGTGCTGTTCCACAGAGCGACTCACCAGTGCGTGCAGCAGCTGAAACTCCACTATCGCTTGCTGCTGCTCGCACAGTCTCTCCAGCATGTGTAAGGTGAAGTTCCACCTTGTGGGCACGTCGCATATGAGGCGTTGAGCAGGAAGGCCGAAGTTACGCTGCAGCGCAGAAAAGCAAGCAGCAGCAGGGTGAGAACGTTGAAAGTGCACACAGATGGCCGGCACTTCTAGCAGCAGCACTGACATATCGGGGTAATTTTTCAGTAACCTCTGCACCACCAAATTCAGCACATGCACCAGGAAAGGGATATGTGTCAAACCGGCTAGGGCCAGAGCTGCTAAGAGATTTCACCCATTATCGCACACCACCAGGCCGGGCTTGAGGCTCAGTGGCACCAACCACTCATCAGTCTGTTGTTCCATGCCCGTACACAGCTCCTGCGCGGTGTGGGGTTTGTCCCCCAAACAGATGAGTTTCAAAACAGCCTGCTATTGTTGCCCCCTGGCCGTGCTGAAGTTGGTGGTGATGGTGGTACGCTGACCGGATGAGAAGGTGGTAGAGAAAGTGGAGTAGGAGGAGGAGGCAACAGGAGGCAAAGAGAAATGCCCTGCAATCCTCGGTGATGGAAGGACATACGCCAAACTGCTATCCGCCTCAGACCCAGCCGCCACTGCATATACCCAGTGTGCCCATGCTTACTGGTCCACGTATCAGTGATTATGTGGACCTTTCCACAGATGGCATTGCGCATTGCACATTAGTGGCGGTTGAGAACCACGTACTGTGGGACAGCCACCGCCATAAGGTTTTTAAAGTCTATGTCTCCACCAGATGGAATGACAGCGTTTCAAAGGCCAGGAATTTTGAAATGGTGGCATTCAGGGCCAGTGATTGTGGGTGGGTAGGGGGTACTTCCTCTTTTTCTCCAGTATTTGGGAGATGGAAAGCTGAACTCTACCATGGGACATTGTGGAGATGTTTGGTGACGGAGGTGGTGGCGTTGCTGCCACATCTTGTGTTTGCGGGGTGGCAGGTGCCACTGTCACTCCAGAGGGGGAGGAAGAGGCAGAGACTGCAGCAGAAGAGGGAGCAGGAGGAGCATGAGATCTTTCAAGGTTTGTAATGTGTTTACTCCACTGCAGCTCGTGCTTTGCATTTAGATGCCTGGTCATGCAGGTGGTGCTCAGGTATAGAATATTCATGCCTCGCTTCAGACTCTGATTGCACAGCGTACAAACCACTCTCGTCTTGTTGCTAGCACATTGTCTGGAGAACTGCCATGCTAGGGAACTCCTTGAAGCTGGTGCTCAGTCCCTGGGTGCGGTGGGCAGTAGCAGGCGTACTGGCTAGGTGGGCGGCCACTCTGCTTTTGCACACTGCTCCCTCTTTTGCTGAGCGGCTGGCACTGTGCGACCACCACAACTGCCTCCAAAATGCACATGTCACTCGCATGACCTTAATTCCATGTGGGGTCTAGGACCTCATCATCCTCCACATCATCTTCCACCAACTCGTCACCCCTGCCCTCCTTGCCAGTCTGCACACTGCAGAAAGCCGCAGCAGTTGGCACCTGTGTTTCGTCATCATCAGAGATGTGCTGAGGTGGTCCTCCCATGCCCACATCCTGAAACATAAGTGGTTGGGAATCGGTGCACTTAATCTCTTCCACTTCTGGGGCAGGGCTATGTGGACGGCCCACGGAAACCTTGCCAGCAGAGTCATCAGAAAGCATAAGAGACTGCTGCATGACTTGGGGCTCAGACTGCTTGGCTGATTTGCAAGGGGGTGAGGTGAAA
The DNA here is from genome assembly GCA_033119425.1 of Bufotes viridis. Taxonomy (NCBI): domain Eukaryota; kingdom Metazoa; phylum Chordata; class Amphibia; order Anura; family Bufonidae; genus Bufotes; species Bufotes viridis. The sequence continues at coordinate 25,439,519 of CM065592.1, read as the reverse complement.
GACAAATGCCCATGGGCTGCAGGTGCCAACTGTGCTTTTTCAGCAGGAGACTGGTTGGGACACAATGTGAAGGAACTGGAGGCACTGTCAGCCACCCAATCTACTACCGCCTCTACTTGTTCTGGCCTCACCATTCGTACACCGGTATTCAGGCCTACAAAATAACGCTGAATGTTCTGTCACCTACGTGCACCTGAGAAAGGTGTTTCATTTGGGCGTGTAGCTGGCACAGATCGACGACGTCCTCTCCCTGCAACAGTAGCTCCACCAACACCAGCAGCACCACGACCAGGGCCACGTCCCTTATTTGAGGCTGTCCTCATTCTTTGAGGTCACCCACTGAACTAACAGACAGATTAACTATATTAATTTCCCTGTCAGGTATGCAGTGCAGGTGTACCTCAAACAAAAATTGGTTAGATGTCACCCACCGAACTAACAGACAAATTAACTATATTATTTTCCATGTCGTATGCAGTGCAGGTGTACTTCAGACAATAAATGGGTATATGTCACCCACCGAACTAACAGACAAATTAACTATATTATTTTCCCTTGCATGTTTGCAGTGCAGGTGTACTTCCCACAATAACTGTGTATATGCCACCCACCAATCTAACAGATGGAAAAACTATATTATTTTCCCTGTCGTATGCAGTGCAGGTGTACCTCACACAATAAATGGGTATATGTCGTCCACCTAACTACCAGATGGATTAACTATATTATTTTCCCTGGCACGTATGCAGTGAAGGTGTACTTCTCATAAAAAATGGGTATATGTCGCCCACCGAACTAACAGACAGATTAACTATATTAATTTCCCTGTCACGTATGCAGTGCAGGTGTACTTCACACAATAAATGGGTATATATCACTCACCAAACTAACAGACAGATTAACTAGATTAATTCCCCTGTCACGTATGCAGTGCAGGTGTACTTCACACAAAAATGGGTATATGTCGCCCACCGAATTTACAGTCGGATTAACTATTATATTTATGTGTTAGGGGTACAAAGATGTTGCATTGCACCTGTGACTGACCTCCGGTACTCAGGAAGATTATGTCCGCCTCTGTATTCTTCCTCACTCAGGAGATACTGCAAACCCCTGATCTTTGGCTCCCAGTATCTTCAGTCACTAGTCGAGACTCAGTGTAGGGGAAAACAACTTCCGTTTTATTGAACAACTGCACAAACTTATATCCAGAAAGTGATCAGATGAAACTGTAATCCCATCACCTCCCCCTTCCCCTGCCCAGACATTGTGTCTGCACGACACCACAGGGGTCCACCTGCTAATAGCTCCAGACGGCTGTAGCAAGAGCCTGGTCAGAGTGGAATTGTTTTGAGCTCCTTCAGATTACAGTATGAGATAATGGGATGGGAGCCGGGGGTTGCTAACAGTCTTTTGAAACAAGTTACACAGTAAACATAATTACACATATCCAATACCAATACCCATTTAACTCAAACTAAATAAGTTACACAGTATAACACAATTACACCTATCCAACACCAATACACATTTAACTCAAACTGATGATGACCATGTCGTCACATAGCTCCCCCAAGTTAAAGGATGGCAGACCCGGTGAGACCCTCTACGGGTTCACTTGGGGATGTCCATGATGTTACAGTCACCCTCTTCAGTTCCGTTTGCTGAGATAGTCCATGGTCATTAGCCTTAGGTTTCCAGAGCCTGTATTGAATTGGGAAATAAGATGGCTGTAGGGCCAGGCTCCCCCGCAACATCCATGCATGCGCTCCGGATACCCGTTTCAACCAAACAAGGGGGGTCTCCAAATTTCTAGGACCATAGTCGCTAGGAAGGAGGCTGGCCATCAGTCCCCTCCAGCTAGCCCAGCACCCACCAAAAAATCGCTGTAGGTCACCAACAGAATTAACAGCCAGATTTATTATTATCTTTCTGTGTCAGGGGTACAAAGATGGTGTATTGCACCCACAAAAATTGCTATAGGTCACACACAGAATTAACAGCCAGATGAGATCCCTAAGGGTACTTTCACACTAGCGTTAGAAGAATCCAGCAGGCAATTCCGTTGCCGGAACTGCCTGCCAGATCCGGAAATCCGTATGCAAACGGATATCATTTGTTTCCAGATGTGGATCTGTCCGACAAATGCATTGAAATACCGGATCCGTCTCTCCGGTGTCATGTGGAAAAACGGATCCAGTATTTATTTTTTTCACATTTTTAAGGGTCTGTTTATGCGCAGACTGGAAAACCGTATCCGTTTTTTTGGAACACTTGGTACCGGATCCGGCATTAATACATTTCAATGGAAAATAATGCCGTATCCGGCATGTGTTCCGGAAACCTTGGCCGGAGAAAAACCGCAGCATGCTGCGTCATTTTCTCCGGCCAAATACTGTAAAAGGGACAGAACGGAAGACATCCGGAATGCTTTCCATTCAGAATGCATTAGGACAAACTGATGCAGTTTTTTTCCGGTATTGAGCCCCTATGACTAGAGATGAGCGAACATTTAAAAAAAGTCCGTTGTTCGGCGTTCGGGTGGTGGTAAGTCGCGCATCCCGTTATGGATTCCACTATAGCGGCATATGGAATCCATAAGGGGCGGCTGCCACCAACCGGACCTTTTGCACAGCTGAAGGACCTGGGGTGATGTCACTGTCATGTGATCAGTGCAGGGCGTGGCTCAGCACGGGATTTGATCCCGTGCTGAGCCACGCCCCTGCACTGATCACATGACAGTGACGCCACCCCAGGTCCTTCAGCTGTGCAAGTTCGGGTTGGTGGCAGCCGCCTATGGATTCCATATGCCGCTATAGTGGAATCCATAACGGGATGCGCGACTTACCACCACCCGAACGCCGAACAACGGACTTTTTTTAAATGTTCGCTCATCTCTACCTATGACGGAACTCAATACCGGAAAACTTTAACGCTAGTGAGAAAGTACCCTAACACTCTCCTTCGCTTCAGCTGCCTGCTTCCTGTCCCTGCACTACTCAGAGATGATGGGCGGTGCTACACGTGATCCAGCTTATATAGAGGCTGGGTCACACGGTGCACCGGCCAATCACAGCCATGCCATTAGCAGACATGTCTGTAATGGCTTCTAAGTGGACACAGCTTAAAAGCTTGTTGATTGGCTGCCCTGCAGTCTTTCAACAAGCTTTATTAAATGCCCGAACACCGAACTCGAACCCGAACTTTTCCGGCAAAGTTAAGGTTTCGGGTACGGGTACCAAAAATCATAAAGTTCGGTACGGACCTGAACTTTATGGTTCGGGTTCGCTCAACACTACTCCCTTTTCCTACAGCTTGCATAATCTTTCCCTGAACTTGTAAATCGATTTTTCAGCTCAATAAAGTATTTAATATGACTGTTCCTGGCGCCTGCTGACATCTCTTTCTGCACTAAGTACACTGGAAAATGGCTGAATCCAAGATGGCTGAGGGTATATATAGGACTGTGACATCACAGGGGCTGGCTGGCTGCTGATTGGCTGCATGCATGGCATTGTGGGTGACCTCTCGTTCCCAAAGTTCTTTGCTTCATGTCCTAACACCTGCAGTAGCCATTTTAGGAAAAAATTTTGATTTGTTACCACACAGCATGAGGAAATTTGGCTTCGGTGCAAATCGAATTTTTCCACTTCGTCAAATTCGATTCATAGTGATGACACAGTACAGGGATAATAAACACAGTGATGTCACAGTACAGGATATTAAACACAGTGATGTCACAGTACAGGGATAATAAACACAGTGATGTCACAGTACAGGGATAATAAACACAGTGATGTCACAGTACAGAGATAATAAACACAGTGATGTCACAGTACAGGGATAATAAACACAGTGATGTCACAGTACAGGGATAATAAACACAGTGATGTCACAGTACAGGGATAATAAACACAGTGATGTCACAGTACAGGGATAACAAACACAGTGATGTCACAGTACAGGGATAATTAACACAGTGATGTCACAGTACAGAGATAATAAACACAGTGATGTCACAGTACAGGGATAATAAACACAGTGATGCAATGTCGGACTGGGGTACCTAGGGCCGACCAGTGAAATGTATTTTTGGGCCCACCATACGGATACATACGAATATAATAAATAATTTAACACGTTTTTATATGAACACAGGCTGGTGGAGGTGCTAAACATTGAATATGTGTATGTAGTGCAGTAAATCTGATGTGTTATGTGCCAGTTGTGCAGGGGATGGGAGACTAGGGGCCCACCTTGCTCAGGGGCCCACCAGGGGATTCCCCTGTACACCTGTGGGACAGTCCAAGCCTGCAGTGATGTCACAGTACAGGGGTAATAACACAGTGATGTCACAGTACAGAGATAATAACCACAGTGATGTCACAGTCCAGAGATAATAAACACAGTGATGTCACAGTACAGGATAATAAACAAAGTGATGTCACAGTACAGGGATAGCACGCACAGTGATGTCACAGTACAGAGAAAATAACCACAGTGATGTCACAGTACAGAGATAGTAAACACAGTGATGTCACAGTACAGGGATAATAAACACAGTGATGTCACAGTACAGGAATAATAAACACAGTGATGTCACAGTACAGGAATAATAAACACAGTGATGTCACAGTACAGGGATAATAACCACAGTGATCTCAGTACAGGGATAATAAACACAGTTGTGTCACAGTACAGAGATAATAAACACAGTGATGTCACAGTACATGGATAATAAACACAGTGATGTCACAGTACAGAGATAATAAACACAGTGATGTCACATTACAGAGATAATAAACACAGTGATGTCACAGTTCAGGGATAATAAATACAGTTCACAGTATAGAGATAATAAACACAGTGATGTCACAGTACAGTGGATAATAAACACAGTGATGTCACAGTACAGGGATAATAAGCACAGTGATGTCACAGTACAGAGAAAATAACCACAGTGATGTCACAGTACAGAGATAGTAAACACAGTAATGTCACAGTACAGGGATTAATAAACACAGTGATGTCTCAGTACAGAGATAATAAACACAGTGATGTCACAGTACAGGGATAATAAACACAGTGATGTCACAGTACAGGAATAATAAACACAGTGATGTCACAGTACAGGGATAATAAACACAGTGATGTCACAGTACAGAGATAATAAACACAGTGATGTCACAGTACAGGGATAATAAACACAGTGATGTCACAGTACAGGGATAATAAACCACAGTGATGTCACAGTACAGGGATAATAAACACAGTGATGTCACAGTACAGGGATAATAAACACAATGATGTCACAGTACAGGGATAATAACCACAGTGATGTCACAGTACAGAGATAATAAACACAGTGATGTCACAGTACAGGGATAATAAACACAGTGATGTCACAGTACAGAGATAATAAACACAGTGATGTCACAGTACAGGGATAATAAACACAGTGATGTCACAGTACAGGGATAATAAACACAGTGATGTCACAGTACAGGGATAATAAACACAGTGATGTCACAGTACAGGGATAATAAACACAGTGATGTCACAGTACAGGGATAATAAACACAGTGATGTCACAGTACAGTGATAATAAACACAGTGATGTCACAGTACAGGATAATAAACACAGTGATGTCACAGTACAGAGATAATAAACACAGTGATGTCACAGTACAGAGATAATAAACACAGTGATGTCACAGTACAGGGATAATAAACACAGTGATGTCACAGTATAGAGATAATAAACACAGTGATGTCACTAGTACAGGGATAATAAACACAGTGATGTCACAGTACAGGGATAATACACACAGTGATGTCACAGTACAGAGATAATAAACACAGTGATGTCACAGTACAGAGATAATAAACACAGTGATGTCACAGTACAGGGATAATAAACACAGTGATGTCACAGTACAGAGATAATAAACACAGTGATGTCACAGTACAGGGATAATAAACACAGTGATGTCACAGTACAGGGATAATAAACACAGTGATGTCACAGTACAGGGATAATAAACACAGTGATGTCACAGTACAGAGATAATAAACACAGTGATGTCACAGTACAGGGATAATAAACACAGTGATGTCACAGTACAGGGATAATAAACCACAGTGATGTCACAGTACAGGGATAATAAACACAGTGATGTTACAGTACAGGGATAATAAACACAATGATGTCACAGTACAGGGATAATAACCACAGTGATGTCACAGTACAGAGATAATAACCACAGTGATGTCACAGTACAGGGATAATAAACACAGTGATGTCACAGTACAGAGATAATAAACACAATGATGTCACAGTACAGGGATAATAACCACTGTGATGTCACAGTACAGGGATAATAACCACAGTGATGTCACAGTACAGGGATAATAAACACAGTGATATCACAGTACAGGGATAATGAACACAGTGATGTCACAGTACAGGGATAATAAACAAAGTGATGTCACAGTACAGTGATAATAAACACAATGATGTCACAGTACAGGATAATAAACGCAGTGATGTCACAGTACAGAATAATAAAAGCAGTGATGTCACAGTACAAAGATAATAAACACAGTGATGTCACAGTACAGAGATAATAAACACAGTGATGTGACAGTACAAGGATAATAAACACAGTGATGTCACAGCACAGAGATAATAAACATAGTGATGTCACAGTAAAGGAATTATAAACCCAGTGATGTCACAGTACAGGGATAATAAACACAGTGATGTCACAGTACAGGGTTAATAAACACAGTGATGTCACAGTACAGGGATAATAAACACAGTGATATCACAGTACAGGGATAATGAACACAGTGATGTCACAGTACAGTGATAATAAACACAATGATGTCACAGTACAGGATAATAAACTCAGTGATGTCACAGTACAGGGATAATAAACACAGTTATGTCACAGTACAGAATAATAAACGCAGTGATGTCACAGTACAGAATAATAAAAGCAATGATGTCACAGTACAAAGATAATAAACACAGTGATGTCACAGTACAGAGATAATAAACACAGTGATGTCACAGTACAGGATAATAAACATAGTGATGTCACAGTACAGGGATAATAAACAAAGTGATGTCACAGTACAGTGATAATAAACACAATGATGTCACAGTACAGGATAATAAACACAGTGGTGTCACAGTACAGAGATAATAAACACAGTGATGTCACATTACAGAGATAATAAACACAGTGATGTCACAGTTCAGGGATAATAAATACAGTTCACAGTATAGAGATAATAAACACAGTGATGTCACTGTACGTGGATAATAAACACAGTTCACAGTACAAGGATAATACGCACAGTGATGTCACAGTACAGAGAAAATAACCACAGTGATGTCACAGTACAGAGATAGTAAACACAGTAATGTCACAGTACAGGGATAATAAACACAGTGATGTCTCAGTACAGAGATAATAAACACAGTGATGTCACAGTACAGGGATAATAAACACAGTGATGTCACAGTACAGGAATAATAAACACAGTGATGTCACAGTACAGGGATAATAAACACAGTGATATCACAGTACAGAGATGATAAACACAGTGATGTCACAGTACAGGGATAATAAACACAGTGATATCACAGTACAGGGATAATAAACCAAGTGATGTCACAGTACAGGGATAATAAACACAGTGATGTTACAGTACAGGGATAATAAACACAATGATGTCACAGTACAGGGATAATAACCACAGTGATGTCACAGTACAGAGATAATAACCACAGTGATGTCACAGTACAGGGATAATAAACACAGTGATGTCACAGTACAGAGATAATAAACACAATGATGTCACAGTACAGAGATAATAAACACAATGATGTCACAGTACAGGGATAATAACCACAGTGATGTCACAGTACAGGGATAATAAACACAGTGATATCACAGTACAGGGATAATGAACACAGTGATGTCACAGTACAGGGATAATAAACAAAGTGATGTCACAGTACAGTGATAATAAACACAATGATGTCACAGTACAGGATAATAAACGCAGTGATGTCACAGTACAGAATAATAAAAGCAGTGATGTCACAGTACAAAGATAATAAACACAGTGATGTCACAGTACAGAGATAATAAACACAGTGATGTGACAGTACAAGGATAATAAACACAGTGATGTCACAGCACAGAGATAATAAACATAGTGATGTCACAGTAAAGGAATTATAAACCCAGTGATGTCACAGTACAGGGATAATAAACACAGTGATGTCACAGTACAGGGATAATAAACACAGTGATATCACAGTACAGGGATAATAAACACAGTGATGTCACAGTACAGGGATAATAAAGTGATGTCACAGTACAGTGATAATAAACACAATGATGTCACAGTACAGGATAATAAACTCAGTGATGTCACAGTACAGGGATAATAAACACAGTTATGTCACAGTACAGAATAATAAACGCAGTGATGTCACAGTACAGAATAATAAAAGCAATGATGTCACAGTACAAAGATAATAAACACAGTGATGTCACAGTACAGAGATAATAAACACAGTGATGTCACAGTACAGGATAATAAACACAGTGATGTCACAGCACAGAGATAATAAACACAGTGATGTCACAGTACAGGGATAATAAACACAGTGATGTCACAGTACAGGGATAATAAACACAGGGATGTCACAGCACAGAGATAATAAACATAGTGATGTCACAGTAAAGGAATTATAAACACAGTGATGTCACAGTACAGGGATAATAAACACAGTGATGTCACAGTACAGGGATAATAAACACAGGGATGTCACAGTACAGAGATAGCGGCTCCAATGCCGGACACCCAAGTCTTTACATTTATGTTTACTAAACCAATTTATTTTTCTCCAAAGCTGTTTGGGGGACACTATTTTGAGTTGGAATGACCATGAATCCCTCCTTTATTGTAGACATGAAGGATTCCTCATGTATCAGTTTAATGGCAGCTTCCTTCCCCTCCACTGGTCACAATTGCTTTAGACCAAGCCTTGTTTAGTGCTTTGTAGTTCCGGATTGCTCTATACATTTGTAGATGGCAGCTCATCTCTCCAAGTTATCATATTGATTTTCACCTGTCACAGGCTTTGCCTTCTTGCCGGATTCACATAGAAATATACTTTATGCCATAGTCATTGTCTGTGTATGTATTTTATCAAACAAAGAAGCTTTCATAATGTCTGACCTCCCCCCCCCCCCATTTCCTCCCGCGCCCCATAAAATAGCCCTAAGGAAGATCCACTGAGTGTATTACCTAATATAGAAACATTGATAAAGTCTTCGCTAGATAGAAGTCCTCTCCAAACCAAATTGCATAGCTTTTATTTAAGGGGAAAAAAACAACAACAAACAATGCTTTGGCTAGATTAACCATTCTTCAGCTTATGTCTCCTGCCTGGAGCCCTGTGGGACGTTGATGTCCTTGAAAGAATGGTACAGAGAAATGCCAGAGGGCACGAGCTGATATTATCATTCACATATCAAATTTGTTACACCACTTTATCGGTCACCGGGAAAGCAATTATAGTGCAGTTCAATTTTACGCTCAACGGTTGAACTGGGGATCAAAGTCAGTTTTTTTTTCCTTCTTCCCTGTTGGAAAAGCGTTAACCTTTTTATTAGTTATTTATAATAACAAAGCAACACCACCCGCTTCACTCCTATACTTTATACATGTGATCCTCCAATAGACAAAGACAAGGTCCAAATGTTTAGAATTCATTTACATGGAGATGAGTAAGGTTTCTTGTAGGTAAAATAACATAAAAAGCATTTTCTATCTTTTTTTGTTTTAGGAAATTTTCATAAATTCTACCTAGAATTTCCAAAGTAGGGTCAATGGAATTTTTAAAGGGGTTGTCTCCTTTTTTTGACTTTATTACCTTTCACTAGCAGAATCTTCTACCTGTTGAAAGAAATAACACTCCCCTGCTTCCGCCGATCCGTTCAGTAGTAAAAATTTTGTAATATCTACTGTAGTGCCCAAAGAGTTCGGGCATGTTTTTTTCGGAAATTTCCCTGCAATGCCATTCAGGCTCCTTGGCTCCATTCATCCATTTTCAAGTCCCCATCCTCTAAACTTCTGAACGCCGCTGCAGCCAGTGACTGCTCTCAGTGGTGATGTGTCCCAAAATGGCATGTCACTGCTGGGTGAGGGTCACCTGCTGCTTGGGAACAGCAGAGGCCAGTCCTTAACTGTAGAAGCGCACATGACCCCATCCATCCAGAAGTTTACAAGACTGGGAATGGAAAGACCACTGAATGGAGAGCCAAAACAGAATGGTACATTAGTATCATTTTTTTCAATAGGTAGAGCAAAGTGCTATTGAAAGTTAAAAAATATCCAAAAAGAAGGATAACCCCCATAAAAGGGTTGTTCAACTTTATTATTTTTTTACAGACCCCACAGTAGGGCTGGACCCATTGTAGTGATCATACTTGATCCCCACCATTGGATTCCAGCTCCATCGTTGCCTGGATTTGCAGGTCCCTGGTCACCCCACATCAATATCCGGTTTCCAGAAATATACATGACTGTTACATCCAATGACTCATCGTTGCGTTCATGTGTTATCCATGCGGCACTTCGCCGGGTCATGTGCTGCACAAGTGACACATCACCACTGCGGCCAGTGACTGGCTGTGCATGGCCTTGTGCTTGATTGACCACTTCTCTTATAGACTGTTGTGACAGAGGTCAGACAGGGTCCTAGAGTTGGGATAGGTGCCTCCATGAACCTTAATTTGGCTCTGGATAATAACATCAGTGAAGAACCATGGGCTTTGCCCCCATGACAGCCAAGAACATTGATTCTATATTGTAAAAATTATTGGTTCCTCTAAAATGTTAAAGGATTCTTTGATTCCTTCAATCATGAGGGATGTTGGGCCCCTTACCAAGTTGAGTGTACACTTTTGTCTTGGTAATGAACTGAGGATTCTAGTTCATAATGGCACACTTCACCATGGTCTGAGGGAAGTCAGTCCAACATCTATGCATGTGGTCAGCTTTATAATGATTCATTTAAAGACTCCACTTGTCAAACAGTGTCATTGGTGACCACTGTGACCCCAACCAATGTCAAGAATGAAGGAGTAGCAGTACTCCTCCCATTTCTCTTCCATCTTTGGGATCTACAGATCTCTGAGTTTGTCATGGGAAATCTAGAATGGGAAAGTGATATGCATGTGGTTCTTTCATTCTACCAATAACTGTGATGACTAGTGACAGACTCCCACATCTTCTGATATCTCAGTGGCATATTAGAAGATAATCAAAGGTGAATCTTCTGCTTAAGCAACATGTAACATTAGACAAATCAAACATGTGGTGGCAACATGTAATCTTATCTCATAACTTATGTAGAGATTGTTCTCAAACCTAAAAGATCTTATGGCAACTCTTGGCTACCTAATACTTGGCCTTGGTAACAACCCTAATTTTAGGGTCTATGAAAATGATAACTTGAATCCCAATATTTCTAAAGTCTAGCACCCCAGTTGAAGCTTTACATTTAATAAATTCTTGATCATTATTAAGATTAATCAGCTCTGCAATCTTAAGGGTATAGTTCAGGGGTAGGCAACCTTTAGCTCCAAGCTGTTGTGAAACTACAACTCCCAGCATGCATAGTTGCTCTGCTCTTCTAAGAACTTACATAAAAATGAATGGAGCATGCTGGGAATTGTAGTTTCACAACAGCTGGGAGCCGAAGGTTGCTGATGCCTGGTATAGTTGAACCATTTCTGGTTATATACCATAAGGTAGAACCCCACATGCATGTATCGCACTGTTACAAATTAAGATGATTTATGAAATATCCATGAAGTTTCCATCTGACACTCATTGATCGAAGATTAAAAAGCAAACATTTATTGTGACTTCATTAAAAACATAGGTGCTATGCACAACCCATAGAACCACTTACACATTTAAAAACCCGAAAGTTTCTTAATCATAGCCTGGCTGGAATACAACACAGGATATGGTCATATTTGATTTACAGGAGGGTTTAAGCTTTATAAACATGGGTGTTTTACAGATTAGTGATGAGCGGCAGGGGCAATATTCGAATTTGCGATAATTCGCAAATATTTGGTAGCATATTCGACATATATTTGTGAATTCGCTATGATTTCCTTGATTGCAAAAAGCGGCAATGTAATATTTGTGTAATGTGCACGAAATACAGGCACTGGTCACTATAGCTAAAATTTTCAAACTGCTTGAAGTTTCCTGAGACTGGAGAAAATGGTTGGCACGACAGAACATTACAATAGCTTTAGATGCAGATAAAGTGCTCCGATATATTCACGATTGCGCAAATCGGCGATTAATGATTTGCATATTTTGGCGCAATACGTGCAACTTCACATTTTAGCAGGTCTGACTACATATTAGTGATTGGTGCACTAAGTATTGTTGTGAACTTGTGACATCACAGCACTATATATGTATGTATGTATGTATGTATGTATGTATGGACAGCAGAACCTATCACACTACCTAACATCCTGCACTGGAACCTATCAGCTACACTATATCACTATCTGACCTACACTGACTTTCTCCCACTAACTATCTGTATTATATATATATAGCTAACTAACTACGTAATGTGACAGCAAAGCACAGAGCACAGCAATGACACTGCTGTCTCTCTCAGAACTGTAATAAACTGTAGAAAATGGCTGCTGGGGAGGGTCTTATATAGTAAGGGGTAGGAAACTTTCCTATTGGTTGCTAGGGATGTTGCTAAGCTCAGGCAAAGACATTGCAGCCTTCTCATTGGCCCACAAGCAAAAACAGAGGTTACTGATGAAAAAAAAAATTGAATATTCGAAAATATGAATATATATCACTATATTCTAAATATTCGCAAATTCTCTAAGGTGCATATTCGCGATTAAAATTTGCAATTCGAATATTTGTGCCCAACACTATTACAGATATCCGTTGTACTGACTGATATTATGGAACCATTAGCCTACTGTCAGCCCACACAGTACCTCCATGGTCCTCTAATTACATACACAGAGCTCATGAGAACGTACATTGCATACTGTGTTATGGAAAGGCACCATGCACCAGCCATAATATAGAACTTATAGGCACTCCATGTGCCATTGTATGGGATCCTTACATGCACCGACTCAATATACATGGAGTAAAAGCATAGGTTTCTTCAACTCCTTAAGCATTGCCACCATACATGTACAGCAGAAGTGCACGGTTTAGGAATGTTGCCCACTCGCAGGCACAGCGGGTGCCATATCCATCCAGTTTCTTCTGTTTTAGACAGCAAACACCCAGGGCTAACATCCGTAATCATTGATAACGCTGATCGAAGACATTTAATCCCTCATCAATCTAGCAGCAATCGGGGAGCCATTCATTCCCTGTGGCAGGCTCGGTTCCCCTGAAGGATCTGAAGCCTGCCACAGTTATGTTCCTATGGAACCCTGTATGGAGAACATAGCACATTTATCATAGACTTCAATGCTAATGCATTGGAATCTATGAGAGAAGTAATCCGATGATAGCATGTTCAAGTTCCTAGGAATAAAAGTGAAAAAAAGTTTTTAAAAATATAAGAAAAATCCCCATAATACAAATTCCGTATAATAAGGATAAATAAACAGTTAAAAAATAAACATTATAGGCATCCCTGAATTCTAAAATGTAATATTAAAATATAAAAATATTTATCCCATACGGTGAACTACATAATGGAAAAAAATGACAATGGCCGAGTAACTGTTTTATCATAGCCTAACCTCCTCAAAGAAATTAAGTAAAAAGTGATCAAAAAGTTGTATACACCCAAAATGTTATCAATGCAAAGTACAGATCTCACTGCAAAAAACGATCCTTTACCCAAAATGTTTTGATGTAAATATACAAAAATAATAGGTGGTTCAGAATATGGCAGTGCAAAGAAAAAAAAATCTTTTTTCTTAAGGATTAAAATGCTAAAATTCTCCACCACCCTGAAATGCCTGCTACCTGACCACTATAGATTATATCAGACTGTATAGAGATTTGATGTCCCTTTTCATATGAAATCATCCAATGTTGTTATTTTTTTGACCTGTCTCCGTGCGGCAGTGGAAGCGCTAAAATGACCATATTGAGCCACTTATTAAGAGCTTCATTATGTAATTGGCACCAGATGCTTTTTTCATACAATTTACATGCTTGGGCGAGGTTTTTAGAAACCTGAGTCGGGGGAGGCCATTGTAGGTAGAGAAAGCTGGTCATTTATATTAGGGTCAAATGTGGAGCAAAAAAATTAGCATTTCGGTAAAAAATGTACCCTCCTCCATTCAAGAGTGTAATAGTCTTTGATGTAGACATGAGGCTTGGGCTGCACATGATCAAAAATGTACCGTCATCTCTTCAAAATCTATTACTTCTCATTCTTGGTGTTTTTCCAGCAATGAACTGGCACATCCTCTCTTGTCCCATTCACTTGAATGTCGTAGTTACGTTATGCCACCTCTACAAAGGAGACAACATGCAGGTAATTTTGAAGAGGAAGTAACACTCAAATGAGTGCCGCTAACCCTTAAAACAGCTAATCAGTGGGGGGATGCCGGGAGTTGGCCCCCCGCTGATCTGATATGGATGACTTATCCTGAGGATAGGTCATCAATATTAAGCCACTGCACATCCCCTTGAACATGCTGATCTGCTGACAACACTAGATAAGGGCTGTAGGGTCTTGGGAGAGCAAGAAAAGCCTGTCTTTTATGGAGCTTTTCTCATCAGGAGTGGTGTGAATATGAAATTTTATTTTGCCAGATTCTACTGATTTGGCAGACCGCACTAGATATGGGCTAGGGAGAGCAAGACAAACATACCTTTGGTGGAGCTTTTCTCATTGGGAACAGTGTCAACCGTAAGTTGTTTTCTGCCATATTATGCTCTTGAAAGTGCTCAAGAGGGGGAGCTTTACTATCATTGAGGTGCCTGACAGATGTAGTTGTCTCTTGATTGGATGCTACAAATTTCACTCACAGCAGAGGGGAGGGGCTCTAAAGAAACTTCACAGTGAAGCTCCACCTCCTGGACACTTGCAGGAGCAGAATCTGTCAGAATAAAACTTCCAGTTCACACTGCTCCTGATGAGAAAAGCTCCACAAAAGGTATCCTTGTCTTGCTCTCCTTAGCCCATATCTAGTGCTGTCAACCGTTTAGCATGGTCAAAACTTTATAAAGACATCAGAATTATAGATAAAAAATGGTAGGAGGATGACTTGTACAGATTGCAGGGATAAGTAGCTTTGCAGGTTTCAATAGTTCAGATATAGAACCGTCGTAAAATACAAATACATAAGAGAAGACTGACTAAGCAAAATGCCCCAGTAATCTATTACTAATATTGTTCCACCAACATGGAGTACATTTATGCCTAAAAGAAAAGGTTTATTAAAAAGTGAGAAGAGAAACGGGAGTGAACAAGACATCATTCTGGTCATCTGCTAATCCTACAATAAATCCCCACCACATTATCCTAGTCTAGAAGAAAAGTATTTAAACGATAATGTATAATGTAGTTTGTAGAGTACACCAGTGCTGGATTCACATATACCCATATGTATACATAACCTCACTGTGTTTTATTTAGTAATATACCAGAGTGAGACATGATGAAAGAAGGGGCATGTTATCTGTGATGGATATTTTACAATTGATTGGCTAAGTTTTTGTTTTGTTTTCTTCATTTTCAAGAACGTAGGTGAAGAGGTCATTGACTTGATTCGCAAAGGTCTTCATTGAATGTTTACTATAGGAAATTTAACCAATGAATTTCAGACTCCACAACAACATCAGCTGCAGAAAACCAAGAGGCAATTTATCTCCGGCATGAATACCCAATTATGCCCTGAAGACACGATTTTGCATTTTAATTTTTGAAGTAAATTCTCGTGAACTTGGTAAATTCACTTGGGATAATATTGGAGTTTACAAAGACTATAAAGTTCTGCAAATCTATCAATTAAAACATTTTAATGTGCTCATAATTTATAATAATACATATCTGTGTTAATGCTCTGCTCACCTCTCCCGGTGGCCAGACATATTCCCACTGTTTCCTTTTTCCTGGTGGGTCTGACCACCACCTTGCTTTGTCCCTCCACAAGGCTGGCAAGGCCTTGTGGAGGGACATGAGCACAGTCCATTCTAGCTCTTAGAGGATCGGCGTGCACACCCTAACCTTCACTAGCCAAGGGCTAGCAAATCTTGACTGCTTAAGGCACCTTCCTTGTGGGAAGGAACTTAAGAAATAATTCTATTGCTTTCTACATTTATGTGAAGGTGTGCTGTGTCTGATATCTGCCCGTATGCTGACTCTCTGCTCGTATATTAGATTCTGACTTTCTGCTGCCTGACCTGACCTGTGCCTGACCCCCATATTGCTCCTTTGCTGCCTCCCCCTACCTTCAACCATTTACCATATTGCACATACTTTGCCTGTGCCTGACCATGATTTTGCCTATACACCTGGTTGTTCTGCATTGGTGTCCTTTTCTTCTTCAATGTCTTCTACAATGTTTTTTTGTCATAGCTAGAGATGAGCAAAGTATTAAAAAATTCTATTCGGCTTCTTTGTAAGTAGTAGGTGCAATGATAGGGAGCAGCAATTGCGCATCATTGTACCCCTCAGATGCTGCATTCATAGCTGTTATGGCTTCGGACAGTAATATTGATGTGTAAGATTAAAAATAATAATAATAATACAATCATACTAACCTCATCCATTTGATCGCAAAGAGCCGGCCTTTGCCACTTTGTTTGAAGATATAGAGCTAAATCTTGTGCGGCCCGTGTTGACGTCCTCACGTCTGCCGGCGTGGTGACATCATACTTCACCGCACGCGGGATTTCGTGCAAGATCTTCAATCAAGATGGTAGCAGCCAGCTGCTAAAACGGATGAGGTAAGTATGATATATTTTTTTTTACTGCCATTCAGGGAAAATTGATTCTCTACCACGAAGCACAAGGAAATTCAGCTTCTCGGTGAATCGAATTTTCCCTGAAATTCCGATCTAAGTCCACTTTGTGGACCTCAATTAACTCAACAGTGTCTAGTGTCTTTTCTAAAAATAAAGAAGATAACTGAAAAAATCCCTGCAAAAAATTGTCAGAGTGAAGGCACATTAGGGCAGATTTACTAATCGTATAGATGGCATAAGATTAGACGAGCACCAGATCTCTCACAGGTGCTCAGGGATACACACTTTTCTTTGACTCTATACCAACTTATGGCTGGCTTACTTTGAGACAGAAATTTACGCCACAATTGTGGCACAATTAAGGTGCAAAAGTCAAACATAAGCCACGCCCCATTTTCCACTACTTGACGTCCCTTTGTGCTACGCTCCCATTTTCGAGCAAGTAGAAAAAATTGGAGAAACCCTAGATTCTAGGTGGGTCATCGAGTGTTTGCAAAAAAAACTGTGCTCATAATATTTAGATATTCTCCCCTAAAAAATATTCTTCTGAGGTAAAAGGTCTTGATAATATGGCACTGGATGAAAAAGGCACAAAATGCAACAGAAAAAAAAGCTCTATATAATCAAAGGCATACAGGGGCATAGAGGTACAGTGGATGGGTGCCCGCTTATGATTCTGTACAATTTGGTAATCGTTTGGAGCCGTAATACATTGGAGTCCTTAGGGGAATAAAAATAAACTCCTACATTTAGCTTTTAAAAGAAAAAAATTGTAGCAAAATTAAAGGAGCCTTAAAAGTCAACAATAAAGCTGTGTGACACTTACAGCCCTGAGTTACGCAAGGTGTACACAAACTACAGCAGGATAATTATGCAAAAATTGTAATTATGGAATCTAAATTATTTACCACTCGCACATGTTTTTGTTTCTTACCACGTAACTGGAGTTTAATTGAGAACATTTGGCAAAGGTTACGTTATATAATAAAGAAACAGGAAGATTTAAGTAGCGAGGTATATATAGGAAAAATAAGCGAACTCAGCGTTCTACAAAATGAGGAACATCTGCAGAAGTCACAACCGGTTCAAAAGTTAACTAATGGCTCTCCTGAAAAACTTCTACTGCCGATAACCATATGTGTACGTCTAAACTGTTTCTAAGTGTTTTCCTTTTTTTTCTTTATGTCAGGTTTTTCATGATTGATGTATCTTGTGTGTAAGACATGTTTGATTTTGGACTATGAGAACCAGGCCAAAGAAAGTCACATGAACAGATCAAAAGATAGATAGATAGATAGAATATAGATGATAGATAGATAGATAGATAGATAGATAGATAGATAGATAGAATATACAGTAGATATAAAAAGTCTACACACCCCTGTTAAAATGTCAGGTTTCTGTGCTGTAAATAAATGAGACAAAGATAAATCATTTTTAGAACTTTTTCCACCTTTATTGTGACCTATAAACTGTACAACTCAATTGAAAAACAAACTGAAATCTTTTAGGTGGAGGGAAGAAAAAATATATAAATAAAATAATATGGTTGCATAAGTGTGCACACCCTTAAACTAATACTTTGTTGAAGCACCTTTTGATTTTATTACAGCACTCAGTCTTTTTAAGTATGAGTCTACCAGCATGGCATATTTTGACTTGATTTGCCATTCCTTTGTTGATTTGGATGTATGCTTTGGGTCGTTGTCCTGCTGAAAGATGAAGTTCCTCTTCATGTTCAGCTTTCTAACAGAAGCCTAAAGGTTTTGGGCCAATATTGACTGGTATTGGGAACTGTTCATAATTCCCTCTATCTTAACTAAGGCCCCAGTTCCAGCTGAAGAAGACCAGCCCCGCTGCATGATACTGCCTCCACCATGCTTCACTGTGGGGATGGGGTTCTTCTGGTGATGTGCAGGGTTGTTTTTGTGCCAAACATATCTTTTGGAATTATGGCCAAAAAGTTCCACCTTGGTTTCATCAGACCACAACACCTTTTATTACATGCTTTTGGGAGACTTCAGATGTGTTTTTGCAGAATCTAGCTTGGCCTGGATGTTTTTCTTTGTAAGAAAAGGCTTTCGTCTTGCCACTCTACCCCATAGCCCAGACATATGAAGAATACGGGAGATTGTTGTCACATGTACCACACAGCCAGTACTTGTCAGATATTCCTGCAGCTCCTGTAATGTTGCTGTAGGCCTCTTGGTCGCCTCCCCAGACCAGTTTTCTTCTTGTCTTTTCATCAATTTTGGAGGGACGTCCAGTTTTTGGTGATGTCACTGTTGTGCCATATTTTCTCCACTTGATGATGACTGTCTTCACTGTGTTCCATGGTATATCTAATGCCTTGGAAATTCTTTTGTACCCTTCTCCTGACTGATACCTTTTAACAATGAGATCCCTCTGATGCTTTGGAAGCTCTCTTGGACCTTGGCTTTTGCTGTGGGATGTGACTAAGAAAATTTCAGGAAAGACAAACTAGAGCCGCTGAACTTTATTTGGGGTTAATCAGAGGCACTGTAAATGATGGCGGGTGTATGCTGACTCCTAGTTAACGTGATTTTGAATGTAATTGCTTAATTACGAACACACTACATCCCCAGTTATAAGAGGGTGTGCATACTTATGCAACCACATTATTTTAGATTTTTTAATATGGCACTGGATGAAAAAGGCACAAAATGCAAAAGAAAAAAAAGCTCTGAATATAAGGTACAGTGGATGGGTGCCCGCTTATGATTCTGTGCAATTTGGTAATCGTTTGGAGCTGTAATACGTTGGCGTCCTTAGGGGAATAAAAATAAACTCCTACATTTAGCTTCTAAAAGAAAAAAATTGTAGCAAAATTAAAGGAGCCTAAAAAGTCAACAATAAAGCTGTGTGACACTTACAGCCCTGAGTTACGCAAGGTGTACACAAACTACAGCAGGATAATTATGCAAAAATCCACCAAAAAGATTTCAGTTTGTTTTTCAATTGAGTGGTACAGTTTATAGGTCACATTAAAGGTAGAAAAAGTTATTTTAACAGCGGTGTGTAGACTTTTTATATCAACTGTAGAAGATAGAAGATAGATAGATAGATAGATAGATAGATAGTATAATTAGAGGTCCTTAATATAAGGCAATTGGCATCTACGTTATATTTTAATGTTGGCTTCTTCTGGATCAACACTGTAGGATTATAGGCTGGACCTGGGAGACCTGTGTATACAATCACGTGCACTGCAACTGTCACATAATAGGTAAAGGCAATGAAAAGTACTACAAAAATCAAGGTGTGGCCCCAGCCTTAAACTTACTAAATAATGTAACATTAACCAGAACTGTGGTGTGCCAGATAATCCCACTGCCCGGACGGTGAAGAACCCCAGTCTTCTTTTCCATATAATGGTTAAAAAAACAAAAAAAAAAAACTAATGAAAAACAAACACAAACAGAAACTTCTAACATTATCGTAACTAAATATGTCTGCGCAAATGGTATCCTCCCCCTATTTAAAAAAATCCTAATTAAATAATTGAATAATTCAATAATCTCTCTCATTTATCTCGTCAATCAGACTGGAACCTAAACCTGTTCATTTATCAGAATTATGTCCCACATTCCCCATATTTCTTCAGATTTTGCAAATTTATCGTATATAACTGCATCTAATCTTTCCCCACATTTAATTAACTGTATCCTCTCTATCAAATCCCCTAATCTAAGAACAGATGTCTTCCAATTCCTCACCGGGTATGTTTTACTCGCTGCAGTACATGCTGTATATTAGAGCCCTACAATCATACCTTTTCTCGTCAGGTCCGACACATATAACTTTTCCAGCTGTGTTTCCCGAGCTTTCCCTCTTTCAAAAATCCTTTCCACAAAACAAAAAATTTGTACTAACCTAAAAAAATATATGAACTTCATTCATAAAGGGGTTATCGGAGCCTGGAAATGCCCCCCCTCCCCATATGTCTGGGCCCCTCACACACAATGTACTTGCCTCGCTCCCCGCGCTGGTCCTGGTCCCCGCACCGCCGCCGCTGCTTCTCCCCGTGTGTGAATGAAAACATCCGGCGTGGGGGGAGAGCCAATGGTAGGCAATAACGGGATGAGCCTCCCTAGCATTGCGGGTGACTCTAGGAAGGCTCATCCCCCATTACCACCTGCCATTGGCCGTCCCCCGACACCAGATGTTTTCATCCGTGCACAGGGAGAAGCAGCGGGGCCCAGGCAAATGGGGGACATTTCCAGGCTAACCCCTGGGATAACCCCTTTAAAGATATGGAAACCTTCTATCCTCCTAATGTTGTGGATGTCCTCTTGTCATGGTTCTAGACCCAGGTATGAATAGATCAAACCATATCTGTACTGTCCCATCATACATTTCTGTAGAGCAATGAAGTTATCTATAGCTGTATTTTCTGTAAATTAAACATCTCTGACACTTCTTCAGCTCTGCTCTATCTTTCTTACGCTCAGGCACCTAAAAGTGTGCAAAGTATTTCATGAGGGATTTGATGAAAGATGTCCAATTGTCCATGTTTCAGCATCAACATGTGGACTCTTTTTATGGCATGACATCATTTAGAAGCTTTGGCAGCAGCTGCCTGACGCTGATCTCTCTAAAGTTCATTTCATCATTTAGGACAGTCCCACTTTTCTATGGTGACGTTTGCTCTCCCATACCCTGAGGAGCATAACCCTACATTTATCTATGTTCTTAGGTTTTCTGAGGGCTTCTATCAATCAATGGCCACCGGCGCAGGGGACAGCACAGGTGTATTTATTTATTTTTTTAAATTATACATTACTTATGGGTTTAACATATTAAAAACAGCATTATGCAGGGGCTTTACAGTCCTTTGATGTGTCCTGTTAGACATCTTCCATTTATCCCCTTGGAATGACAAGATAATACATGGACAGGTGTCTATCTTCTCCATTTATTATTCTCTTGTCTGGGATCACTCACTTCTCTTTTCTTCTTTGAAATTGGAGCAAATATGTACCATTTTTAATGACTCAAGCTGCTGTTCTAGTGTGACATGTCATTGCCTGAGGAGCATGGGGTATGACGATGATGACCTCAGATGACTCTCATTGTCTCAAGGTGTTTAAGTAAGATGGAATGCCGTACTTTACATATGTCTATACCTGCTATCACATGCAACCAGAGAGAAGAAAAGAGCGGACGATATGAATAATTGAAGTATTTTTAATTTCTAGGTACAGATACAGTAGATGGAAAGACAGACACGTAGATGGAAAGACAGACACATAGATAGATAGATAGATAGATAGATAGATAGATAGATAGATACTTTAGATACCTCATTGAGCAAAGTGGAAAGTTGCATGGATGAATAAAAATAATCACTAAGAGGAACATGTATCATCCCGTCGGTGCCAGAAAACTGGAGCCCAAAAGTGTGGTCATGCTGCAGTTGCGTAAAGTGTTGAGACTTTCAGACACCGCTTGCCACTTTACAAAGTAGTGAGTGGTGTGCGGCCCGTGCGGGTGGCCCGTCATGTTTATTATAATCTGAGCCAGGAAACTGGCATGGATTATAGGGGAAATCTACACCAGCTCACTTGCTGGGGTAGATCTCCATTTCGGCGCACAGAGCTCCACAGATGCAACACAAATATTAAGGCATGTTACTCTTAAAGTGGTATTCCCGTCACAGACAATGGGGGCATATTGCTAGGATATAGGATATATGGTAGGATATATTGCCGCACGTAAACCGAGAACGGAGCATGCGCAGCCACACTCCAATCATTTCTATAGGGCGGAAATGAATAGAGGTGGTGGCCGTGCAAGCGCGGTGCGCTCCTATTCACTTGTATAGGGAAAGCATTTGGCGGTGGCCTGACCGCGGGAAACCCGAGGTCCTCCAGCCACCACTCTCCCTGCTCCATTCTTGGCGTAAGTGTAGATCCCAGAGGTCTGACCCGCACCTATCAGACAATGGGGGAAAATCCTAGCAATATGCCCCCATTGTCTTTGATGAGAATACCCCTTTAATAATTGTGTCACATCAGATGCCAGAGGAGAAAGATTAAGACCAGCGTGTAAAACATGTAAATGCATTTCACCCTTATTTCTTTCACTACAGAATTTGGAGCACTGCCTCATTTTTTTGGAACGTAATTAACAGGACATTAGCCTTGAGTCCTGAAGAGATAGCACCCACCAACTGTTTAGCTTTCTTCTGATGCCAGAGGTGGGACTATACCTATCTGATATTTATGGCATGTCCTAGTGATATGCCATATATATATGTTAAAATGGGACAACCCCTTTAAGAATATTATCCTGTGTACAATGGTTAGAACAAAGATTATTATTAGGGTTGGGCGAACCCGAACTTCAAAGTTCGGGTTCGTACCGAACTTTGCGAGTTCGGGTACCCGGTCCCGAACCTGGACTGAAGTTCGGGTTTGGTGTTCGGGTGATTTTATTATTTTCCGTTATAACATGGTTATAACGGAAAATAATAGCATTCTTAAGATAGAATGCTAAATAAAATGGCCATTGAGTGGTTAAAAATAATAAAAAAACTGATATCATCCACTTGTTCATGCAGCCGGTATCGTCTTCTTTCTTCAGGACCTGCGATCACGTCACCGCACTCACCTGCTAAAGATAGGAGATAATTTATTATGCAAATATAGGCAGACATGTTCTCTCTAGATGGAGGTCAAACCTCAACATGATCTCCACTGGTGGGCCCACGGAGCCCCAGTCTAGTCTTAGAGGGTAGACCTCAGAATCAACTCCACTGGTGGGCCAGCCTAAGGAGCCCCAGTACAGTCCTGGAGGGTGGATCTCAGAATCTTCTCCACTGGAGGGACCCAGGAGCCCCAGTTCATTCATCAAGGGTAAACCTCAGAAAAATCTCCAAGGGTGGCCCCAGTTCACTCCAGTTGGAAACTGCGATACTGGGTCCTAAGATTACGGTTCAGCAGAGTCTTGGTATGAATGCTTTCAAATTTATGCTGCCTATAAGCACAGTATGCTATAAAAAATTATGACAATGACATTACAAAAAAAATATTAAGACTATAGGACAAAAGGGTTAAAACTAAGCAAAAAAGAGAAGCAACATAAGCATATTAAGAGAATAGGAGCTATACCATGGTGGCACAATAGTGATGGGAGTGGCTCGATTACGACAGCCTACCTTCACAAGCTGATGACCTCAAGTGAACACCAGTTGTTGTAGTTCCAGGTCAGGTCATGGTGTCTGCAGGTCAGAAACATGAAAAGACATTTTATATATAGAAAATCTGGCGTGATCTGTGATTTTGATGGATGAGTCTGCATTGTTAGAAACGGTATGAATTGCGACATTGTGTTTTGCCTTGTGTTGTAAACGCCATAACAACCCATGATCTATACAACTAGATCATCTCTGGGAGGATGGCCAAACTTTTCTTCTCTCCAAATCAACAATGTAAGTTTCTCCTTGTCTTTAACTGTTAGCACCTCGGGCCCTTTCATGTGCACTGCACCTAGACCCACAGAGGAAAAAAGGTTTACCATTTTACCAATCAGATACCTGAGGCAATGGTAGAATAGTTGTGATATCCGTGACCATGATGGCACTTGGGCATGAGGAGCACTCACTTGCCTTAAAAGTTTTTTATTTTTATTGTATGCCTTGAATCTCTTAATGATTCATACTAACTTTTCCAATCTACAACAGAAAAAACTATTATGATATATACCAATATCTGTGGGTACACTTTCTAATAATACCAAACGTAGAAGAAAATTGAAAGTAACTCCTAAAATATATACTTTATTGTTCACAATTACAACCTTATTACCCTTGAAAACAAATCCCCACTCTCTGGTCTAAGATAAAACCAAGTGTGCTGAGGGGTATAAGGATGGGGTGAACACCTTATGTTGGTTAACTATCCCTCTATTGACCACCCTATCTTAAGGCTCAGCCCGAGGGCACCCCCTGATGGTGGGGACCCCTCGTCCTCATGCCTAGCCTGTCTTCCCCTACAGCATTCCCTAATCCTGCATCTGACTCCACCCTAGGGCAGTCTGCCCTGAACTAGGCGTGCTTGTGTGCTAACGCACTGGGTATTGGAGTGTGCAAGATACCCGTGGATGTAATAGGTCTAGAGGGATAATAATCCCACATCAGTCAATTAATATTAGCCTATATACACCGCCGGAATGATAATGGTGTGCAAATAAAGTATAATATGATAAGTTTCCGTAATGTAGCCCCGACGCGTTTCCCCCAAAGAATTGGGTTCATCAGGAGGCAAAAAAAGAAGGATTACATAAACCTGTGCGACACATCAAAGGATCCACTGGTAGAGTTTCAGAAGCCACTGGATATAAATTACTTGCGGGCACCCACATCGATTCCCTCGTTCCCTCAGGTCGCAAACAGGGGTGAGGTGTCCGATTCTGCAGTATCGGACACCTCACCCCTGTTTGCTAAATGAGGGAACAAGGGAATCCAGTGCGTTAGCACACAAGCACGCCTAGTTCAGGGCAGACTGCCCTAGGGTGGATGTCGGATGCAGGATTAGGGAATGCTGTAGGGGAAGACAGGCTAGGCACGAGGACGAGGGGTCCCCACCATCAGGGGGTGCCCTTGGGCTAAACCTTAAGATAGGGTGGTCAATAGAGGGATAGTTATCCAACATAGGGCGTCCACCCCATCCTTATACCCCTCAGCACACTTGGTTTTATCTTAGACCAGAGAGTGGGGATTTGTTTTCAAGGGTAATAAGGTTTTAATTGTGGACAATAAAGTATATATTTTAGGAGTTACTTTCAATTTTCTTCTAAGTTTAACTTTTCCTATCTCCTTGTAAAAGGGGTGGCCACGCCCCAGGGCCCTCTATGTCGCGTTCCAGGTGTAGGAATGCCGAGTGGAATGATGCGGCCTAAAATGTCTCTTTATGTGTGTCACGGTGCTCCTACCTGGATACTGGGCTTTGGCACCGAAGCAATAAATAGGGGGAATAAATAAGGGATTTGAAGAAATAACTTGAGTCCAGACCTTGAGATGAATTTCAATGGCAGCTTTACTTGAATAAATGTTTCTCCAAACAGTTTCAGGCTTTGTCTTGGTTCCAGCAGGCTTTAGCATTAAACTGGCAGGCAAACTCTGCTCTGCTATATCTTTTTCTCTCTGACTCTGCTGTACTGACAGGCTGGCTGTATAACTCAGCTTCTTCTGTATGCTGCACTTCTTCTCTGTAGTCTGACTCTAGGTTATGCCAAGGTATTTTCCTCCTGGCTCCTGAAGCTTTAGGCTTCTGTTTCTATGGCCAGCAGAGCTTAAGGTGCTCTGGCTGGCATGGGCACGCCCAGCAGAGATGTGTCCCTGCACACCCTTCCCCTAGCTGGGGGGGGGGGGGGGGGTAAACTAGACTAACTTCTAACTGGTCACCACCACCCTTCCTGCAGGAAGTAGCGCTAGCCCACCTCTACATGGGAAGGGGGGGAGTTAGAATGGAATTGAACGCTCCATTCTACCTAAGTACAGCTCTGCCATGTTTGCTGCCACCTGCTGGTGAACAAGGCATACTATATGAACATAACAGTTGCAAACAGATAAGGAATGCACAGTATATAGGACCTGAACAACAATACATAAGATGACATTTTGTTAGCCCAATAAAGACAGTAGCAGGGTGCAGTAGTGGTAACACCACTCTGGGGTGTTACACTAGCCATAAGTTACTTTCTGTAGGAGGGGGTGGCGGCAATGTTACTGGTTCTTTGGAGGAACAGTCCAACTGGCTTGAGTCTGGAACAATTTGGTCGGCTCTTGAAAAGGATGCACTATTGATTTCACTTTATCCCACAATCACTCTTCTAGCTCTGGCTCCAAAGGTCTACTACACCCTGGGTTGGAGCCATAGACAAATTATGGGGGCTTATTACAGAGATAATTTCTGTTCTTGTATGAGGAAACTTTTTGCAAAAGTGTATCCGTTTCTATATGAGTTGACCATTTTGAATCTTGGCAACGTCCAGTATACATCCTCACTCTGTATTGCCAATAAAAAGTGTCTATTGGTCATTTACCGAGAATATTGTTAAAAACTGATTGCCAATGAAGTTATTTGGGTGGCATCAGTTCTCGGCTCAGGTGGTGGCTGGGGTGCCACTGTACAGGGAGAACAATGAATGGGCCACAATGCTGGATCAACTGGTTGGACTCCTACCCATCATAAGGTTCTGGCATGCTCAATTGATTTGCCATCACTTTATGAGGTCAGGATGACCCTTTAGCTACAATGGATGGAAGCGGCAGGAGGACAGATATCATCTCCCATGCAAAAATCTAGAATATCTGACAATCTGGCAAGTGTCAAGAAATTAAAACTGGCCATTCATAACAAAAATGCCCACTTTTCCTGATACCCAAAGGTTATTGTCCCAATAAGTGTAAAATGACTGTGAAGCAACTTTGCGATAGATGTTAATTAAACAGTTTCTACGCTTCCATTGCAGACTATGTGTCTCCATGGTAACAGAATAATTCTGTAATCCTGCAGTCTCACACTTTTTTCCATTTGCCCCTTATTTTGCGCTAATGTAGATTTGAAGGTTCGCCTGAAGTGCAGACAAAAAGGAAGAGGATCAGACTACACAGACTTTGTTTGTAGTCTGTTACCATGGACGCTGTAGAAACAATGCTAAATTGACATCTGTTACAAAGATGCTTCATTTTTCAATTTATAGAGAATAGAGATGAGCGAAGTTTTAAAAAAATTCGATACGGCTTCTTCGCCGAATTTTACAAAAAAATTCCACAAGTGCATTTTTTTGTAAGTAGCGTGTGCAATGACAGGGAGCTGCGATAGCGCCACTCCCCATCATTGTACCACTCAGATGCCGCGTTTATACAAGATCGCGGCATCTGAGTGTAAAAACTGTGTAAAATGAACATTAAAAAAATGTAAATCAAACTTACCACCTCCATTTGCTCACGATGGGATGATGTCATATGTCTCCGGTCATGGGATTTCGGCTGAGATCTTCAATCAAGATGGCTGCAGCCAGCCCGTCATGAGCAAATGGAGGCGGTAAGTATGATTTCTTTTGTTTTTTACATTATTTCAAGTTAAATCCTTTTGCTACCACGAAGCACGAGGAAATTCGGTCTTTGCGGCATATCAAATGTATCCTGAAATTCAGATCGAATTCCACTTCGGTGGATTCGATTCGCTCATCTCTAATTGAGAGAATAAAAAAAACAATTAGTTCCAAAAGGGAACATAGCTGTTAAAAGAGTTGTTCAGCATGTCAAAAATGTTAGCAAAGCTAATGCTAAGAAGACGTAATAAATGAATCCTTACTTATGTATACACTGTTGAGGCCATCCGTTATTGTTGTGTCATCTCAAGCATTGGTGGAATTTTGCTAGGATATGCCTCCAACTTCTGATAGGTGCAGGTTCCACTTGGCTATCTTCGGTAGTGATGAGTAGCATAGGCAATATTCGTTTTCATGATATTTCGTGAATTGTTCGCATAATATTAGCATAATATTAGCAATAAATTAGCAAATTCTAGAATTCACAATCTCATTATTTTCGCAATTGCACAAATCGGCACTAATGAAGCATTTTTTTTGCACAATACATGCAACTTCACATTTTATCAGGTCTGAGTAGATAAGTGCACTGATTGGTGCACTAAGTATTGTTGTGACATCACAGCGCTGTGTCTAACAGAGACACTAATCCCTATCACAGCACAGTAATCCCTATCACACTACCTAACACCCTGCACTGGAACCTATCAGCTACACTATATCACTATCTATCCTACACTGATTATGATTATCTAACTATCTGTATTATATTTATGAGCTAACTGTCTAATGTAATTGTATAAGGAATAGGATCCAGCTGAAAGCACAGAGCGCAGCAATGACACTGCTGTCTCTCTCAGAACTGAAAAAAACTGCAGAAAATGGCTGCTGGGGAGGTTCTTATATGGTAAGGGGTAGGCAACTTTCCTATTGGTTGCTAGGGCTGTTGCTAAGCTCTGACAAAGACATTGCAGCCTTCTCATTGGCCCACAAGCTAGAAGGGAGGTTACTGATGGAAAAAAAAATCTATAATATTCATGATTACGAATATATAGCACTATATTCTATATCTTTGCTGATATTCGTGATAAAAATTTGCGATTAGAATATTCATGATCAACGCAAATCTTCGGCCATCCCATGGAAATGTATTGGCAGTCCGCTCTCTTAGCAATATGCCACCAATGCTTGAGATGACATAACCACTTTAACGGCTCCCCGCTGCCCTACACTTCCTGGTCCGCTCTCCGTCTCCTGTTATTTCCTGTGAGTCGAGCCCAAACCAGGGAGTGGAGACCAGCGGCGGCCTGGTAAACAGAGGATCGTGAGTGTAAGTAGTGATTCACATAACCGTAGTTTGGGTTAGTGTCTGATACGCATTTTTCGCAGATCGCATTGCACGCTTCTATAGAGCTGCAAGAAATGCGGACAGTACATGGTGTCCGAATGCGTGCAGCTGTTCCACAAATTATAGAACATGTCCTGTGCTTCTATGCATTTCTATAATAGGAACCAAAGAAAGCGTAGGATGCACACAGCTGGTATCCGTATTTTGCAGTTTCGCGGTTTGCAGACCATAAAAGGCATACAGTCGTGTGCATGAAGCCTAAGACTTTTGCTTAGCTTGAGAAGGATTTGCTCTAGACCCTCTTAGGGTAGCCCCGATCACACAAAGGGCCGTCACCACTTCCTTTGTGCGGAGCAGACGCTACCTACAACCCATTTCTGGACGATTAAATAGTGACAAAATAATAAGCAATGAGCAGAGGCCTAAGAGACCGAGGAAGATGCCAGCTTCAGAAATGTGCCGTGCTAATGATGTGAAGGGGAAAATTCAAAGGACTGCGGTCGGCTTTTCATTTATTATGCAGCGATGTGTGCTGGAGAATTTAATTAGACCTAAAGCTAATTAAAATCATTCACACTTGATTAGACAAGTCGGAAATATATCTGGATATACAAAGGTGATCTAGTGCTGGGCAGATGAAGGGACTGTGCCCTAGAAGGTTCCGGACAATCCTGGGAGTAATGCACATGGACATCACATTACAGGAACAGGTGGCAGATTGGAGCATAGCCTAACTGCTAGAACAGTGATATGACTTTTAGATGTAGCAGAGCTGAATTTGTCTTCGGGTTATCATAATTAGTGTTGAGCGAATCGAAGTCCACAAGTCCATTAAAAAAATTATACTTACTTCATCCGTTTGAGCACGAAGAGCCGGCTGATGCCATTTTAAATGAAGATCCTGCGTGAAATCCCATACGCAGTGACGAAAGACACCACTGCGTCGGCCGACATGATGACATCATCACAAGCTGCGCGAGATTTCGTACTAGATCTTCAGGAGCAGAAGGCTGAATGAGGGCAAAGCCTTCAACAGCTCTATACTATAGAACCAGAAGGACTCAGTGTGCCGCCATACCATGCTTCCTCCGGTGCTTTATGTACGAAGCCAGACTACCGCAGCAGTGGAGAATAGCTCCATAGATCCACCGTCTACATGAAATTGTTGGCATGAGGAAGTGCAACAGCTCACCTGTGAGGGCTACTCTCGCCCATAAGGAGTACGGTCCTATGGGCTTCTTTGGGTGCCTTAGTACAGCTCCTTAGTACACGACTGTGTGCATGAGGCCTTATGCTGCATGATGAGCAAGTTGATCCACCGCGTTGGACGATCCACTCCACTGCCGCGCAACCTAAAATGCAAAGGACAAATGGATACAGGAAATTTTATTCAAATACATGTGAATATTGGGAGATCCACCAACTTATTAAAGCAACTCTTTCTTTAAAGCAGTGGTATGCAACCTGCAGCTTTCTAGAGGCTGTCAGGGCATGAGGGGAGTTGTAGTTTTGCAACAGCTGGAGAGCCACAGATAGGCAAAAATTTGATTATATCATCACTTCTCACAGGTCACATAAAATTTCTGAGCTAGACACGTAAAACAGCTTATCTCATGATTAATGTAAAAAAATAAAAATCACATCGTACATGACAATCTCTTTCTAACAAAGCTAGAACCAGCCCTGAACCTCACATGGATCCAGAGATCTCCACACGCATCGCTTCAGTTACTCTGGTGGATTTTCTTCAGGCTGTCCTCAGTAGGTTGTGTCCTTTCGGGTTGCAGTTTAGGGGTGTGTTCTTTCTCAGGGTTAAATCCTTTCTCATTCAGGTCAGGGACATGTCCTTTCTGCTGCAGCTACCTCCCTGTAATGGTCACAGGTTCTAACAGTAGGAGCAGTTGAAAGATAGAACTGAGTATGTGCGACCACTTCAGTGAGGTGGACAGAGAAATAAGGTGAAGAACAAACAGCAGGTGGCGCTATACAGATTGATTTAATTGACTAGCTCACTAAATTTTAACTGCATGCAATTACAATAGTATTCAGACCCAGGTGTCTGTTTGGATTTCAAGGGAGAATTATTAAATAGGAAATCAAAGAAACAGCCAAAACACCCAAAAACTAACCTTTAAACACTTCCCCATTACATAATTTGTGACTATATACTCTGGCAGTAAGGTCTTTAAAGATGCTGCCCACTTTGCAGAGAAGAGGTTGTCATGTCCACCAGGTTTCTGCAGTTTTAACGCCGATTGTAGACATTTAACATTCAATTGTGATCATGGCATCTGAATCATCTTTCCTTGGGAACACTGCACTAGTGAGGCTGAACGGTTTCCCCGCTCAGAGATTGGGGAAGCCGTTCCTTCTCTGTAATAGCCTCTGTCTCTCTGAAGAATCTGAGACTATTGAAGCTATAGTTGTTATGAAGGTCTGCAGGTATGTCGGAATGTAGCGAATGTCACATACACTGCAATGGTAATTTATTGCAGTGTATAGGAGAAACAATCCGAAGATTGCATAGTCCCCTGTGCGGCCTTCTCAGCGACCAGGTCAAAGAAATAGGAAAAAACACTGAAATATTTTACTGAGTAGCTCACTGGCTATGCTAACTTTTTAATTACAAGCAATTACAAAAGTACTCAGATCCAGGTGCTGGTTTGAAAACTGTAGAATATTTTTTCATGGATTAACCCCTTTAACTATAAAAAGTTATGGGATCAGAATATATTAATGCAAATTAAAAATATATATTTAACATTTTTATTTAAAAAATAACGTTTTTTTTTTTTTTTTAAGTATTGAAACACAAGTTAAACTATATAAATGTGGTATTGCAGTAATTGTACTTACCGGGAGAATTAAGGTAACAGGTCAGTTTTACCACATAGGGAATTTCGTAAAAACTAAACCCATAAAACTGTATCAGAATTGGATTTTTTTTTAATTCAAACCATTTGGAATTTATTTTCAGCTCCGCACTATATCGTATGCATTATTAAATGGTGTCATTGGAAAGTACAATGTATCCCTCATAAACAAGCCCTCATGCAGCTATGTGAACGGAAAAATGAAAAAAAAAAAAAGTTATGGCTCAGAGAAGGCAGGGAGCGAAAAACGAAAACTCAAAAACAAAATATCATCCTGGGCTAAAAGAGTTAAACAGGAAATCAGAGAAGTAGCAAAAAACACCCATGAAACTTAACCTTTAATGAACAATTTAATTGCTCATTGTAGAAGGCTGGATCGTGATCCAACTTTCCCTGACGCCATATTACTCACGCGGGCAACACAGCTGAAGAAGGTCCATCTGGACCCAAAAATTTGGTGACTTACTGTGAAAAAATTATGATAATAATATCTAGATCAGAAATCCTTTTCATGTCTCTGTAAAGGACAATAAACTATATCTTTGTTTGCAACATAAACATTGAAGTGCAACCCTTGGCTATATTCTTGACTATAATAGCATTCTATCAGTGCAACTGCTGACCTGGCTTTTCAAAAAGGCGAGTCTACACCTTCTTGTGAAGGGTTACGGGTGAAGAAGGGTAAGATTTCGGCATGCAGATTTCGCCTCATATTCTGCCCTAAAATTTACATCAATAATTTGGATATATACTAGAGAGTGAATCTGGATCGCACATCCTCAACACTATGCTTTTGATATAATGACTGTCTCAGCATAATTACGTGGCGTATCCGCACAATTTGTAATACATTGTATGCTGTGCATAAGAGGCATTAGTTTACAGTTTGATCAAAGAGCATAAGCCCACTTTCCACGACAAGGAAGCCTCTGCAAGTGGGAAACTACTCTAACCTATAAATGGCGCAGACGTGCGCGGCGACCACCGGCGCCCCAGCACTGCACCAGCAGCAGACAGCGGGACCCAGGAGCCACACAGCAACCCCACTGTGCAGCAAAGCCTCCTTGGCTCTGGGACCCACCGCCCCGCCAGCACAGCACTGAGGCAGCAATGGCCGACACGCAGTACTGCACCATGTGAACGAGTGCAAAGAGCTCACCCAGTCACGACCCTCAGGAAATGCATCTGAGAGATAGTGGGAGTTTTTAAACCCCTTGCAGCTAAGGCTAATTAAAAACACCTAGTCCAAATGGGAGGAGTGCTGATACCAGAAAGAAAAAAAGCGAATGAGTAATTTGGATATATACTAGAGAGTGAATCTGGATCGCACATCCTCAACACTATGCTTTTGATATAATGACTGTATCAGCATAATTACGTGGCGTATCCGCACAATTTGTAATACATTGTATGCTGTGCATAAGAGGCATTAGTTTACAGTTTGATCAAAGAGCATAAGCCCACTTTCCACGACAAGGAAGCCTCTGCAAGTGGGGAACTACTCTAACCTATCAAATGCATTGCTGCAGGGTCGTGCTGGTGAGCTGACTCACCAGGCGTCCCAGCACTGCACCATGCAGCAGACAAGCGGGACCCAGGAGCCACAGCAGCCTCGCTGTACAGCAGAGCCTCCTTGGCTCTGGGACCCGCTGTCCGCCAGCGCGGCGCTGAGGCAGCAATGGCCGACACGCGTGCTGCGCCATGTGATACGGTGCAAAGTAGCTCGCAGTCACGACCCTCAGGAAATGCATCTGAGAGATAGTGGGCATGTTTTGATCACACTGCTAACTAATGCTTATGCACAGCATACACCTAGTACAAATTGGCGGATGTGCCACGTACTATGCTGAGACAGTCGTAATAGTCAATATGCATATATGTTGAGAGTGCGATCCAGATTCACTCTCCATTATGCTATTGTACTTGTCTATATTTGCATTTGAGCTAAGATCCCTCACTCTGGGAGTCATGCACTCCTCCGCATTTGGACATAGGTCGTTTGATCAAGGTTAGCCTTTAGTGGCAAGGGGTTTATAAACTCCTTCTATCTCTCAGATGCATTCCCTGAGGGTTGTGACTGGGTGAGCTCTTTGCACTCGTTCACATGGTGCAGTACTGCGTGTCTGCCATTGCTGCCTCAGTGCTGTGCTGGCGGGCGGTGGGCCCTAGAGCCAAGGAGGCTTTGCTGCACAGTGGGGTTGCTGTGTGGCTCCTGGGTCCCGCTGTCTGTCGCTGGTGCGGTGCTGGGCGCCGGTGGTCGCCGCGCACGGCTGCGCCATTTATAGGTTAGAGTAGCTTCCCACTTGCAGAGGCATCCTTGTCGTGGAAAGTGGGCTTATGCTTTTTGATCAAACTGTTAACTAATGCCTCTTATGCACAGCATATAATGTATTACAAATTTGGCGGATTCGCCACGTAATTTTGCTGAGACAGTCGTAATATCAAAAGCATATTGTTGAGGATGTGCGATCCAGATTCACTCTCCATTATGTATTTTACATCAATAATTTCCCATGGCCATCAGCATTGCTATTGATGGCCATGGATTCTTTGTGTGGAAATCTGACTTCTGCATGAAGAAGTAACTTTTCACTTCTTGATGAGGTTTCCTCATGGATAATGTGGTGGGTTAGTGACATGTCGGTTAGCTCCATTAAACGGAATAGGACTGCAAAGCCTGGGCAGAAATCTGATGCTGGTGGAAAATCTACCTTATGAACATACCCTTAGACTCCACACAACCCAGTTTTGAATTTGTGAGAAAATAAGGGGCACATTTATTAAGATTGGGGTTCTATGCCCCAGTCTTAATAAGCCCTTGCGCTAATGCTGGATCGCCGAAGTTATGTAGAAGCACCAAATATCCAATGCCATTTCTAAATGTAAGACAGCTTCTTTGCGGTCTTACATTTAGACCATTGTCTACGCCTAAGCCGTGTAGAAAATGATGACATGCCCCCTTTTTTAGACATGGCGTGAGCAGGGGAAGAAGTTGCAGATTCTGCAGCAACATGGCATGTGACAGAATCTGCTCTAGGCGTATATCTGTTTGTAAATGACCCCCTAAGAGTCTGTGACCAAATTTGTTAAGGGTGGATGCATGAGCAGGTCTACAGTTTTTGCATAATTATTCAACAAAAGTCAAATAATTAGCGCACACTTTGGCTTCAGTTTTGTGCAAAGGTCATCATTTTTGACGGTATCGAAAAAAATAATTTTTTGGACCCTATTATTCTATCTTGTCTCGGGACCAGAAAGCAAGGAGTCTTCTCCTGTGACTCTGAAGACCCTTGTTTGCTGGTCTCAAGACAAGATGGGATCATAGGGTCCAACAAGTCATTTATTTGCAATGCTGTCAAAAATGGTGACATCTGCATAAAATTCTTCAACTACTGCATGCTATTTAATACAATTTTTATGCTCCAGTCATATGCATGCAACATTTTACAGCAAATAACTGGTAAAATTTGTGCTGCGCGCTGCAAATTTTCAATGGATTATCTATGCTACCATTTCATTAAAAGGGTGGTACATGTCGGACAATCTCGTTTTACTAGAAGGTTTTTCCCAAAGATAAGCTGATCACATGGTGTCCTGCTGCTGGGACCACCACTGATCAACTTTAACCTGTGGTGTAAACCTTCAAGTGATCAGTTCCCTTACAGCACTACCACGGGACAAATGAAGAATTACACAGTTCTTGCTTAACTGAATGGGACAGGTCCTCCAGAGTAGGAGACACTTTTTGTAGCTGTTCTCCACGCTGTCTAATAGCAGAGGGACCTGAATGGAGACTTCTCCACTGCCATCAACTCAAGATCAAAAAGGGCATTTAAAAATGTTTTTTCTAAACCTCCAAGAATTGTAGTTGAAGGTAAGCGAATCAATTCTACAGAAACTAATTCGTTATGAACTTCTCGAAAGATTCCAAATTCAGTGGATCCAAAACTTTAGTGATTTTAATGCCATCTTGGCATTAAAAAGGTTGAAAGGGGTTGGACACAGTCCTAGTTGACCTAAGGTTGCCACAACTTTTCAGAATAATTGGGGCACTTTTTATTCAGATCGAATTTAGAATCTTATTCCACTGAATTGGACCCGAAACAAATTTAGTGAAACTACCTAGTTGTAGGTATTTGTGGAGAAAACCTATGATTGGTATTGAGTCGTTTTCCTATCACACATTTTAACAGCCAAGCTCTAGGACTTTTCTACTGACCACAGAAAGCAATTTTTTTTGCATTAAATGAAAAATCTAAAAAATACGAAAAAGCCAAGTTTATACATATATATATTTTTTCCATGGAAGGCGCAACATCTTTTTTTTTTCTTTTTTTTGAACGACAACCCTGAGGATACAGCAGTTGTCTTCAAATCTGTGACCATAAAAATCATTATCTCTGTGAAATACAGCAATTTGGGAGATAATCAAATAGTGACCACGGGGCAGAGCTGCCAATCTGAAGGATTATGCTCTGTGAACGTCTGATTCCGCCTGACCTTCCTCCGAGCCAGCTGTCAGCTTGGCGAAAACACACACAATTCGACTTCAGGCACATTCATTAGACGGTCTTGAGTGAAGAAAATCATTTGCATAAAACCCCAGCTTTCTTAATTAGTACTTCGTTTCTCCCTTGACTTATTCAATGGCCAAGTTCAAAATTCTTTCACCTAGCTAAAGTCATGGCGAGGAGTGGGTAGAATATACGGAGTAGCTTGAAGAGCAGTTAGCTTGATCATCTTGGTATCTCAACGGGAACATGCCCCGGTGTGAATTAGTTTTCTGCTTGAGAAAAGAAAAAACCTGGTTCCATGAATCAATGTGACACAGTTGTTTTCTATGGCATTTACTTATTAATACATCAAAGCCTATTGTGAAATACAACCTTGTACATTGCTATCACTGGTGGCGAATCCAATCATTTAAGGCAATCAATTTCCCGTCACCTGCCTTCGTCTTCTCGAATGCTACGAATACCTTACCGTGATGCTGCCCTGTATCGACACCTGCCTTAGTAAATCATAAGTAAGCTATTTTGTCCAAACACGTTTTTCTAGGTGCAATTAAAATTCTGAACTTCGCGTCGTAGAGAATGTGCTGGCCCTTCAAGTGTAGTCTTGACAGACTATAACCCTGGGAACAATATAATGCACCCAGGCTGCAGGGCTCTCTTGTGTGTGTGACGACACATGGCATCTGAGGCGTTGGAGATCAGTTGAGTCTATAGGAATGTACCTCAGTGCTGGAGGGTCTCAAGTGCCTCAAAATGTTGTAGCTCAGCATTTCATCTTTCAAAGTCAAAAACATCTATCAGGAGGAAAAAGTGTAATGCAACTTAACTCATCTGAACAGAACTCTGAACTTGTGGTCATAAAGTTCCCAAAAATTAATTTTCATAACCCTTTTAAGAAAACCTGTATAAATAGAGTGGGTTCGGTGGAGAGAGTTATAAAGAGTGTCTCTTAATTTGGCAGACCTGTCCTGTCCTGCATTACACAGAAAAATACATTGATTTGGAAAAAGATTGTGCAATGCTTTATTTCCCCAGTGGGAGCGCTGCAAGGTAATTGAACACTTACTGCCAGGTTTTCCCACAAAAAACTGTTAACTGTTGTGGTGGAGCAACCACAAAGGGGGATGGCCAGATTTGTGCAATTAACCCCAAATTGGGTGGCTTTTGGGAGTTTCAGGGTGAACACCTGCCCCAGTCTCCTGATTCCCAGTGGCATGGACCTGCCTTCTGCTTTTACCGTCTTTATGGAGGGCCTGGCTGCCGGGGCTACTCTGTCCCTGCATGCAGGCTGCGGCCTGTTTTATGGCAAAGCCACTCCTCCTTTGCTCACAGGTCGTGTGCGCATGTTCCCTCCAGCTCCTAAAGGGCCAGGGTGCGTGCACACTAACTTACACCAGCCAACGGCTGGACACCTTAGGGTGCTTTAGGCACCTTACCTTATGGAAGGATTCCTGAGTAATAGGTTCTCTAGTGTCCTGCTATGTGTGCTGATATATTTTTTCTGCCTTTGTGCCATCTTCTGCCTGTTTTCCAGATTTGATTCTTCACTGCCTCTCCTTACCCCTGCCTGATCTCCATACTGAGCCTGAACTACCTGCCCTGACATCAGCCTGTTTTTGACAGATTTTTCGCCTGATCTCTCAGGTGCTCTGCACAGGTGCACTGCCGGATAGCTGTGAACCAAACAGAGACTATTCCAGGAGGTAGTGGTCTGGTGGTTCCCCTGCAGCAAAGTCCAAATTCCTGTACAGGGGTTAAAGGATACCAAGGGACTGCCAGTCTAACACCCTTAGGAGTAGTCCCAAACCATCTGTTTGACTGACACACTGGTTCCACACCTACTATGTGCCTATGTTGGCAACTATCCTTTAGGGGGTTCCAGCTGGGTGGGGGGGGCACTTTGTGATGTTTATTGTTATTAGAGCTTTCTAACAGGGAGTGATTGTGGAAAAAAAGAAAAACGCTTAAAGGCATTTTTTTTTTTGCACGTCTATGGGCCGTGCCCGGAACTGCAGGCCCATTCACATAAACAGGTTGGAGCTGCAGTACCAGACACAACCATTAGTTAAGAGTGTTGCTGTTTAAACAAACAAGAAAATGTCTTCTAATCGTGGACAACTCCTTTAAAGCCGTGAACAGGGTATTTATCATATAACTGTATAGTTATTGGGCGGGGCAGAAATAGAGAGGGATTCTGACGTTATATCTGCAGTGATATAGTAGATTCAACCTCAAATAATAGATCCCACAAAAGACAAAAGATTCTATCATTACAACATGGCTAATATAGGCAAAAAAAGGTTGTAAAAGTCAAGTTATGAAATAATCACATTGCATTTGTCAAATATTCCTCTCCTCTTGGCCAAGGAGAGCACATAAGATATCACTGCTACATTGTTGCAACAGTTATTGGAACTGGACAACAAAAGAGGAGCCGTCACCTCTCCTGACATGTCTGTTTTAGTAACTCCATGCATTTCCCATGCAGTAACAGTTCTGGAACATCTTTTCATATAACAACGTTGTTTTGTTCCTCTATTATTCCCACTAGATGTTCATGAATTAATAACCAGCAGTCAGCAATAAAGGTCCAACTGGGCGTGACCAGTTGGGGGGGGTGTTTCTACACAGTATGTCACTATCCAATCAGTGCTACCATTTTCAGGATACACCCCCATCTGGTTAGACCCAAGTGGACCTTTATTGCAAACTGCTTCTAACAAGACGAATATAGAAATGGTACAACATAAACTTTTATGCTATATACCCAGAAGAGGTGGCTGCAGCCCCAGGATGCAGTGCTTCAACAGAGCGATGGCCCCTTCTCAGCAATTATAGGTGTCCCAGAGGCTGAACTTCCACCTATCATAAAATGATGACCAATCATAACAATATACAATTGCTTTATACAGTGTGATATTACCATTTAAGATACACAAAAAACCAAAGGTGACCACCAACCATTCACCTCCTATAATAGCTGACTACATTCTGTCTATATACATTTTTTTTATGTTTCTTATTTTATTCTCATGGCAATTATTTGTTACAAAAATGGCTTGGATCCAATAATCTCAAGAAATCTGTTTCTTCTAGCAACTGTCAAGACTTCTGAGGCACATGCCCATCTTATGTCAACATAGGGAAAGGGCAATAGTTGAAAAAATTTGTTAAAAAGACAGAGAGCACTTTAAAAAACATCAGTTGTTGGCCAATATGGTAACAACATGGTGCCCTGTAAGGTAGACATGGTATTACCTCTATAGTTATAAAGGAATGCTCTTGTCTTAGTCGTATGTCTGTTTTTTTTTTATATTTGTAAAAAGATGCATGCAAATAAAAAAGAGAGCAAGCCATGGGCAGGACCGTGAGAGGATTAGGGATACCCTCCAGTTTGAGGGACGCTCCCCTTCTGCTGTTGTGCTGGGTGCTCAACATCCTTTAGTGCTGAGACAAGGAGTGTAACCCGCTGCACGCTGCCCCTCCGGTCAGTGTAGAGCTGGGGCTTATTAGAACAGAAAAGGCCAGGTAAATATGCAGGGCTGTATACGGCACTGCTGGGACACAGGACTTCAGAAGTATCATGAAAAAACTTTATTGGTGTGTATATACAACACTTTTTTGGGGTTAAACCTACCCTTTTTTCAGGGAAGGTACACACCAATAAAGTTTCTTCATGATACTTCTGGAGTCATGTGTCCAATCAGAGCCACATACAGCCCTGTATCTGTTTCTGGCCTTTTCCCATCTTTGTAGAAAAGGTAGAGGATGATAATAAGTTGGATTGACACAACCGAAAACATTATGATCAAGTTATTGAGAATTTTGAAGACTCAAACAGTTAATGGAATGTTAAGAAAATAGCCTATGGTCAACAGGAGTCAATATAATCAATTGTATGCTGGTAAATAGATTAGAGAGTCAAAATGTGTCCCAAATGTTTGAAAAAATTCTGATGTGGTAGAGTCAAAATGTCTTTGGATTCATTTGGGTAGAATTTTTCCAGAGAGAGAGGGAATGAGTATATTTTCCAGGCATTTAAATCACATTTAATTTGCCAAAACAATTTTTAGGAAATTTGATCACCTTTAAAATAAATGCTACAATACATTTCTAGTGAGAGCCACAAGGTTAGGACTTGACCACTAAAGAGTCCTCTGGTAGTCCCAAAGTTGGGCCTCAAAAATTCAGCAAAAGGCAACCCAAATTGAAGTTGATTTTGAGTCATGTGTCTTAAATCAATGTTCTCTACAGTTGCATGGTACAGCATCTGAATCATTTCCTCCAATAGCCCCAATTTGCTCCAGTAACTGCCAGTCACTGAGTACTTTATCACTGGTTGAGTCAATGCAATTGACCAAAAAGACCGTTAAAGTGGTTGGTCCACAAACATTTGTCACCTAGTTACAAGATTGGTGATAAATGTCTGATCACTGGGGTTCCCAAGTCCTGTGAAGCCATGTGCAGCACTTGGCTACCTCCGTCAGTCCTACAGAAGTGAATGATGTGGTGGTCACACTCACTCATTACGACTTTATTCACACTGATCAGTAGGGACCCAGTGGTTGGACACCAACAAACAGCCCCATTAAGAAATATTTCCAAATGATATCAATTACATATTTTTAAATATAGAAAATTACATTTTTGCACTAAGAACAAAACTAGGAGAAAATGCCAAGGTCTTTATATAAAGCCGCATGATGGTGGTTTTGTTTCTTATGTATCAAGAGGTATCCGCATGATTAAATAAAGAAATAGAGAAATGGGTTAACTAAGGTTCCAATAACAAGAAAATATGGTGTGAATAATCCTATTGAAAGATGTAGGGAATCTTAAGATATATAGAGCTTATGTGGGGATTTACATTTCAATGTGCAAATCTGTGTGATGGTTTTTGAGAAAATTCATGCATGCAACACTTACAAATTACTATGCTACATTCCTTCTTGTCTGATCTATTTCATGCTTGTTATAGGCTATCTATAGACTGTGAAGGGGATGTCACAAGTCTTGAACCATTCTGAGCAAAACAATTCCGCAACTACATTCGCTATCCTGTAGCTCCCAACTCTACGAGTGGCAAAGCAAGTGGAAAAAAAAGTATGAGGTTCTTCCTTCAATGAGAACTTAAAAAGTTAGATCACTCTAGATCATTAAAACAAATCTTTACGTTTTATTGGAAATTCAACACAGTTTACTCTTGGTAAAGTTATTTCATGGTGAACTTAGCCATAATGCCATAGAAGCACATTCAATATGCCAAAAAGAGTCAGTATTGATGGTAGAATTTTTGAAAACCTTTGTCAAAGATTATATAAATTCTGGAAATTTTTGGATTGTTTCAAAGTGGTTCAGACAATTTATTGATTGCTCAGTCATATGTTGAGTTAATCATTATCTGTTGAGACTCCAACTGGTTTCCATTGTTTTTATCCATGTCTCATGTTTCATGTTGTGCACTAAGAAGATAGGTAATAATTAGAATGTGTAAAACTTTTTGACATATCTTCTGATGGAGATGGTGGGTGTCATCCCCTTAATTTGCAGCATGTAGTTGTGCAACTACAGTAACTATCCTATAGCTCCCAAAAGTATGTGTGGCAAAACAAGTGGAAGAAAAAGTTTTGGGGTCTTCATTCAATGAGATCTCAGAAGTGGTATTACTCAAGACCCTTAAAAAAAAATCTTAGATTTAGTTGAGATGGGGATGAGTGGATTTCTAACAAATTCGATTTGACCAATTCTCTGAATTTTCCCAAAAAATTTGCTTAGATTCAAATTTATTTGTGGCCAATCGCGTTAAAAAATTGTTATTTACTGGCTGCAGAGAGCCTTTTTTAGTGGTGTTGAACACTGTGCCTTGCAGTATCACGCATGGAGAGTCTGCTGTGGTAGTGAAATAATACTTTGAGTCAGTGTGACATGCAGATGACAGGCGTCGCTCTTAGAATCACTGCACACTTCACTTATTTGGGCAGTTACGGGGCCAAAACTGACTAAATAACTCAAGTGTGAACTAAGCCTTACAGGTCTATGTTAGCGTCAGGTATAAAGAACCGTGCTGAGGCCCAAGATCCTACTATAGCGTGAAAGTGCGCACTTATTTTACACCAAGTCACTGATTCCACATACATGTCTACACAACCTGTTCTATTAAATTCTTATACAAGTAGACCCCCCCCCCCCCCGACAGAGTGGAGTGGGTGTCAGCAGTAATTTTGTGTTGAGTCTGACGTCACTGTTTATTTTGCCTTTCCTCTGATCCGTCAGATCAATAACCCCCAAAAAACTGATTCTGTCTGTGAAGCATCCACCTTCACTTGGTCAGTGTAACGGACCGTTACGCACACAACTCCGTTTAGGCGATATTCCCTTTTCCGGATAGACCAGCAGCTACTGCAATCACCAACTTCCCGAACTGCAAACCACACGAATTCACCAACTTCCGAACAAGAGACACACGAACCCTGGAAGCAGCCGAACAGGAAAAGCCCGAGGAACAGCTTACACTCCTGACAATCAGCATACAGTCAAATCCCCCCCAATAACGAGACGACACTTCGTTTTGAGGGTCAAGCAGGAACTCTCTCCTGGGGCATACAGCCTCTTTTATTTACACTCCACAAACATAGTACGGCCCACAGGGGTTTGAAATACAACCAATCAATCCGTACAATAAACACAGACACTCCCACACAAAATACAGCGACCAATCAACATACAGCCAGATATATCACAATCCCACATGGCTGGTCCATTGTGGGTGCTGATTAGGTCACAGCAATGTCCATTGTGAATATTGATTAGGTCACAGGCGATGTCCATTGTGAATGGTGATTAGGTCACAGGTAATGTCCATTGTGAATGGTGATTAGGTCACAGCAATGTCCATTGTGAATGATGATTAGGTCACAGGTAATGTCCATTGTGACTGTTGATTAGGTCACAGCAATGTCCATTGTGAATGCCAACTGTCATTGGGGCCATAGTCGCAGGGTAAGAGGCTAGCAAGCATGCCTCTCCAAGAAACTGGGGCAGACTCTGGTACAGGGTCCAGTCCGCTACATTTCTCCCCTTTACCAAAGAGACTAACAGGGTATCTGACCTCCTGCCGGTCAGTGCCCTGGTTAGTCCAGCAACCCACCCACGAAGCACAAACAGCAGTACAGCCCACCCACAATAAATGGTTACTACACCTGGATAAAGTAGCAACTTGTCCATGTCCAGGTGCCTCACTACGGCTGTGCGGGGACTGGTAGACTGCCTAGGTGGGTTGCTGAGTGGGCAGAGACCGGCGGTACTCTGCCCTGGGGCCAGCGCTACCACGGAAGTAGCCTGGTGGGAGCCTGGTTGTGGGGGAGGAGACCGACTGTCTCCCCTCTGGATAAACCGCTCTGTGGCTGGCGGACAGGACCGACCATCCTTGCCCCTTGTGCTGCAAGTGCAGAGACCACGGTCCCATCTGCACCGTTGGGGGCGTAACATCTCCCCTTGGTGGGTTAGGTTGCCGCTGGAGAGAGGGTGTAACAAGCCCCTCTCTCTGAACTGTAGACTGCCGCTGGGGAGAGCGGGTAGCAGGCTCCTCTCCCTGACC
The DNA here is from genome assembly GCA_033119425.1 of Bufotes viridis. Classification (NCBI taxonomy): domain Eukaryota; kingdom Metazoa; phylum Chordata; class Amphibia; order Anura; family Bufonidae; genus Bufotes; species Bufotes viridis. The sequence continues at coordinate 25,395,065 of CM065592.1, read as the reverse complement.
CTCTCTCTGCTGGTGGAGGGGGGACCAACTGTCTCCCCTTTCAATATTTTGTCCTGCTGCTGGGGTACACACTGCAGCTGGGGAGGAAGGATGACACCTTTAGCTCCCTGGGGTACACACTGTCGCTGGGGAGGAAGGGAAACACCTTCAGCTCCCGGGGTAGACACTGCCGCTGGGGAGGAAGGATGACACCTTCAGCTCCCGGGGTAGACACTGCCGCTGGGGAGGAAGGACGGCACCTTCAGCTCCCTGGGGTACACACAGCCGCTGGGGAGGGAGGACGGCACCTTCAGCTCCCTGGGATACACCCTGCCGCTGGGGAGGAAGGACGACACCTTCAGCTCCCTGGGGTACACACTGCCGCGGGGAGGAAGGACAGCACCTTCAGCTCCCTGGGGTACACACTGCCGCTGTGGAGGAAGGACGGCACCTTCAGCTCCCTGGGGTACACACGGCCGCTGGGGAGGAAGGATGACACCTTCAGCTCCCTGGGGTACACACTGCCGCTGGGGAGGAAGGACGGCACCTTCAGCTCCCTGGGGTACACACTGCCGCTGGGGAGGAAGGACGACACCTTCAGCTCCCTGGGGTACACACTGCCGCTGTGGAGGAAGGACGGCACCTTCAGCTCCCGGGGTACACACTGCCGCTGGGGAGGAAGGACGGCACCTTCAGCTCCCTGGGATACACACAGCCGCTGGGGAGGAAGGACGGCACCTTCAGCTCTCCGGAGCGCACTCAGCCGCTGGGGAGGGCGGACGATACCATCTGCCATGAACTGCAGGTACTCTGCTGTTATCCTCCTCACGAACTGCACAGATTTCTCCGGGGGTTGGGTCCGAAGAAAATCAGCCGTGATCTCAGCTCTCTGTCAAATTCCTCCTGCGTGTAGCTGGGTGCCATGCTTGTTCTCCTGAAGTTCTTTCTTTTGTAGATAGGGGCGCTGTACGGGTACTAACGTTGCCCTCACTTTGTAATCCAAGGAATGGTGTTGCCCTGTAGATGTCCTTCTGGGCTGTGGAAATGATCCCGCCGCCTGCCACCAAATGTAACGGACCGTTACGCACACAACTCCGTTTAGGCGATATTCCCTTTTCCGGATAGACCAGCAGCTACTGCAATCACCAACTTCCCGAACTGCAAACCACACGAATTCACCAACTTCCGAACAAGAGACACACGAACCCTGGAAGCAGCCGAACAGGAAAAGCAATATGAACAGCTTACACTCCTGGCAATCAGCATACAGTCAAATCCCCCAATAACGAGACGACACTTCGCTTTGAGGGTCAAGCAGGAACTCTCTCCTGGGGCATACAGCCTCTTTTATTTACACTCCACAAACATAGTACGGACCCACAGGGGTTTGAAATACAACCAATCAATCCGTACAATAAACACAGACACTCCCACACAAAATACAGCGACCAATCAACATACAGCCAGATATATCACAATCCCACATGGCTGGTCCATTGTGGGTGCTGATTAGGTCACAGCAATGTCCATTGTGAATATTGATTAGGTCACAGGCGATGTCCATTGTGAATGGTGATTAGGTCACAGGTAATGTCCATTGTGAATGGTGATTAGGTCACAGCAATGTCCATTGTGAATGATGATTAGGTCACAGGTAATGTCCATTGTGACTGTTGATTAGGTCACAGCAATGTCCATTGTGAATGCCAACTGTCATTGGGGCCATAGTCGCAGGGTAAGAGGCTAGCAAGCATGCCTCTCCAAGAAACTGGGGCAGACTCTGGTACAGGGTCCAGTCCGCTACAGTCAGCATTTGGTCAGTAACCCATCAGTATTGCTTAAGCCAAAAAAAAACACAGGAGTGGATCCAAAACAGAAATGACACGTGAATGGAATATTTGCATGTCTTGTGTGTTTTGTACCCACTCCTGCTTTTGGCTACCAAAGCATAAGCCAATTCTGATGCAAAATAGGAACCATGTCATGCAGGCCTTACAGCTGTTACATAGAAAAGATCCGTTGTGCATCTCATTTTCCCTTCCTTCTGACGGATCAGAAGAAGGGTCAAATAAATGATGATGTCAGCCAGGCCAAAAGGCAAAATAGTGGCCCAGTCATGAAGTGGGAACAGCATGAGAAGTCCACAAAGTGGCCCTATGACATAGTGATGAGGGAAAAGCAGCATGAGGAGACCACATAGTGGCCCATTGGCAGAGTCTGGAGGTGGCAACAGCATCAGGAGGAGGCCACAGAGTGGCACAATGACAGTGTGGAGGTGGCGGCAGCAGCAGCATCAGGAGAAGGCCACAGGGGGGCACAATGACAGTGTGGAGGTGGCGGCAGCATCAGGAGGAGGCCACAGGGTGGCACAATGACAGCAGCATCAGTAGACGTGAGTGGTGAGGTGGCAGCAGCATCAGCAGACCACAGAGTGACCCGTTGACAGAGTGGGGAGGTGGGTGACAATACAAGTACCAGCTGAAGATGGTGGGTGAAAGAAGGAGCACTTGGCATTAGATGTGTGGCATCAGGTTGGTGGCAGCATCATAATAGTAGCTGAGGCAGGTAGCCCGAAGAAACCGGTCTCTTTTGTCAAAGTGTTGGTGGATCTAGTCTGATGCATCAGGCATTGGTGGGTGGAAATTCTGGCTGATCCACGCCTGATTGATCTTGACAAAGGTTAGTCTCTCCACATTTTGTTTGGACAGAGGAGTTCTTCTTGGGGTAACTATGGCCCCCGCAGCACTAAACACCCGCTCTGATACCACACTACTGGCTGGGCAGGACAGCTTTTCCAGGGCAAACTCTGCCAGGTGCGCCCACAAATCGAGTTTGGCTGCCCAGTAGTCCAGCGGATCTTCAATGTGGGGTGGCAGGGTGCTGTCCACCTGCTGGTTCAGGTCCTGCTCCAGGTCTAGCTGCTGCTGCTGCTGCTGGGAGTAGTTTCTTCACTAGGCGGGTGAAGAAAGCTGCTCATCAGCGACTCTAGACTCAAGTTGCTGCTGATGGAGATGGAACTGCTCCTACCCCCCCCCCCGCCCTGCCACATCAGCCATGGCAGGTGAATGTGAGTTCAGAGGGCCCCCCCGGTCAGACCTTCGAGAGGATGGATGATGGCACAGCGGCCAACTGACTACATAAGATGTCTCTATAGTAGTTCAGTTTGTCCTCCCTCTCAGCAGGTGTAAAAAAGGCCCCCATTTTGGACTGGTAGCGAGGGTCCAACAAGGTTGAGAGCCAATAGTCATCCCTCTGCCGAATGCTGACAATTCGTCTGTCACTACGCAAGCAAGTGAGCATACATACGGTCACTTGTGCAAGTGACTCGGAGGGACTCCCTGCCTCCATTTCCACTGCATACTGCCACGGTGTGTCTGGGTTCTCTGCCTTGTCTTCCTCATCGCCCCGTAGCTCCTCTGGCTGCTCCTGCTCCTCCTCTCCTGTCAGAAAAAACACCCATTTCGCTACACATTGCTTGTGCTCCAATGTCCTCCTCCTCCATTTCAGCCCCTAAAGAGCTCATGTGGCCATGAGATGTAGGCGCCATGTCTCCAGTCCTCTGACAAGCCAGATTTACCAGCATCTGTTCCAGGACATGAAGCAGTGGAATGACGTTGTTCATCCCGTAGTCCTGGTGACTGACAAATAACATGGCCTCCTCAAAGGGCCTGATCAAACAGCAGGTGTCACGCAAGAATTGCCATTGGCTGACATCAAAGTTAAACAGGGAAATACTCCTGTCCGCTTGGATCATCAAGAAATCGTTTATGGCCCTTCTCTGTTCGAATAGTCGGTCCAACATATGAAGGGTGGAATTCCAACAGGTGGAAACGTCGCATATCATATGTTGGGGGATGCCGTTCTGCTGCTGCATCTCAAGTAGGGTGTGTTTTGCGGTGTACAAGTGGCCGAAGTGCATGCAAAGTTTTCTTGCCATTTTTAGGATGTCTTGAAGACTTCAGTAACCGCTTGACAACCAGATTGAACACGTGTGCCAGGGCGCATGGCTCAGCCCTCCTTGATGCAGCGCCGACACCATGTTCTTCCCGTTGTTGGTCACCATGGTTCCGATTTGGAATTGTAGCAGAGAAAATCAGGATTCGATTTCTTGATGGAGGACATGGAGAAGTTCCTCCCCTGTGTGACTCCGTTCGCCCAGACAAACGAGGTGCAGAACAGCGTGACACCGCCGTGCCATGCACATGTGGTATGCTGAAGGGGCACTGTGAATTGTCCCTGCAGTGGAGGCTGAGGACACGGTGGAGAACGAGGAGGCAGAGGCGGACATTGTCGCAGGACCAACGGCGTAAGAACATGGAGGCAGAAGCGGCGTCACCTGGCCAAGTTGCTGGTGTGGCTGTGCAGTAACCACATTCACCCAATGGGACGTAAATAACATGTATTGTCCCTAACCATAGTTACAGCTCCACACGTCAGTGCTGCCGTGCACTTTGGCAGACACCGACAGGCTGAAGGACTGGCCCACCTTTTGTGCTACATACGTGTGTAGGGCTGGTACTGCCTTTTTCGCAAAGAAATGACGGCTTGGTACTCTCCACCTTGGCTCGTCACAAGCCATCAGTTCTCTGAAATGTGCAGAGTCCACCACTTGGGAAGGGAGGGACTGCAGCACCAGCAACTTGGTCAGGAGCACATTCAGCTTCTGAGCCATTGGATGAGTGCACGCATACTGTTGTCTCTTGGCAATCGCTTCGGTGATCGATTGCTGACGGAATGACTGACGAGGAGCAGGAGCATCAGGACCAGCAGATGATAGGAAGGACAGATAGCTTCCTTCGGCTGAGGTGGTGAAGCCTTGAAATCGGGTTTGTGCCACTGGGTGATGCAGCAGTTTCTGCAGCAGGCTGGGCCACCACCTCGGAGCCGCGGTTCTCCCAGGTCACTGTAAGGTGACGCTGCATATGTTGACGCACCCTGGCCATGCTTCATCTTCCGCCCACAGATTCTACAAATGGCCATGTTCACCTCCTCCGGCGGCTTAACTGAAAACTGCCACACAGCCGAGTAGGTGATTTTACCCCAACACTTCGCACTGACTGACTGCTACCACCGCTGCTTCCATGAACCTCTGCACCACTATTTTCCGGGCAGGTAGGCTCCTGCTAAGTGGGTGGTCTACCCCGGGCACATTTGGCTCCCGACCTCCCACTGCTGTCACCCTACTGACTCCCGGCCACGGTAGCAACTTGCTAGATCCGCCGCTGCCTCACGGGCAAGCTGCCACCCTCTTCTCCCGATGATGATGAAGCCCCTAATTCACCCGGCTCCTAAGTTCGATCAGCTACATAATTGAGTACTGTCTGCACGTCACTGATGTCCTCCTCCACCGTCTCTGGGTCAGGAGCCTGACTGCACGCAACACCACATCCCACGCCACTCTCCTCATCCCTACTTGCCCGCCTACCGGAGAAAGCGTAGGATGTCTCCTCCGCATCTTGGCTGGTCAGTAGCTGCTGACTGTCCTCTCTTAGCTCGTCCTCGCTGTATAGTGAAGCCGAACCTACAGCATATAATACTTGTCTGGCTGAGGAAACAGAAAAGGACAGAGGCAGGTTTAGGACAGGTGAGGGCACAGGGACTGCTCCCGGGCCATGCCAACTAAGGGTTGTGTCTGATGAACCCACCGACTCTTGGCTGGGGGTGTCTGATGTCACTTGGGATGAAGTGGTTGACCGAGTCAACCATTCAAGAACCGCTGGATTGCTGGTCAAGACATGACCGGTAGATGACACCGGGTGCTCAGGCCTCTTGCTGCGATTCCTGCTGTCACGCCCCCTTACTCTGCTGCCACCTTTGCCTGCACCAAAAACATTTAGGCTTCTGCCAATCCCCTGTTTAGGGCATGGCACTTCTTTGTCTGACATATTGTTAGATCAAATAAAAAAATAAAAAGGAAATTAAAACACCCCCAAAAAGTCCGTAATTTTCTCACATGACAACGGCTAATAAGCCCTTTTTTTCCACTAATAAACGCTAAAGAAGGCTTTAGAACTTATAACTGCACTGCTGAACGGCAAACAAGCCCCTACTTTTTTCCACTTATACATGCCACAGAAGGCATTAGAACATATAACTGCACCGCTGAACTGCAAATAATATATATTTTTTTGCCACTAATACACGCCAAAAAGGGCTGCAATTTTCTCACTTCACCACACAACAGCTAATAAGCCCTTTTTTTCCCACTCATACACGAAAAATGCTTTAGAACATATAACTGCACCACACAAGGGCAAATAAGACGTATAAATATTTCCTTGTAATAAACCCTGTTAATGGCTGTATCAAACAGCACTTACACCCTAATAAGAATGGTTTGCTGGAATTACAGAGCTGTATAATGGCAATTAGGATCCCCAGTCAGTGCAGCAAGGTGTAATAGGATTGTTCCTATTATCAAGGCTGCAAACTCCCCTACTGAAACCTGTTCAACATAAAAGCTGTGGAATGATTCCTCCCTATCCTTTCCCAACACCTTGAATAATCTTCCCCTGCACTTGTAAATCATTTTTTTAGCACAATGAAGTTTTTTCTAACACTGTCCCTAGTGCCTGCTGACGTTTCTCTCTGCACTAAGTACATTGGTAAATGTCTGAATCCAAGATGGCTGAGGCTATTTATAGGGCTGTGACATCACAGGGCTAGCTGGCTGCTGATTGGCTGCATGCATGGCATTGTGGGTGATCCCTCGTTCCCAGAGTTCTGTGCTCCATGTCCTAACACGTACAGCAGCCATTTCAGAAAAAAATGTGATTCATTACCATGAAGCGTGAGGAAATTCGGATTCAGTGGGAATCAAATTTTTCCAGAAATTCCCATCGAATTCCACTTCATCAACTTCGATTCGCTCATTTCTAATGTTGATGTTGAAAATTCAACAGTTAATACAGTTATTACATGGTGAACTCTGCCATAGTGCCTTAGAAGCACATACATCATAAAGTTGCCAAAAAATAGTCATCGTTAAAGGTAGAATGGTAGAACTTTTTTTTCTTTTTGTTTTAAAGGGGTTATCCGGGAATTAAGAAAATGAAAATACTTAAATATTTCTTCATGATAAATATATTCTCAAATGCCTTTCATTAGTTATAATGGCTTGTTTTGTCTGAGGAGCAATCATTATGAGAAATGAAATGGCCGCCGCCCTATTACTATACACAAAACCTGTCCTAATCACACAGACAGACAAGTTACTTCACAACACTGAGCTAATAAGCTGCCTTATCCTCCTCTCTGCTCTGCTGGTCAGAGATTATGAGCTTTACCCCAGTGTTGTGAAGTAACTTCTACTTCTGTGTGATTAGAATAGGGTTTTGTGTGTACTAATAGGACGTCGGCCATTTTATTTCCCATGATTGCTCCCCAGACATAACGAGCCATTATAGATAATGAAAGTTATTTGGGAATATATTTAAAATAAAGTAATACGCATGTATTTTCATTTTCTTATTTTCTGGATAACCCCTTTAAAGAGGCACAGACAATTTTTGATCGCTCAGCCCTTTAATCATAAGAATCTGTTGGGACTCCAACTGGTGTCCATAGTTTGTATCCACGTTTACATGTGGTCCACTTCGAAGACAAGTAATTTGTAAAATGTATAAAACTTTTTAGCCTATCTTCCGATGTAATGGGGCCTATGCAGCAGCCTTTAATTATCCTTTCCCTGTCTTTATGATCTTTGTAAATATTAAGAAAACTCCACAGCTACCAACAAGTTCCATCTACAGTAATTCAGTAAATAGTGAAAAAGAGGAGAATGTAGTTGCAGATTTTCTTTTTGTCTGCGAAACTGCACATTGTGAGACGTGTGTGAGAACATAGCTTACAAGGCATAGGTAGACAAAATATATTTTTTCAGATAGGAAAGGAGCAATAAAGACTGGAAAATACATGCCAGACACACAATTTGGTTTAAACCTTGGGCAGCTTAAGGCCCCTTTCACACGGGCGAGTTTTCCGTGCGGGTGCAATGTGTGAGGTGAACGCATTGCACCCACAATGAATCAGGACCATTAATTTCTATGGGGCTGTGCACATGAGCGGTGATTTTCACGCATCACTTCTGCGTTGCATGAAAATCGCAGCATGCTCTATATTGTGCGTTTTTCACGCAACACAGGCCCCATAGAAGTGAATGGGGCTGCGTGAAAATCGCAAGCATCCGCAATCAAGTGCGGATGCAGTGCGATTTTCCCGCAAGGTTGCTAAGAGACGATCGAGATGGGGACCCGATCTTTATTATTTTCCCTTATAACATGGTTATAAGGGAAAATAATAACATTCTCACTACAGAATGCTTAGTAAAATGTGGATTAAGGGGTTAAAAATAAAAAAATTAACTCACCTTACCCACTTGATCGTGTAGTTGCCGATTTCTTCTCTCTTCTTCAATCATTAGCTGCCGGCTAAAGGACCTATAGTGATGGACCATGTGATAAGCGCAGTGATGTCATTTTAAACTATGATGTCATTTTTAAACCATGTGATGAGCGCAGTGACGTCAGTGACGTCATGTTAAACTAATAAAATCTACAGAATACTCAACCCAAACCCGAACTTCCGTGAAAAAGTCCGGGTTCGGGTCTGGGTACCAAACATGCCAATTTTTCCCACGCGCATGCAAAACGCATTAAAACGCTTTGAGGTTGCGCGGAAAAATCGGGCATTTTCGCGCAACACACCCGCACCTTATCCGGGCGTCAAACTTGACGCCCGTGTGAAAGAGTCCTAAGAAGTGGATTTTTATTTTAAAGGGAATGTATCATCTGAAAATGACCTGTTCATAAATCAAGTTTTTATGTATAATATATTTCAAAGACTATTTGTTTTTTTTTTTGTACTTTTTCCAAATCAAGGTCTAACATAAAGGTGTAACATAAATTCTGATATGTTAAAGCTTTCATAATAGGCTGATACTTCATGTTCTTTAGAGTTTACTTTTCAGCAGTCATCTCATTATTACCACAGGCAGCAACACACAGGAGCCATCACTGACAGTGGTCACACTCACCACTCACCTCCTAACCTTCCCTGCACAATATCTTCTGCACAGATCACAGAGAATGAGAACAACACTATCCCATAGACATCAAAGAGTCATCTCCAGAAAACATGGCAAAAGATATATGTGGCTGGTGTAAAGAAAACCTCTGAATGCTGTTAACTGCATACTGCTGCTACCTCCACATACTGTCATTGTGCCACTCAGTGGCCTCCACATACTGCTGCCACCTCCGCACTCTGTCATTGTGCCACTCAGTAGCCTTCTCCTGATGCTGCTTCTGCTGCTGCCGCCACCTCCAGACTCTCTCATTGTGCCACTTTGTGCACTCCTGATGCTGCCGCCTCCTCCACACTGCCGTTGTGCCACTCTGTGGCCTCCTGCTAATGCTGCCGCCACCTCCAGACTCTTTTGGCCACTCTGAGGTTTTCTCATGCTGCTTCTACCTCATCACTATGTTTTAGGGCCCCTCTGTGGACTTCTCATGCTGTTCCCACCCTCCCCACTTCATGACTGGGTCACTATTTTGCCTTTCGGCCTGGCTGACATCATCATTTATTTGACCTTTCTTCTGATCTGTCAGAAGGAAGGAAAAATGAGACACACAACGGATCCTGTCTGTGTAGAAGCTGTAAGGTCTACATGGTCCTATCAGAATTGGCTTGTGATTTGGTAGCCAAAAGCAGGAGTGGATACAAAACACAGAAGACATGCAAATATTCCATTTACATGTCATCTCTGTTTTAGGTCCACTGCTGTTTTATTTGGCATTAGCAATACTGTTGGATTATTGAGCAAATGCTGGCCAAGTGAATCCGGATGCCCCACAGACAGGATCCGTTTTTTGTGGGTTATTGTACTGACAGATGAGAGGACGGACAAATTAATCAGTGACGTCAGCACAAACTTACTGCTGACACCCACTCCACTCTGTTTGAGGCTCTACTTGTATAAGCGTTTAATAGAACAGGTTCTGTAGACATCTATGTCGAATCAGCTGACGAGTGTGTAAAAGGAGTGTGCTTTTTCTTGACACTAACATCGACCTGTCAGGCTGAATTGATACTTGAGTTATTTGGTCAGTTTTGGCCACGGGACTGCCCAAATAAGTGAAGTGTGCAGGGATTCTAAGAGCGACCCCTGTCATCTGCAGGTCATATGGACTCAAAGTATTATTTAACTACCACAGCAGACTCCCAATGCATGTTACTGCATGGCACAGTGTTCTTCACCCCTATAAAAGCTCTCAGCAGCCCGGAAATTGCAGTTTTTTTATGAGATTCGCCGCAAATGAATTTGCATCGAAGCAAATTTTTCCAGAAAATTCGGCGAACCAGTCAAATTGAATATTTGAAAAAATCGCTCATCTCTACTTGCCATGTCCAGATGCCATACGTCAAATTCAGCTGTATTCACTGACTCTACTAAGGTACCAGTTCAGCAATCAAATAATCATTAACTTTTGCAGTCTTGAACTCTATGGCTATTTAAGGAGGATCTTTCACCACAAAATGCAGTGCAGTCCGAAGGCAGCAGGTTATAGAGGAGAAGGAGCTGAGCAGATTGCTATGTAGTTTTGTGGGAAAGTTTCAGTAAAACGTATAATTTATATCTCTACTTTTTCTAACTTTAGTTGTACACTGGGGATGTGTTATCAGTGACCGATAGCATTCTCTGTGTATGTGTGTATACAGATATAGCTGTCACTGATGCAAGTTTTACTTATTGCTTAGCTTCTACTGCTCTGTAACATGCTGTCTGCAGATTACATGGCATTTTGTGTTGGTAGGCCCTCTTTAAAGACCCTTTAAAGTCCCTCTGCTTTTTGCCTGTGTAACCAGGTCGATTTGCTAGTTTCTCTAATACTGTCATTTATTTGGACTGCCACTAGGCTTTGACTTTCTGCTTGGATTATTATATTGCTTGAACTATGCCTTCCCTGAATTTTTACTTGATCAACTACAAATTCCATTTCCTTATTTTGCTACTACAAACTAGTTCTACTCATTTGATCTATTGCCCATGGACTCCAAACTAGAGGCACTACCTTCCATTGGTGTCAAACCAGAGAATCCACTCTCCAGGCAGGCTTCAAATCAGCATCTTTATTTAAGGCATGACACCATTATTACTTACAACTGTTATTCCTTGCTAAATGGGGAAGCTTTTAAGTTTTAATTAATCTCCTTAGCCAAAGTTGCAGGTGGTCAATGTGTTTCTGAGTTTAGTGTTCTGAAAAAACCCTGAGGAAGGCAGAGTATATGAGTCTAGTGTGGCAGAACATTACACAATAATTTTTTTACTGAATTTCATCATCAAAATCTAATTAAAGAATATCTTTCTCTTAAAATACACCAAATTAATTGCTTGGTCTCCATGAAGTAAGGAACTGATTCTGATTAATTCAGCGTGAACTCAAGACTAGATGTTAGTTATTCATTAGGAAATGTAATGGCATTTTATAAATGGATGTATAGTTGACTGTCAGTTCAGATCATGAGGAAGGTCAGTGAAGACCCGGGGATGTGGGCAGATTGAAGCCAGCAATAGACATGAAGTTTTAACTTGCCATCTGAAGATTTTTGTACAATAATTTTGGTTATTACCACAAGCAAGCATTTACAGTTAATGAGGTTGACTCACAAAGGCAACAGCTTTTTAAAATGAAGGCATCCATCTTCTCTTGACCCTGGCCATCAGTTACAATTGCCAAGGGGAAGCCACAACTACAGTAGGCACAAATTTCCACCACAGAGGCTATGGCAGGGGAAATGTAGCACTAAAAAACAGCCAAGTATTGTATGGATGTGGTGGGTCAGACAGTGCTAAAACTTCTATTACATAACAGCTCCTCCTTGTGTCACATAAAATGGGGTCCTGAAAAGGGCATTCCCTCTATGATATTATAACTGCAGTGGATGTGGACTTTGGGCTAGACCTAAGGGTGTTATCCTGCCAGTGCAGTGGTTTTTACCCTTTAGCCTCTATACAGGGATCTGGTCTTTGTTGTAGAAAGCCACTAGGCCACAACCTTTTGGAGTAGTCCCAAAGCAGGTGTAATCTGACCAACAGGAGACACCATTTTATTGATTTATAGACTAGAAGCTGTTTTTTAATAGTTTATTAGACATTTTTGGCCACATTTTTTGTGATAAATATTTTCAGAGTGATTAACTAGTGGCTCATTCTCCAGCCTCTCTTCCACCTTTGAGCAATCTTCTAAATTGAGTTAATGACCAAAGCAAATTTTAGCTTGCACCAGTCTAGTTCTTTGGGTACCACATCTGTCTTTGTAATGCTCCACTCAGCCTGACCTCTTGAAACTCTTAACTAAGCTAATGTACCTTTCCTTGTCCTGATGCTTCCTGTCTGCCTTCCTGTAATGTATTTCAGCTTAGTTCCTACCACGCCATCATGTCTACAGTACCACTGTCACAAATCCAAGACTATTCTGGAGGCCACCACCTGTAGCTCCACAAACTACCACAAAACAAAACAAGGGCCATACAAAACAAAAGGTCAATGCACAAGTTTATATATTAATTTATTAGTTTCCGATTGCTGGTTATGGACCTTTCCAAACCAAAATTTACTCCCAAAATTGCTACTTTTTGCTTGAGCTGAAATCTCTATTTGCTAAGTTTTTTAAAGATTCGTCTCTAGAATTTAATGTTTATTGATCTTTACCTTCCAGTTCTTCTAGACACAAGTCTTAAAATATCTCCCTTGATTTCATTACTCAATATTCATTGAGAAAATGTAAAATGAGTAAACACACTATAATCCAATTCAGGAAACATTACCTGATGGAGATGAAAGTGATTTAGGGTCCATCGAGACCGTATCACATGATCACGTGATGTCGTTAGGTACATTGTCTCATCATGCTCATAGAAATGATGGCAACAATGAAAAAAACAAATTAAAAATATTTTTTGAGGTCTGCGTCATGTAGAAAGGAAACATTACACATTTCCAGGACCTAAATCAGTAGTCAACAGCCCTTGACTTACCAAATACTGGCAATGAAGTTGTAGTTTGTCTACAGCTGAAGATCCACAGGTTGAAGACCTCTAGTCTAGAGAGTCCTACACATCTGTGTACCAAGGGATCAGGCATTACTCATAGTCAGCAAAAGGCAGAGGTCAGGACAGGCAGCTCAGGGTCAGTAAAATGAAAAATCGTGGGTCAGGTTAGGTGGCAGAGACTCGGCAGAAGTCAGTACACAGTCAGACAAACAGATCATAGCTCTATTGTAGGTCTAGCAAGCTAGAAAGACTTAGGGGAATCTTTTGCTCAGGCAAGGGTGGAACAAACAGCCCACCATATATAGGGCTAATTAGTCAAACAGCTGAAGGCAGAGCAAAAAGGTGAATTAACCTCTGCAGTGCTGCATGGACAGGTTTAATGAAAAGAGACTAATACACACACAGAGTCGGTAACATGGGACACAGGAGTCTAGCAGGCGAGCTGGCGCAGAAGCTAGGTGAGTGGTGTGATGCCCATACCAGCTTCCAGACAGCAGAATGGCAGCTAGCACAGAGCATTGCCATGACATCAGAGCATATGGGCATCACAGAGCATACTTAGGACTCCCATCTGTGAGGCAGAATTAAGAGCTACTCTGTAAGATTGACTCCTGTTTTGGAGGAATTACGATGTCCATATCTTATATGGTCATCCATTTATCTTAATGGCTAACATGTAATACATGTCTGACATGCTATATTTCTAGAAATATCTAACTTCGGCTTCTCCCCAACAAAATCAACTGTTTTTCCATGGTGTGAGGAGTCAGACCCTCAGTGATCAGCTGACCACCACCACAGATACAAACTGATGAGTCTGTGTGAAGCCCTCCTAAGATTATTAGCATGATATTATTGGATAAGTGGCCATCGGCCACCAGTATTTTGCATTCTACACCAATGAGACAACCTCTCTAGCTGCCCATGGCCATGATTTCAAGCTAAAGTACTGCACCACTACTACAATAATATTTATACCATGCCAAATTTGTGAAAATTGCAAAGATATTTCTGCAGGTTAAGATAACATGACACGCTATGAAATCAGCTTCAGTTCATGTGACATGGGTCACTGCATGTGGTATTTTGGAGCAATGCAAAATAATGCACTATTCAGGGTCTTTGGGGACTAAGCCAATCACAGGGCAGTTTAAAGGTGTTCTTCACTTTGGACAATCCTTATATGTTTTATAGTTACCTTGACAATTAGGGAATTATAATATATCCCCTGGTGCGACCTTCAAGTGATCAGCTGTTATTTGTTGGAGAACCTGTCCGTAAGTGGTCAGTTTCCCTGCAGCACCATCACAGGGGAAATTAAGTATTATACAATACCCATTCAAATGAATGGGTTGTCCATGTAATGCACTATAAGACAGGTTCTTCAGAGCAACAGACTATATTTGTAACTGAACTGGCCTCTACTCAGCCCAAGAGAACTGATCCAGAACTGATCCTCGCTATTAACCCAGAATTTCCTAACAGAGACAAGAAAGCAAGACAACCCCTTTAAGAGATTAAATCGGAGCTCCAACTGGTTTCTATGCTGAAAAATCCAGAGAGATACTGCACAGCTCAATGGTGCATGCATGTGTATTCAATGGGAAGAGGGGATTAAAGTTTTTTTCCAAGATTTTTTTTACTAATAACCTATCCTCAGGATAGGTCATCAGTATCTAATCGGTGGGGTACAACACCTTGGAGCCCGCTGATCAGCCATTAGACAAGGAAGTCATGCCTTCTCTCAGCTTTTCCTAGGCCAGTGACGGCACGTTCATCGGTCACGTGGCCTAGGAGCAGCTCAGCCCCATAGAAGTGAATGGGGCTGAGCTGCGATACCAAACACAGCCTCTATAAAAAAATGTACGGTGCTGTGCTTGGTAAACTGCGAGAAGGCAGCAGCGCTCACAAGAGCGCCAGTGCCTTCTCAAACAGCTGATAGACAGGGATCCCGGATGTTGGACCCCCACCGATCAGATACTAATGACCTTGAGGATAGGTCATCAGTTAAAAATTCTCAGAAAACCCTAGCTACTGCCAAATGCTCTCCTGAGAAAAAAAGGATTGGACGTTTTGAAATTTAACAAGTTTGATTCTTCCATTCCCCTGACCTCTGCCATCGGAAGACTAGTCGGAACTGGCAGATTTAGCCAATATTAATCTAATTTGCAAGAAACATCACCAAAAAGAGAATCACTCCCAATCCTTGCAATCTATTTTTTTTTTTTTACCTGGAGTGCCCCTTTAACTGATACCCACAGCTCTTCCCCACCTCTACACTTCACCTGTGCATAGGATAAGATATTTTATATATTCTAACAAGACGTCAATACCTCTAGAAATTCAAATTTTGATCTATCGGCGCCCTACCATAGAAACCATAGCAAGAAACAAAGAATAAATTCTAATTAAACCGACCGCTTGCTGGCTCCGAGTAAGCGACTGCCGAGAAAATGTGGACAATACCTTAGTTTATATTCGTTGCCATCGGTTTCCATTATGGTAATAAAGAAATATGCTCTCTATTAAGTTAAATCTACCTTGAAGAGCGCTGAGCTATCAATGAAGACTAGTGAGGAAGCCAGTTATTAAACCATTTTCCTATAAACATAATAGGCAACCCACCAGTGGCAATTATGTAGAGGACACTTCTGATATTTTTATGGCGTATAAAAACGGTATTGACTATTCCTTCCCTTTGTCTTCCTTTGCCAATTGTGATACATTCCCCTAACGTTTAACAAAATTGCTGTTTTTATTGAAGATTAAATTCTAATATCTTCTTTTATACCAGTCCATAAAGCATGCGGAGCATGGAACGTTCTACGGAAGACAGGCTGCAACTTTGTAGCAAATCCTAATATCTACCCAAATCCTAATGTACGCCCTTTATGTTCCATAAAACCGACTGCATCGGAATTGTTCTGCTTCTATGAATACAAGGGTTAAATTGGCACTTCATATATAGTATTCCCCTCCCCCGCCGCCCCCCATACACACATATACCCACGTCAGTTCACATCCCATCACGTTTCCTTTATAAATGTCAAAAATCTTTTATTTTGATGACTAAATCAACCGGATGTAGCTAACTCAATGTGACAGATACTTGCAAAGTATCAACTGGCAAAAGTTTTTCTTGGAAGAGATAACATTATCATTGTACAGTTTTTTAGAGGATTCTTGAAGGTTTGATGAATATTCAGGTCTGTTACCACTTGAAATAAAGTCAAAAATCTAACTTGTATTAGATAGACTATTAGGAGATATGTTGTGTTCTCACTTCCTGCATCCTACGAGCCTCCATAAATTTGTTGTTTATCATATTATGCTATCATTTTAGTATTATATACCTTCACATTGCTGTAATCTAGTCTCAGTTGGGGTTGATAGCTGCTGGATTATCTGATTTTCCAGATTTTTGTATTGCCCGGTATATATAGAACTTCCATAACAAAGGAGAACCTACAAAACAAAAGCATTTAAGAGGTTTTCCCAAGACGAAAAGTTTGACTGTCATTTGAGGTAGTTTTTCAGAGTAAGTTGGCATATGTGTACATGAGGAACAGTATTTCTGACCATTATATGACTTGTAGGTGGCATTTTAGCAGTTTTTCCCCTGCAATCTGTTCGCAATTCTCATTTTTTTCAGAGCTAGTGGATAGAGACTAGTTAGTATCATGTCTACCTATACACTGCAAATGGAGAAGCAGGGGATCTTGCATCTTAACTCTCT
Source organism: Bufotes viridis (assembly GCA_033119425.1). NCBI lineage: Eukaryota > Metazoa > Chordata > Amphibia > Anura > Bufonidae > Bufotes > Bufotes viridis. The sequence goes on along the minus strand of CM065592.1, from coordinate 25,378,297 downwards.
GTAGGAACTGCAAGGTCATTACACAGCAGAACTAGGCAGTTTAAACAAAAAGGGGGGGTTTCAGTCAGCACTCCCTGTATGCAGGTGCACGTAGCTATGGCAATCATACATACAAACACAATAATATAACAGCACTCAGCAACTAGAGCTCTGCCCAAGATGGGAGCTGTAAGAGGACATTAGTGATATCGCATGCAAACAGTGGAGACATTGGTTTACATTTTGATCAAAAGGTAGTAAGCCCACTCACCCCGACACGGTTGTCTCCTAGAGTGGGTACTAACGCTAAATCTGACCAACTATAGGCCATGACAGCCACATAAAATCCTCCTAACGCTAAGTCTTACCTGTTATGGGCCACGACAGCCACATAAAATCCAGGGAGTGTGAGCCCAGCATGCACGCTGGCATAGACCTTACTTATTAACCCCTTCTGGTGCTGCAACAGCCTCCATTAGATCCAGGGATGCAGGTACCAACATGCATGCCGAGCCCACTGTGCACTCCTCCTGGAGCCAGATGGCTACCAGCAGGCAATGTGAGTACACATTCAGCTTTATACTCACTCTGATTGAAAACCAGCATCTAGGGCAGAAACACTAGTCAGGTCAGCAGAACTAGGCAGTTTAGATGTAACTCTACCATTGATATTAGACAGCAGCGGTCTTTATGTCAGTCTCTCTACCTATGCCTGTCTGCAGCAGCCCTTCCCTTCTTCCCGCCCCTGCCCTCTTGATAGACTTCTATGTAATCTGATCCTTCAATGAGCAGGCAGCCATCTTCACTGAAAACAGATTTCAGCAATAAATTAAGAGTTCTAAAAAAGAGAAGAGCAGGAGAGGAGCCTGATAAGAGAAGGAAACTTTCTCTGATGAGATATATTGCAAAGTTTATTATATTCTCCTGTAATATTCATATAGGAAAAAATACAATAAATGACACTTAATCTTTAAATATTAATGGTCTATCCAAAGGATAAGTCAATATATGTTCATGGAATTCCAGCTCCAGGCACCCCATTTGCTGAACTGTCAGAAGGGGCCGCTTCCTTGGTCTGTTGTATGACGTCCATCAGTCGCATGGCCTTCGAGCAGCTTAGTCCCACCCAAGTGAATTGGATTGAGCTGCTATAGTAAGCACAGCCACTATATAATGTATGGCACTGTGCTTGGTACACTGTGAAGAAGCCACAGCATTTCTCTGAGCACTATGCCCCTTCAAATAGATGATTCAGTCCTAAATGATGGTCTCCAACTGGTTGACAGTCCCTAACTTAACTAAGTGCAGGGGCCTAAACAAGAAAATGTAAAAATGTCGACTGACAAAGATAGAACCAGAAGATAAAAACAGAATAAAATCACAGAGTAAAAACAGAGATGGTCAATACCAGGAGGAAACATAAAAAATATAATCAGGGCAGACAGAGGTAAGGTCAAAGTCAAAGTTAAAATCAATATATTTATTAATGATCTTGTAGAAGGCTTGCATAGTAAAATATCTATTTTTGCAGATGACACTAAACTGTGTAAAGTAATTAACACTGAAGAGGACAGTATACTGCTACAGAGGGATCTGGATAGATTGAAGGCTTAGGCAGAGAAGTGGCAGATGAGGTTTAACACTGACAAATGTAAGGTTATGCACATGGGATTAAACAGTGGCGTAACTACCAGGGAAGCCGGGTAAGAGGCTGCTTCGGGGCCCGGGCTGACAAGAGGCCCGGCGCCTGGCAGCGTGTCAAGTTTCATGATTATTTAAAACGTTTTCCAGGCCAGGCCCCTACACATTGTGCGGCGATGGTAACATTGGGAGCCCGCCCAGCCTATCTCTTCTCCCACCCCCTCTCCCCCATGCATCTTACTGCCAGCCAGGCACAGTGCAGGAATCAAGCCTGTGTGTTACTGTTCTAATTAGCCCCACCCACCAAGTTCCAGGAGAGAGCAGCAGGCAGAAGAACCATGCGGCAGGCAAGAGGAGCACATTGCAGCGGCACAGTCAGCAGCACATCAGTCACTGAATGAGCTTTTCACGTATGTCTGTGCCCGCTGCCTGTGTGCCCTTGTCAGCACAGCCCTTGACCCCTGTCTGTGCCTTTCCCACAGTGATCAAAGCCTCCTGGCTAGAGAAGAAACTGCTTGCCTGTTGCAGTTAGGGTAAGAGAAATCAATAAATATTTATGTAAAGAAGTGTCCTGGTAAAACCTTAGGTGCTATAGTGTTAGTACAGATGCTTATCTATACAGAGCTGCTGCATACACTGACCTTGTCCTGATAACACAGGCACCCCAGCCTCTGAAGTTAACCCTTCTTGCTCCTCACTGCTTGTCCTTATGTGTGCCATTACTATGTCCTAGTGGTGTCCTCCCTGACTTCTGTGTGACCCTTCTGTGCTGGGCTCCATCATTCTCCACAACTGAAGTTCCCTTTCTCCTTGACCTCTCCATCGTATAGTGTACCAGACTCACACCAGTCTGATAAATGCCTCACACCAGTCTGATAAATACCCCTTGTCTGCACCCCCCTGCTTGCTGTTCTGCCATCTACTACTGCTTATTTTGTTACTCTTATATATGCAGAGGGTGTGCGCTTATATGGGCCATAATAAGCACTAGTACATGGCGGAACAGCGGGCAGAAAGGGGAGGCTGCCATGTAGCTATAGACAGTATCACCCCCCTTCCTAATGTTTAATATAAAAAAGTCTTCACTATTAAAGGGAACCTGTCACCTGGATTTGGGGTATAGAGAAGAGGACATGGGCTGCTAGATCGCCGCTAGCACATCAGCAATATCCAGTCCCCATAGCTCTCTGTTCTTTTATTGTGTCAAAAAAGGATTTTAAAGATATACAAATTAACCTTAGATGAGTCCAGCAAAGGAGCCCAGCACCGCCCCCATCCTCTGAATCTCCTCCTTGCTTCCCGACGTCACGAAGCTAGAGCGCCGTAATCTCGCGATGCACGTGCACAAGCTCGGCATGCTGTTCCTTCCCTGTGCTGGCATCAACCTCAGGGAATGAACTGTGCATGTGCTACCTCGCGCATCGCAGGAGGAGGGAGTTGCAGGGGAGGCCCTTACAAAAATTTGCTTTGGGGTCCAGTCACTTCTAGGTACACCCCTGGGAAGAAATAATGCAAGTCACCCGTACATACTAAATGGTAAAACAAGCTAAGCTGCAAATACCAGTGTCAGGCAGCTGCTGCCAAGGCCAATAAGATAATGGATTGCATCAAAAGGTGCATAGATGCCCGTGATGAGAACATAGTCCTACCACTTTACAAATCGCTAGTCAGCCAACACATGGAGTACTGTGTACAGTTCTGGGCTCCTGTGAACAAGACAGACATAGCAGAGCTGGAGAGGGTTCAGAGGAGGGCAACTAAAGTAATAACTGGAATGAGGGATCTACAGTACCCTGAAAGGTTATCAAAATTAGGGTTATTCACTTTAGAAAAAAGACGACTGAGGGGAGATCTAATAACTACGTATAAATATATCAGGGGTCAGTACAGAGATCTCTCCCATCATCTATTTATCCCCAGGACTGTCACTGTGACGAGGGGACATCCTCTGCGTCTGGAGGAAAGAAGGTTTCTACACAAACATAGAAGAGGATTCTTTACGGTAAGAGCAGTGAGACTGTGGAGCTCTCTGCCTGAGGAGGTGGTGATGGTGAGTACAATAAAGCAATTCAAGAGGGGCCTGGATGTATTTCTGGAGTGTAATAATATTACAGGCTACAGCTACTAGAGATGGGTCGTTGATCCAGGGAGTTATTCTGATTGCCTGATTGGCGTCGGGAAGGAATTTTTTCTTCCCCTTAAGTGGGGAAAATTGCCTTCTACCTCACAAGTTTTTTTTTTTTGCCTTCCTCTTGATCAACTAGCAGGATGACAGCCCGAACTGGATGGACAGATGTCTTTTTCCGGCCTTATGTACCATGTTACTATGTAAGGGGCAGGAATTTAGAAATATACAAATATTAGTGTCGCAAAGAAGATGAATCACAGACACCTGTTGCCAGCAGCCGCCTACCTCCAACTCCCAATGATAGGAAGCATCCCTGCTCCTTGAAAGGTTCATGAACCCGACTGTCAGCGGCTGCGCCGCAATAGAGAAGCCCGCTCCCAGAGCATAAACAAGTTAGTATACGACAATACATTTTGAGTTTTTTAGTTGTTTTTCTCTGTTCTGTCTTTTGCAGTTCTGTGTTGGCTACAACTGTTGGATTATAAAATGCCGAATTAATATAATTCACTGTTTATTTTTATGCAGCATTTTTGAAAATGTTAGCTCATTCAACCTCAATGCACTGCCATCATATTTGGCTTTGAAAATCTCTCCTATCAAAGGAGAAAGAATCCAGCACAAGGATATAGAGAATGGAGTAGAAGCATATGCCTCATGGATGACATATCAAAAAGGGGCACCCGGAGAATCTGGGCATTGTAAATGCTCCTCTCACATACCTGACGGATCTGGCTAGCAATAGTTTGTCTTATTAGAGCAACATGATGCCTTTCTTCATCTGGCCCTTTCCATTAGGCCTCATGCACACGACCGTTGGTGTTTTGCGGTCCGCAAACCGCGGATCCGCAAAACACGGAAGCTGCTCCGCGTTCCGTTCCGCAATTTTCGGAATGGAACGCGGCCCATTGTAGAAATGTCTATTATTGTCTGCAAAACGGACAAGAAAAGGACATGCTCTATTTTTTTTGCGGGGACACGGAACGGAGCAACGGATGCGGACAGCACACGGAGTGCTGTCCGCATCTTTTGGGGTCTCATTGAAGTGAATGGGTACGCGCCCGAGCCGCAAAATATGTGGCTCGGATGTGGACCACAACAACGGTCGTGTACATGAGGCCTTAGAAAAACCCTCTGTTTTCAGTTCATCTATGGTAAAGTCACAGAAATCCCCTATGTAGTCTAATCACAAAATCCTGTGCTACTTCTCTGCCCCATCCTCTTGATACAACTAAGGGTACTTTCACACTTGCGGCGCGTGGATCCGGCAGGCAGTTCCATTTCGCCGGATCTGGCATACCATATGACAACTGAAAGCATTTGTAGACGGATCCGGCACATGCGCAGACCGGAAGGACAGATCCGTCCTTCAGTAATTTCTTAATGCCGGCACTAATGTAAGTCAATGGGTCTTAATGCCGGATCCGGCATTCCGTCCTGTGTTCCGGCATTTCAAGACGGAGATAATACCGCAGCATGCTGTGGTTTTGTCAACGTCCAAAAAACGTTCACATACTGAACGGAAGACATCCATTCCTGATGCATCCTGAACGGATTTCTCTCCATTCAGAATGCATGGGGATAATCCTGATGAGTTTTTTTCCGGCATTGAGCCCCGATGACGGAACTCTATGCCGGAAAACAAAAACGCCAGTGTGAAGGTACCCTTAAGTGGAAGAAGGAGCAGATAGAGAGTTATAACACATGACTGAAGGATCAGACTATGCAATGTTCATTTGTGGTCTATAACCATGGAGACACATTGCATTGGAACTGTGTGCGCAAAAGAGAAGACTGGACAGTGGAATTTCATATTTCCTGAAACGTCCCCATGTTCTATATCTTGTGAAAATGGACCGAGTTGCAATACCAGACATAGCCATGGCAAACATTGATGGAAAAAAAGAAGACCCTAAGGGCTCATACACAAGGCCATCACTGTTTTTGTGGTCCGCAAATTGCGGATCCACAAAACACGAATACCAGTCCTATCCTTTTCCTTAATGCAGACAAGAAATGGACATGTTCTATATTTTTGTGGGTGCCATGGGACGGACATACGAATGCGGACAGCACAGTGAAGTGAATGTGGGCCGGCATCTGATAGCCAAAAAATGCGGATTGGATACTGAAAAAATATACGTTCATGTGCATGAGCCCTTATTCCAATCCTATACAATCTCTTCAGTTTTCTATTGCTGCTTATTAGGAGCAGTTACGGTGCCATGCTATGAAATAAAAGCTTGTGTGTCTTGTATTCGCTGAGGATCCACACTCTTGTACGTAATGGAAGGTTTTACCCAGTTACAAATTTGCCCTTATAATTAATTTTGTGTGTTCCCAACTAAAATGTTATCCAATTAACCCTCGCATAGAGTCAGAGCTATCAAAACAGATCACCATTAATCAGATTAAAAACACGTGCTGGCAGCACTGTGTCTACCCTTGGTGCCAGCAAGAGCTCAGGATATATTGCTTTGCTTTTTTGGTTCCATTTAGGCTAAGTAATAAAAGCAAGTGGACAGATTTTTGCACATTTTTTTATTGCAGTTTATTCTCACGCTCTTTACTATTTAAGGGCAGGCATTTCAAGAGATAGCCTTCTTGCCCATTTGAAAGTACATTTTTACAAGTTTTAAAATGTTCAAATTATGTAATTTTGTACCCCAATTTTTTCAAAAATTGCCCTAATTAATCTCATTATTAGATGCCATGCATTGAACCACTGCTTTTTAGCATAATGTATAAACCTCTCCATTGAGGCGCCTATTATATGTTTTGATGAAAATGCATATGCCCACTCACATTAAGGTGGGCTTGTGAGTGGGTCTGTACTCTAATTTGAGGCATCGCCACTGCAACACAGCACCTGTGGTGGGATCCAGCAGCCCAACAACTCCCACCCTGTCAGGTTATTCCCCACATGACACTGGGCCCCACCAAACCACAGCCACCATGCAGCACTACACAAAAGCTTACCTCTCCATGTGGTCTCCGAAACCTAAACTGAGACCAAGTGGGGACTTATTAACCCTTGTGACATCACCACTCCTGCTACACCTAGCCACCATACAAGCCAGAGCATGTTTTATGAGATATCTGCTCTGTTTATTGTAGGAATGTGGACTAGGTGACTATTCAACCACTAAAGGGGCACTATATTGTGTTGGGGACACGTAAGGGGGCACCACTATGTGTTTGGGAGCAAATAAGGGGGCATTATTGTGTGTTGGAATATATAAGGGGTAGCGTATTTTGTTAGGGGCATATAAGGGAGCATTATATTGTTTAGTGGGGTCCCAGACATAACTTTGTATGAGGCAGCAGAAATGTCTAATCCGCCCCTGTCCATAGGTTCCCATGTTACTGTGTAGGAAAGTTCAGCAGGCTATGCAGTAAACTAAAATGCACACTAACATACAGGCCTTGTGGATGCCAAAAGAACAGTGGGCCTATGGGGGTCTGTGGCCCTCTTCACCCTATGCTCCAGTAAAGTACACAGCAAAAGCAGTGTGAACATAGGCTTAGTAAGTTACAACAGTCCTTGATTAGGAGATATAGAAGTGAGATAGTAACGCTGAGGACGGCGTCATCGGCACTGGCCATTTTGGTGGAGTACTCAAAACAGCGCAACACGGTACACACGTCCTGGGGCATGGAGGCCCACTCGTTGGTGGTGAAGTGGTGCTGTTCCGCAGAGTGACTTACCCGTGCAGCTAAAACTCCACTATTGCCTGCTGCTGCTCACACAGTCTCTACAGCATGTGCAAGGTGGAGTTCCACCTTGTGGGTACGTCGCATATGAGGCGGTGTGCGGCGACGGCCGAAGTTACGCTGCAGCGCAGACAGGCAAGCAGCAGCAAAAACGCCCAAATGGCCCCTGGGGGGTTCAGATATCTTGCCGCGGAGGCAGCAGAACGTTGGTGGTAGTCATAGTCAACCGTCATATACAATCATATAGAGGCATCAAATGGATTCGCAAAGCGATTAATAATTGTAAGTATTATTCGCATTGCGATTACAACTTAGAGCTGGGTTCCTAATGGTTGTATTTCTAGAATATAACGAAGAATGAGAATATAGCGCTATATTCTCAATCTTCGTTATATTCTAGCAATACAAGCATTAGGAACCCAGCTCTAAGTTAAATTCGCAATGCGATTAATACAGGTTATATTAATTGCATTGCGAATTCAACTTAGAGCTGAGTTCCTAATGGTTGTATTGCTAGAATATAACGAAGATTGAGAATTTAGCGCTATATTCTCATTCTTCGTTATATTCTAGAAATACAACCATTAGGAACCCAGCTCTAAGTTGAATTCGCAATGCGATTAATGCAGGTTATATTAATCGCATTGCGAATTCAACTTACCATACTCTGCGTCAACTAAGTAATTTTCCATGGGAGTTTTGCCATGGATCTCCCTCCGGCATGCCACTGTCCAGGTGTTAGTCCCCTTGAAACAACTTTTCCATCACTATTGTGGCCAGAAAGAGTCCCTGTGGGTTTTAAAATTCGCCTGTCTATCGAAGTCTATGGCGGTTCGCCCTGCTCGCATGTTTGCGAACATTTGCGGAATTTGCGTGCGCGAACGGAAAATTTTATGTTCGCAACATCTCTAGTAACCACTATGGAGTGCGGAAAAATGGGGCATTATAGACAAACAATCACTTTTAGTAAATTATAACGTGTTGTTTCCTGTCAAGTTATGCTGAAAACTGCAAAACCGGAATACCTCTTTAAGTACGAACTCCACCTGTGCATTTTGCACTAGGTCCCATATAAATAAAACATTTCTAGATTGCTTTCCTACGGAAATGACTATAATGCAGTAATATCAAATCAAGTAAGTGTCCCAAAATCTGGAAATAGATCCTCCATGAAAGTGTTTTTGAATTTGCTTTTACAGTCCCTCAAAAACCTTTTTTCCTTGTGCCTTTGAATAGGACAAGAGTAAATTAGTCCTCAAAATAGGGAGCCAATAAATATGGAAAGGGTATAACATTTAGGCAGAAAGTAGAGATTCATATAATAAACCTGTACGAGGTCTACATCCATAAATGAGTATTTTTTTTCAGAAATTTTTGAGGTAGGATTTACTTTCCTAATCTAAGCAATTGAAAAGCATTTCCATGAAGAACCACTGCTTCTTATCTTCCTAACCATTTTCTTATTAGAATACGTAGAATATTGAGGCTCGCAACAGTACAATAATAAATCAAATGCAAATCAGTTTACTCCTCGCTTGTGGATTTACATAAAATAAGCCCCAAGTAGTTGTCCTTGATTCCGCAAATGTGTTGTTAACCTATTTGCCATAGGGAAGTAATCTGAGGTCATCCTTGTAAACCAGTAAATAAAATACTTTCACATCCACTGCCGCCTCCTCTACTCTTCTTATCCTTATGAGATCCTATTTTCAAAACTGCTCTTGACACTCTTACATTTTTAATGCGGCATAAGACTAGTGGACTATGCCAAGTCAAAAAAAGAGCCAAGGACTAGGAATCATAACAAAATATGTACAAGTAATTTCATACCGCATAAATATAGACATATACAGTAGGTATGAAGAATGCTAAAAATAACCTGAAAATTGTCTTAACCCCAATTTTGGCCTCCATGTTGCCTACTTTATTCATATCACTTTCTATGCCCTGCTGGGGAAGGATGTTATAAATGCATTGAGGCTATAACTTGTCACATTTAAGACTCTAGCAGTGATGGCTAACCTCTGGCACTCCAGCTGTGGTCAAACTACAACTCCCAGCATACTCCATTTACAGTGGCGTAGATAGAGAAGTAAGGGCCCAATAGCAAGAATCAAACCAGGCCCCACACAGAACAGAAGGGTTTCCACCTAAACCCCTTTTAATGACCCCTGGACCATTTTTTCCACTGCCTTGTTTGCTAAAAGTTGTTTCTTCAGAGTCTTGACCAAGTTTTCAACCCCAGTAGAAGAGGGGATGATCCCAACTGGGCCCCCTCTTGCCCTGGGCCCCATAGCAGTTGCATGGTCAGCCGCTATGGTAGTTACCCCCCTGTCCATTTATTTCTGTGAAATTCTGAGAACAGCCAAGCAAGTGTGCATCTCGGGAGTGGTAGTTTTATCACAGCTGGGGTACTGGAGGTTAGCCATGACAGCTCTATGATCTTTAGGGCTCATGAACAGGGAAGGCCATATGAAAGAATTATGAAGTGCACATCGGCACACAGAGTCCCTATGGCTAGGTTCTATGACACTCTGTGTGCATGAATGTTGTACCATATGATTCTAGGGGTGAAAACTTCTGAAAAAGCATGACCCCTTTTTTTTATTTTTCATGCATTCCATATAAATCCCTATTAAACAGGAAAAAAAAGAGGAAAAGAAAAAAATTGGAATGCCTATGTATAAAATCCCAGCCACCCAGAGGTACAGTATGGGCTCATAGAATCCTTTGGTCAACTATGTGCATGAGACTTTAGGCCCAGGCTATATAACAAAATGAAAATCATGGCAAGATTGTGGTTGCACCTTGATTCTAATAAAAAAAAACTGAGCTATCTTTCCCTTCATTTGGAAATCTTAGGATTGCTTGTGCTTGCAGCTTTTCTTCGATTCACTCACCACTTCATGTCACTTTGTAGTTCCAGGCTATCATCAAAATTTCTACTAAAATTCCCTTGCAATTAAAAATACATTTAAAAAGTTGAACAAAGAGAGAAGAAAATGTGCCTAACCGAAGTTAAGAATGTCTAAAGTGTCACCATAAAGATGCAAATAGAAGACAGTAATCTTCCAGTTAAGTAGACTTGGAAAAAACTCCAGTACTTCTAAAAATGAATGTCCATGAAGCCATGTATTTACATGTTTCGAAACTATGTGCACTGGTTCTTTATCATGGTATGGTGTTTTCCTGTTAAACACACTCTTCTAAAAAAAAAAATTATATGAAGTTTTACAAGGACCATGTTATAGGATGGGTCAGTTTGCAATGGACCTGAGACCTCCACCACCTAAGGCCTTGAGAAGTTCATCTTTGACAGCATAATCCTTGTCCAGTCTCAATTAGGTATGCTGCTTAGACTATAATCATCTTGTACTACATCAGATTTCTTCAAAAAATCTATAACAGGTTGTAAAGAAAAGAATATGGACAAATCCCCACCCAATATTTTGACCAGGATCTTCCACCAGCATTTATCTTTTAGATCCAGGTTGCACACAACTTCTCAAACTGCTTCTTCCTATCAGATTCCAGATACATTGCAAAAAAGCTTGGATCACAAGGCTCCAGTCTATGCCAATCTTCTCTAAAATGAGAAGGCCACTTTTAAAGAAGCTTATGGAGACCAATCTGTGTTCTGGAATCTGCCTAGGCAGCCACCCTACCATCTGTATAAATTAATTTGTAGGTTTACCTTTGAGGGAGAGCTGGGGTTCACGTAGAGTTGTGGAACCTAATGGTCACACTCCTTTCAAGACCTTCAGAAGGTAGATTCCAGGGACAACCCATTCTGAATGATAGTGGCAAACACAATTCAAGAAATCAATGTAATTTTACCCTGAGAATCTCTGAGATCATCTTAAAAGTTAAGCCCCTTGTGGCTTTTTTCTTGAGTTAAAACTTAAGTAATATCCCATAAACCGAACCTTAAGGACCCAAAGTAGCAGATATCTTTAAAGAGTCGCCTCTTAAATCCTTATTTCTTAATCTACTAGATAGCAACCTTATAACACATCTTACAACACAAAAAGGAGGAAACACAGTTCTGGCTTTAGAGTAAAAGGTTCTTTGAATAGATACTGTAGCATTAGCACTTATTTTTGAGGAACACACCCTGTACAAGCTTTTGTTTGGTCCTTGTGGAAGGCATTATGTAATTAATTAGCTCCCCTGAGTGACTATACTTCAGAGGAGGTTGCAAGTGATATGCCTACGAGGGTCTTTTTCTTGTGTGAAGGCCTCAGGACTTTTTGCTTCATGAACTTTTGATCTATCTTTGTCAACAACAGATGAAAAACATCAGACGCTCTGGTCATGAGTTATTTTTTTCCCCCATCCTGAATTGGTTCAAATTTCAATGGAGATGCTAATGTGATTTTCAAACAAAGGTAAAATTCTCACCTTCATTTTCATAGGCATGCATATTAACAAAAAAAAAAAACTCCTAATGAAACCAACATTCACATCATGTTAAATTTTTATATATGCATTTTTATTTTAGTAATTTTCTTAATTATTTGACACTTATTTTATTTTGATTACTATAGCTGATTTGTTTTTTCTATGAAATTGCTTTTTCATATAATAAACTTGTAAACTGGCCAAATATGAGTGAAAATAATGAAAGAAAATCTAGGAAAAAATATACTGTATATATTCATTTTTATTTAATTGCACCCTATTAGAACAATTTTCCAAACAAAATCTCAATTCTTTCAATAAAAATGTTTGTTTAATATGTTAATATTTCTTGTACACGAATCACTGTTTTTAGTGAGTCATTCCATTTATTCAGATTACTTGAATCAGTTTTAATTTTTTTTAAATTTGTATTATTATTATTTTTTATTTAAATTTGTTCTTTATTATTTTGTTCAGGTTTTGTAGCTGGAAGGTACAAAGCTACTGGTATTATGTGCCCATTTATAATATCTAATATCTAAATAGCAATTATATCGAGGCATCTACTTACAGTACATTGGATGCATTCCAAGAGCTTTTAATAGTATTAACATGAAAAAACAAACTTGCCCCATAGGAGTGCAGGGGCTGTACCTGACTGTATTTGACGTATTAATCACAAATAGTATAAATTGGGTTCAACAGGTTTGTTGGGTGAATTGGCAGAGCTAATGAGGACACTGTGAGATCTCATTGGAGCACTTACTGCCCCAAGGATATAAGCGCTGAGTTGCACCTGATGAAAAAAAAATTAGGAGACTTCAAAGCATACAGGATTAGTGCTTTCACAGTGTTCAGAAATGGCCAAAGGGAAATCCACCAACTTACTACCCACATACTGGCTAATCCTCTTATCTACAAAATATAAGCGTATTCCGGAGTCTTCCTCACCTAACATTGCAGGAAGCACATTTTATATGTAGAGGGACAAAGCCTAGAACATCTTCTCTTCATCTATTCTGTAGACAGTACAAACAAAAAATTGCTTTATGGAGAGTTAACATCAGTATTCTGTCAGTGGTGGGGGCAAAGGAGATGTTAAGGGTAAAAAGTTTTTTTCATAAAAATGTTATAAAAAATTGAGGTATGTTTGTGGTATATGTGGTATACTATTATCACTTTTTCTGTTTCTGATGAGTTTTCTTAAATATTTCTTCCTAAATACATAAAATGAAAAGGATTATAAAGGAGTTAAAAGCAGTGATTGGCTGCAGTAGTCACATATCTTTTTCAAAGGGGAGCAGGAAGTAGAGACTGGTGGGGAAACTGGGAATCTCCGAAACTGGATCAGCAAGGGTCAGAAAGGTGAGTATGACGTTATTTTATATTGTTCTAAGCTACCTTCAAGATTATTTTTCATGGGTGGGCAACCCCTTGAATATTTTGTTTTTGTATGTATTACTTATTATATGTTTTATCCATTTATTGGTTCTCTGTAGTTTTGTGAAAATATACAAAAAATGTTGTCCTTAAGCAATTCAAAGACGGACCACTTACACCCTTTCCTGACTAGTACACACGTCTTTGAGAATCATAACTTTTATTCCATTCGGTTATGTAGATATTTTTAACACCTTTTTGGTTTTTATCTTTTTATTCCCAGGAGAAAATAAAGGGAAACATAGTGTGTTTTTTCAATATTTTTAAATAGCACAATGTGCAACTTGAATATTTTTTGAAGCTATGCTGCCTCTTCACAATGGTCATCTTGGTATAGGGAAATACAAAATTTGCATTGGCTAGGCTAGATTCTACAGTCAAACATATAGTGGATGTAAAGGGGCGCCAAAAGGCGCACTCGGTCTTCCATCAGCCACAGCTTAGCTTCAGGAGCGAGGACCTGTGTTTGGCCTCGTTCCCAGGGCAGCTTTGCTAGCTGGGAGGCTCCCTGCCTTGAGCGCCGAGCTGATCACTCGGTGCTCGACTTGTCGGTCTGTCTGTCATGTGACGCTGGCCACGTCACATGACCCTCACTCCCCACTATAAATACAGGCGGCCTGCTGGCTACAGGTTGCCTGTGATTTTCGTCCTATAAACTGTGTACTTTATTGTGATTTAGCTACCTCTGGAATTGAACCTTGATCCGCCTCTTGACATCTCTTCTGCCTGCTTCCTGTACCTTGACGCTACCTCTCGGATTTTGACCTCGGTTTGTTTACGGATTTGTCTTTGCCTCTTCCTTGTTCTGTCTTGACCTTCTGGACTGACCTCGGCTAGTTGACCTGCCTTGCCTTATGTTTTTGTTCTACCTCTTGTCCGCTTATTGTAACTTCTCTGTGGCTGTCCTCTTCCCTGATGTCTCTTTCTCTCTGCTTGCACTTAGGTTAGGGACCGCCGCCCAGTTGCGCTCCGTCACCTAGGGTGGGTGGTGCAAGTAGGCAGGGACAGGGGACCGGGTGGCAGTTCAGGGGGTGCACCTCCGCTCTATCTTAATACCCGTTATTCTACCCCTGACAGTGGAGTTTTTTTTACCAATCTTTTTATTTATTCTTCTGATTTTGTAATTTTTTTTTACTCTGTGTCACCCCTATAAAGTCATACAAGACCTTTGGGGGTCATCATCATAACATTACATTTCTTTTATTTCTGATTTCTCCTATACCTGGGACTGACATACAGTATTATATCCAGTTACAGGGGGAATAAAGCCCCCAGACAGACTGTGCAAGGCTTTTCAGCTTCACTGCATAGCTGATTTGGGCCTGCAGTTTATGCAGATACTAGGCCCTCAGTGATCGTTAGGACCAGAGCAGGAGGCAGCATTGCCGCTGCCTGCATATACAGTGATGGAGAACGTAGGGACAGTAAAGAAACTGTACCCATCTTCTCTATGGGGTGTCCGGTTGTCACTGACAACCAGCTTACCGATTCTGCAAATTCCTGCATTAGCGTGCTTTGGGAAATTTAATTAAGAAATGTCCATTCAGAGTTAAATGCTGACTGTCCTGACATTTATAGTCAACTGGAAGTGGTTAAATTGGTTTTCCAGAATTGTGATTTTCATGGCCTGTACTTTGGATAGATCATCAATATGTGATTGGTGGAAATACGACTCCTGGCCCCTCCACCGATTAGCTAAAAGCTGTACACTATAAACTCATTAGAAGGGCCATTCCTGTCCTGAGGAGCACCCTAGAACCAGTGCAGGTGGTAGCTGAGAGAAGGATACTATCCAAGTTGATCTTCATGCTGGAGAATAACTCCCATCCCATGCATGAGAGGGTGATAGCATTGTGTAGTACCATCAGTGACAGACTGTAGAACTCCAAGTGTGAGAAGGAGCACTATCGGAAGTCATTCCTTCCTGTTGCTGTATGGTTGTACAACCAACACCAACCCAAGCGGAGATAGACTGCACTCATCACCTATGGGTTCCTGTGGATATCATTCCTTCCAGAGACTGAATTCTATAAGCTGTGATATCTATATGCCTTATTTAGTTTTATTTTTTATCTGTACCCTATAAGGAGATGTTAAAGGTAAAAAGTATATTTTCATAATAAAAAAAAAAAAAAAGTGAGGTATGTTTATGGTATCTGGTATACTATTATGGCTTTTTTCTGTTTTCCTGTATATTTCTTCCTAAATACATGAAATATTATTACAAATAAAATGAAAAAGCATTATAAATGAGTTAAAACCAGTGATTGGCTGCAGTGGTCACATATCTTTTTCAATGGGGAGCAGGAAGTAGAGACTGGTGTGGAAACTGGGAATCTTCGGAATTGGAGCAGCAGGGGTCAGAAAAGTCAGAAAAGTGAGTATGGCGTTATTTTCTACTGTTCTAAGCTACTTTCAAGATTATTTTTTATGGCTGGACAACCCCTTGAATTTTTGGTTTTTGTATGTATCACTTATTATATATTTTATCCATTTATTGGTTCTCTGTAGTTTTTTTTATAGCCTAACAATGTAGCTCAATCCCATTGACTTGAATGAGACTCAGTTGCTATGTGTCTTCATGGTTACAGACTACAAACAAACCCTGTGTCGTCTGATGTTATAGCTATGATTTATTCCTTTGTATCTGCCTCCTCTTCTACTGTATGTATGTTATGAAGTAGACAGGGTATGGAAAAATGGTGGACTGAAGGATGGGACTGCACATAGAATTTGTTTGTAGTGTATGAAGTCTTGCGAACACATACTGTGGAAAAAATACCGCAAAGTAAGAGTGCTTTCAAAAACAGAAGTGTTTGTAGTCGAAATTAAACTTTATTCTGAAGCAGGAAAACATCCCCAGACATACAGCCAATGTTATTAAGAGCTATCTTCAGCATAAAGAAGAACAAGGAGTCCTGGAAGTGAAGATATGGCCTCCATAGAGCCCTGATCCCCGCATCATCGAGTCTCTCTGGGATTATATGAAGAGACAGAAGGATTTGAGCAAACCTACATCCAGAGAAGATCTGTGGTTAGTTCTCCAAGATGTTTAGACCAACCTCCAACCTAAAAAACTGAGTGTACCTAGAAGAAGTGATGCTAATTTGAAGGCAAGGGCGGTCACACCAAATACTGATTTGAATTAGATTTCTCTTTAATATTTGTAAATGTATCTTTCTTTTATTTTAGATGCAATAAAGGAATGAAAATTGGCTGCAAAGGTTTACCTATCCTGATATCCAGGACATTTCTATTAGAACAATGCCACAGGGAACATAGAAAAGCAAGAAAAATCCTGACTTGTCACATACTCTAGAAACTGCCCCATAAGCTGCTGAGTCAGAAAATGCTAGACCATTGTTAAGAACTGGCTGAAGTGGGATCAGATTTAGCACTATAATTCTGAGCCCTGCTGGGCATTCTAGTGATTGTTGATCATAGGCATAGAGGCCTAGATGATGTTAAACATCAGACTGAGGTGGTAGGTGCTACCAGATCCAGACCCATTATGTATATTGTGATGCCATGTTTCACTGCACTTCAAATGTATTTAATCACCTTTCCAGTAGGTTAAAACCAACTATGGGTTCTTTCACACTAGCGTCAAAGTTTTCCGTCATTGAGTTCCGTCCTCGGGGCTCAATAACGGAAAAAAAAGATCAGTATTATCCTAATGCATTCTGAATGGAAAGCAATCCATTCAGTTTGCATCAGTTTGTCTTCAGTTCAGTCCTTTCACGTTTTTTGGACGCAGATAAAAGCACAGCATGTTGTATTTTTGTCTCTGTACAAAAATGCGGAAACACTTGACGGTAATGATGAATCCGCCATTAATTTCCATTAAAATGTATTAAGGGCGGATCCGACATTGAAAATTGACGCAATAACGGATCCGTTCTTCCACTCTGCGCATGCGCAGACCTTTAAAAATGGTAAAATAATAAATAATGGATCTGTTTTTACAGATGACAACGGAAAGATGGATCCATTATTTCAATACAATTGTCGAACGGATCTGCAAACGGATCCATTTGCAAATGAAATCCGTTTTCAAACATTTTAACGGATCCGTCGGGTATTTCCGTTGATGGAACTGCCTGACGGAATCCTTCAACCCAAGTGTGAAAGTACCCTATGATTGACTCTTGGTATAAAGGGTAACAATGATTTGAACTTTTGACTTTCAGGCTCCATATCTCACCATCCACTACAGCTTCGAACGTGAGACTACTCTGATTTTATAGACAAAAATCTTGACTATCTCATACATAAATTGGACTTGCAACTATTTAGCATATGATTAGTTATGCAGATTCTTGTCATGTAACTGCATTGTTACTGTTTTGCTCCTAAAATTTCCAAATTAAATTTGTATTATTTCTTTAGTATTTTGTAAATCCACCCTTGGCTTTTAACACTGCCTGAATCCTTCTGGGCATGCTCTCGATCATTCAAGCATGTCTCCCACGAAATCTCTTCCCAGGTCTCTTCTACACGGGTTCCCAATGGTCGACTGGTTGACTCACTTGGGTACGAGTACAGCTTTTTATTCAACTGTACCCACAAGGGTTTGATTGGGTTGAGGTCTGGGGACTGTGGGGGTTAATCCAGCACCTCTACTTCATTGTCATCGAACCATTTCTTTGCCAATGTCGGAGTATGCTTTGGGTCATTGTCCTGCTGGAACACTATGTCGTCTTTTTCATACCCAAAGTACTTGACTGTATGAAGTAACTTGTCTTGTAGGATACTCACATATAGCTCAGCATTGAGACCACCATAGATCATGGTCAAGTATCCAACACCTCTGGCTGTGAAACAACCCTAATTCATCAGTCTTCCTCCACCGAACCTGACAGTTCCTTTAATTTTTCCATCAGTTAGCCCCCTTTTCCATTGTTTCTTCCAGACCCATTTGCACCCATCACAGTCCAGTCTATTGACCTTCCTATCATCACTCCAAATCACCCGTTGTCCAATCTTCTACTCTCCACTGTTTCTACTATTTTTGCAAACTCGAGGCGATGCTTCTTATGACTATATTGAAGGCGAGGCTTCTTCACCTTTTTTTGGTCCCCCATTCCAGACTTGTGTAATGCGTGTATCACGATACTTGCAAGTACGTCTGTGATCTCACTATTTGGAATAGAGATGAGAGAATATATTCGCAGCGAATTAAGTTATAAAAAACGTCTATTTCCTGGCTGCTGAGAGCCTTTATAATGGTGTAGAACACTTTGCCTTTCAGTAACACACATAGGGAGTCTGCTTTGGTATTGAAATCATACTGTGAGTCCATATGACATGTAGATGACAGGCGTTGCTCTTAAAATCACTGCACACCTCACTTATTTGGGCAGTCATGGGGCCAAAACTGACCAAATAACTCAAGTATAAACTCGATGACAGTGTTGAGGTGGCAGCAGCATCAGGAGGCCACAGAGTGGCATCAGGAGATCACAGAGTGGCACAATGACAGAGTCTGAAGGTGGCGGCAGCATCAGAAGTTCACAGAGTGGCACAATAACAGAGTCTTGAAGTGGCAGCAGCATCAGGAGGCCACAGAGTGGCACGTCGATGAGAGATTGCGGAGGTGGCAGCAGCATCAGGAGGCCACAGAGTGGCACGACAACAGAGTGTGGAGGTGGCAGCAGCTTCAGGAGACCACAGAGTGGCACAATGACAGAGTATGGAGGTGGCGGCAGCATCAGGAGGCCACAGAGTGGCTCAATGACAGAGTCTGGAGGTGGTGGCGGCAGAAGCATCAGGAGGAAGCCAAACGGTGGCAAAATGAAGGCGTGTGGAGGAGGTGGCAGCAACAGGAGACCACAGAGTGGTACAAGGACAGTGTGGTGGAGGCTGCAGCAGCATCAGGAGAAGGCCACAGGGAAGCCCAATGACAGTGTTGTGGTAGCAGCATCAACATCAGGAGGCCACAGAGTGGCACAATGACAGAGTGTGGAGGTGGAGGCAGCATCAGGAGGTCACAGAGTGGTACAATGACAGAGCCTGGAGGTGGCGGCAGCATCAGGAGGTAACAGAGTAGCACAATGACAGAGTGTGGAGGTGGCGGCAGCATCAGGAGGTCACAGAGTGGCACAATGACAGAGTGTGGAGGCGGCATCAGCATAAGGAGGCCACAGAGTGACACAATGACAGAGTGTGCAGGTGGCAGCAGAAACATAAAGAGGCCACAGAGTAGCACAATGACAGAGTCTGGAGGTGGCAGCAGCATCAGAAGGCCACAGAGTGGCACAATGGCAGAGTCTGGAGGTGGCAGCAGAAGCACCAGGAGGAGGCCCCAGGGTTGCACAATCACAGAGTGTGGAGGTGGCAGCAGCATCATCAGGAGTTCACAGAGTGGCACAATGACAGAGACTGAAGGTGGCAGCAGCATCAGGAGGTCACAGAGTGGCACAATGACAGAGTGTGGAGGTGGCAGCAGCAACATCAGAGGCCTCAGAGTAGCACAATGAAAGAGTCTGGAGGTGGTGGCAGCATCAGGAGGCCACAGAGTGGCACAATGACAAAGTGTGGAGGTGACAGCAGCAACATCAGGAGGGAACAGAGTTGGACAATGACAGAGTTTGGAGGTGGGGGCAGCACAAGGAGGCCACAGAGTAGCACAATGACAGAGGTTAGAGGTGGATGGCAATAGCAGTAGCCGCTGACGATGGTGGGTGTAAGAAGGAGCACTTGGCATCAAATATGTGGCATCTGCAGGTAGCAAGAATAAACTAGTCTTTTTTGTCAAGGTTTGGGTGAGGCAGCATGGATGATCTAATCTGATGCATCAGGCATTGGTTGGTGGAAATCCTGGCTGATCCGCGCCTGATTCATCTTAACAAAGGTCAGTCTCTCCACATTTTGGGTGGACAGGCGAGTTCTTCTTGGGGTAACTATGGCCCCCGCTGCACTAAACACCCGCTCTGATGCCACACTACTGGCTAGGCAGGACAGCTTTTCCAGTGCAAACACGGCTAGTTGGGCCACAAATCCAGTTTGGTTGCCCAGTAGTCCAGCGGATCTTCAATGTGGTGTGGCAGGGTTCAGGTCCTGTCCCAGGACTAGCTGCTGCTTCTGGTGAGTAGTTTCTTCACTATGCGGGTAAAGAAAGCTGCTCATTAGCGACTCTAGACTCGGGCTACTGCTGATAGAGCTGGTACTGCTCAAGCCACCCCACCCCTCCCCAGTAGCCATGGCAGTGGAACGTGAGCATAGAGAGTCCCCCTAGTCAGACCTGCGAGAGGATGGATGATGGCTCAGATAGGCAGCGGCCAACTGACTACATAGGATGTCTCTATAGTAGTTCACTTTCTCCTCCCTCTCAGCAGGTTTAAAAAAGTCCCCCCTTTTGGACCGGTAGCGAGGGTCCAACAAGGTGGAGAGCCAGAAGTCATCAAAAGGCCTGAGGAAGCAGAGGAATGACATAGTTGATCCTGTAGTCCTGGCGACTGACAAATAACGTGGCATCCTCAAAAGGCCTGAGCAAATGGCAGGTGTCACTCATGAGCTGCCACTGGCTGACATCGAAGTTACACAGGGGACTACTCCTGTCCGCTTGGAATCATTAAGAAATCATTTATGGCAGGCATCCTCAAACTGCGGCCCTCCAGCTGTTGTAAAACTGCAACTCCCACAATGCCCTGCTGTAGGCTGATACCTGTTTGGGCATGCTGGGATTTGTAGTTTTGCAACAGCTGGAGGGCCGCAGTTTGAGGATGCCTGATTTATGGCCTTTCTCTGTTCATATAGTCGGTCTAACATATGGAAGGTGGGATTCCAACGGCTGGAAAAGTCGCATATTAGCCTTTGTTGGGGATGTCGTTCTGCCGCTGCAGCTCAAGGAGGGTGTGCTTTGCAGTGTACGAGTGGCTGAAGTTCATGCAAAGTTTCCTGGCCATTTTTAGGATGTTTTTCAGATGGGTGGAAGACTTCAGGAGCCGCTTGACAACCAGATTGAACACGCGTGCCATGCAGGGCACATGGCTCAGACCTCCTTGACTCAACGCCGACGCAATGTTCTTCCCGTTGTCTGTCACCATGGTTCTGATTTTGAGTTGTCTCAGAGAAAGCCAGGATTCGATTCCTTGACGTAGGACACGGAGCAGTTCCTCCCCTGTGTGACTCCATTCACCCAGGGAAACGAGCTACAGAACAACGTGACACCATGCGTGGTACCACATGTGGTATGCTGGTGGGCCCCTGTGAATTGTCCCTGCAGTGGAGGCTGAGGACATGGTGGAGGATGAGGAGGCAAAGGCAGACATTGTTGCAGGACCAACGGCGTGGCAACGTGGAGTCGAAAGCTTCGTCACCTGGCTAAGTTGCTGGTGTGGCTGTGCAGGAACCACATTTGCCCAGTGGGCCATAAAGGACATGTTTTGTCCCTGCCCGTAGTTACAGCTCCACACGTCGGCACTGCCGTGCACTTTGGCAGACACCGACAGGCTCAAGGACTGGCCCACCTTCTGTTCTACATGTGTGTGCAGGGCTGGTACTGCATTTTTGGCAAAGAAATTAAGGCTTGGGACTCTCTCCCTTGGCTCGGCACAAGCCATCAGTTCTCTGAAAGGTGCAGAGTCCACCACTTGGAAAGGGAGGGACTGCAGCACCAGCAACTTGGCCAGGAGCAAGTTCAGCTCCTGCGCCGTTGGAGTGCATGCATACAGTTGTCTCTTGGAAATCGCTTCGGTGATCGATTGCTGATGGAATGACTGACGAGGAGTAGGAGCATCAGGACCAGCAGATAATGGGAAGGACAAAAAGCTGCCTTTGCCTGAAGTGGTCTTGACTGCCTGAAACCGGGTGCGTGCCACTGGGTGATGCAGCGGCAGGCTGGACCACCACATCGGAGCCACGGTTCTCCCAAGCCACTTTATGGTGATGCTGCATATGTTGACACAGGGCCGTGGTGCTAATATTGGTACCCTGGCCACGCTTCACCTTCTGCCCACATATTCTACATATGACCATGTTCCCCTTCTCCGGCGGCTTAACAAAAAACTGCCACACCGCCGAGTAGGTGATTTTACCCCCCAACACTCCGCACTGACTGACTGCTACTGCCGCTGCCTCAGTGAACCCATGCACCACTACTTCCCAGGAAAGTAGGCTCCTGCAAAGCGGTGTTCTACCTCTGGCACGTTTCACTCCCGACTTCCCACTGCTGCCCTGCTGACTCCCGGCCACACTAGCGACTTGATGGCTCTGCTGCTGGCTCACAGTCAAGCTGCCACCCTCTTCTCCTGATGATGATGAAGCCCCTTCGTAACCCGGCTCCCAAGTGTGATCAGCTACATCATTATCATCGAGTACTGTCTGCACGTCACTGATGTCCTCCTCAACCGTCTCTGGGTCAGGAGCCTGTATCAAACAGCACTTGCACCCTAATAAGACAGGTTTGCCGGAATTACAGAGCTGTATAATGGCAATTTGGATCCACAGTCAGTGCAGCAAGGTGTAATAGGATTATTCCTATTACCAAGGCTGTAACCTCCCCTACTGAACACTGTTCAACACAAATGCTGGTGGAATGATTCCTCTCTATCCTTTCCCTACACCTTGAGTAGCCTTTCCCTGCACTTGTAAATCGTTTTTTTTTTCTCACCACAATCAAGTCTTGCTTAGAACAGTCCCTAGCGCCTGCAGACATGTCTCTCCCTGCACTAAGCACGCTGGTGAATATCAGAATCTAAGATGAACGACGTATTTATAGGGCTGTGACATCACAGCGCTGGCTGGCTGCTGATTGGCCGCATGCATGTCAGTGTGGGTGATCCCACCTTCCCAGAGTTCCTTGCTCCTTGTCCTCATACGTGTATCAGCCATTTTAGGAAAAAATACAATTCGTTCCCACGAAGCGCGAGGAAATTCACATTTGTTGCGAATAGAATTGTACCTGAAATTCGGATCGAATTCCACTTTGTCAGCTTCGATTTGCTCATCTCTAATTATGAAGCATACGAGCCACCTCCACTGCCTTGATTGTCGCGCCAGAACTGATAGGCCTTGCGATGAGCCAACTTGCTGACTCTTATAATTTTCCTGGATGTGTATGTTGGTCTTTGGACAAAAAATCCCAGTGCGCTACAAATTCCAATGGCACTCTTAACCCCTAGCCTAAAAAACATGAGCATTACATAGAAAAGGGGTAGGCAACCTCCGGCAACCAAGCTGTTGTGAAACTACAACTCCCAGCATGCATACTTGCTATGCTCCTCTGAGAACTCTTATAGAAATAAATGAAGCATTCTGTGAATTGTAGTTTCGGAACAGCTGGAGTGCAGAAGGTTGCTGATTCCTGACATAGAACATTACTCATACAACTTTTGACCACTAGGTTCAATGGGCCGTGGCCCCCAAGCCCAATGGATCTAATGTATGTTAGGGTTGATTTCTTAATCAATTGTAAATTAAATTTACATCCATTCATCATCCATAGTTTTAGCCTCCTTAGGTCAATGTTGGGCATATGTGATTCATTGTGATGTATAAAACTTGCTTTGTCAGTCCTGTTAGTCCCGAGGGTGGACTGTCTATGAGTTTATCAGCCACAGCCTAATGTGTATAATGTCTCTTTATGTAGTGTAGACAGATGTGCTTGTAAGGGCAATCTCTTTTCAACACAATTATCTGGCTTTGACAACCCTAACCTGTCCAGATCAAAAGGCGACCTGACATCAAAGCAGACCGACCCTTTATTTAGCCCAAGGTGCAACTGTTAGCCCGAAATATTACATATAAAACTGTGGTATGTGCATTTTTTTACATTTTACAAATATTAATTTAAAGCAGTTACTAGGGTTGAGCGAACCTGAACTGCAAAGTTCCGGTTCATGCCAAACATTGCGAGTTCGGGTACCCAGACCTGAACCCGAACTTTTTCACTGAAGTTCGGGGTCGGGTTCGGTGTTCGGGTGATTTTCTTATTTTCCGTTATAACATGGCTATAATGGAAAATAATAGCATTCTTAAGATAGAATGCTCACCACGTGGTGAGCGCGATGATGTCATTGCAGGTACCTTTGCAGGTCCTGAAGAAAGAAGAGGATACCGGCTGCGCGATCAAGTGGATGAGGTGAGTTTTTTTTTATTTTCAACCCCTCAATGGCCATTTTATTTAGCATTCTATCTTAAGAATGCTATTATTTTCCGTTATAACCAAGTTAATAAAGTGAAGTTCAGGTCCCCATTGACTTTAATGGGGTCCGGGTTCGGTGTTCGAACCTGACCTGAAGTTCGGCCAAACGTGGCAAACCCGAACTTCACCGGGTTCACTCATCCCTTGTTATTACATTTTTATAAAAATATATTCTGAATTCAATCTGATATTACCACTATGGCTTATTTCACTAAAGTGCACCCATCAGCAAGATCTCATTAAAGGGGCAATCTGCCTGGTAGGGTGGGTCCTGCTGATTAAAATGATACCTGTCTTGTGAAAGTCGATTGTGGTGTTCCCGAGAAAAAAGACTTTTACTCTTTATAAAAAGTGAGGGCTTCACTGCACTGAGGGGGTGTGCCCTAGTCCCTCAGTGCACATCTGGCCACACCCCTTGGTGCACTGAAGCCATCACTTGCATAAATCACAAAAGTCTTTTCTCTGGGGAATGCCTCAACAGATTTTCGCAAGACAAGTATTATTTTGATCAACAGGATCAACCCTACAAGGCAACATGTACTGTTTAATGGGGTTGGTTCTACTGACTAGTGTCCTTTAAGATCCTCTGTGTTAGCACTCTGTAAGCCAACCGCAGGAAAAATGCCTCCCTGTTCTTCCCTGGTCTAACTACTTCTCATATCAAGGGCATGTGACGTTTTTCTAGTGTTGAGAATATGAATACTTGTCCATGTGACGTTTCCTCCCCCTGAATCAGTCCCTTGAAGGAAACGTCCCATATTGTGTGACATTTCTTACGCTATGATAGCTGCACCCTGAAGAAGGAAGATTTGCATAAAGGATGTAGAGAAGTAAACAATGGTGGCATGACGGTGCTAGACAGGGCATGAATTTGTAATAGAACTGTAGAGGGGGACTGCCGATGTGCATGCAATGTATGTTTTTTTTTTTTGTTTGCTTTTGTTTATTTTATGAAATGGGATGACCCCTTCAGGAATTAATGGACTGATCCTGACAATGACGGGGCCATAGAAATAAATTAGCAGTGCATTCCTGGTCGGTTTTCCAACTCTCTGGGCATTCAGGGACAGTATCCCACCACAGTTACTTAGTTGTGAATAGAGATCTCTTCTATGGAGAGGTAGATGCCTTTCTTCCAGGAGTTCGATATTTATGACCCTTCCTCAGGATAGGTCGTCAATACCTGATTGATGGGAGTCTGACTCTTGTCACCTCTGCTGATCAGCTGGTTGAAGAGGGTGTGGTTCTCTGGAGGGCGCCAAGACCTCTTCCTATCGTCACTATTGTGCCACCTAAAGATAACATACATATATATACTACATAAAGACCAACCCAGTAAGGAGCCTTAAACATTACTAAAGGTCATTCTGCATAAATGCCATATTTATCAAGTGTCTCAAACACCTACCACAACCTACCGAATGGATGGAATCTAAGACACCAGACACTGTCGGGCTCATTTATTAAGACCCACGTTTTACACACGAGTCTTAATAAGCCCCTGTGCTGGCGGTGGATCCGCTGAAGTTAAAAGGGGTTGTCCCATCTCAGACAATGGGGGCATTGAACGGAGCCCCAAAAGTGAAGGAGGGTGTACTGCGAATGCGCAGCAGTCCTCCATTCATTTTCTGTGAGGCCGGCGAATATAGCCGAGCGCTTGCTCGGCTATTTCTGTCGGCCCCATAGAAATGAATGGGAGCATGGGCCGCGCATGCGCAGTACGCTCCCATTCACTTTTATGGGAGCAGAGCTTGGTGGTGGATGGACCCCGGGAAACTAGGGTCCTACAGCCACAGCTCTCCCCGCTCCGTTCTCGATATAGGTGCGGGTCCCAGCCACTAGCCAGTGGCGCACTGACAGAGGGGGTTTTAGGGTCTGGACCCTAGAACCATTCATTTTTATTTTTTTTAAATCTCTCAGGGCCGCAACGCCGATTGCCATAGGCGGCGCGGCCCTGGTTCTAATTGCTGGTGGCGGTGGGGAGGCAGTAGAAGATGAGCACTTCCATTGTGGAAGCGTTCATCTCCATATTCATATGTATCACCGTCCTCAGGACAGCGATACAGATCAATGTGCTGTGGCAGGGGAGGGGGAGGCGTCTCCTTTCCCTGTTCTTCTGATAGGCTGCAGGTACTAGTGCCTGCAGCCTATCAGAGGCCGGCTCAGGTGGCGCGACGACGAAGGTAAGTATTAGTGTTTCGTTTTGTTTTTATAGATGGCACATTTTAGGGAGCACCTGGTGGCATTTTGTTATGTGGGGTCACTATGGGGGCATTTCTCACTGGCCCATTTTGGGTAGCGGGCACTATGGGGGCATTTATTTCAAGCCCATTTTGGGGGCATACTATGTGGGAATCTGGTGGATATTTTTTACTGCCCCATTTGGGGGGGGCACTATGGGGCATCTGGTGGCACTATAGGGGCATTATTTGGGGGCACACCATGGGGGAGTGGAGCAATTATGGGGGCATTTATTTGTAGCCCATTTTGGAGGAACGCTAAGGGGGAAACTGGGGGCATATTTTACTGCCTTATTTTGGGGGGGCACTATGGGGTATCTGGTGGCACTATAGGAGCATTATTTGGGGCACTATAGGGGAGTGGAGCACTATGGGGGCATCTGGGGGCTCTAAAGGGGCTTTTTTATAGGCATATTATGGGGGGCACTATGGCATCTGGTGGCACTAAGGGGGAATTTTTTACTGGCACATTATGGGAGGCACTATAGGGGAGAGCAGCACTATGGGGCATCTGGTGGCACTATAGGGGCATTATTTTGGGTCACTATGGTATTTTTTTTACTGGCACAATATCCCCTATATGGTATCTGGCACTAAGGTGTATTTTTTACTGGCACATGGGAGGCACTATAGGGCCGAGCATCACTATGGGGCATCTGGTGGCACTATGAAGGGACATTTTTAACTGGCACATTATGGGGGCATTATGGGGGAGAGCAGCACTATGGGGGCATCTGGTGGCACTAAGAAGGGGGATTTTTTTACTGACACATTATAAAGGGCACTAAGAAGGGGCATTTTTACTGGCACATTATGGGGGAGAGGAGCACTATAGGGGCATCTTCTGGGGGCACTACGAAGGGGCATTTTTTTTACTGGTATATTATAGGGGGCACTATGAGGAAGGGGGAGAGAAGCATCATGGAGGCATGTGCTGGGGGCACTAAGATGGGGTATTTTATACTGGCAAATTAACAGGGCACTATGGGGAAGGGGGAGAGGAGCACTACAGGGGCATTTACTGGGAGACTATATAGAGGTATTTTATATTGGCATACATTATGGGGACATTAGCTCAACTGCGGACACTAAGCAGGGGTATTTCTTGTACTGTCATTTTATAAGGAGAATTATTACTACTAGGGGGCTATGGGGAACATAATTACTAGTATGGGCACTATGGGGGCATTATTACTAAATGTGCTCAGGAAGAGAATTATTTCTATTGGTGGGAATTTGGTGAGCACTGTTAATTTGGTGGGCACACTGGCACAGTATCAGCTTAGCACAATTATTTTTGGGGACAATATGTTTATACTATTAGTGTCAGGGACACTATTTACTGGGCACAGTTATTTTTTTTTAGAGCACTGTGTGCCAATAATTGTAGAAGGGGGCACTATCTGTGTGGTACAGGTATTTTTCAGGGGACAGTTCCTGCAGTATGGTATTGGGGAGCACAGCAGGCACAGTATTGGGGATGGCAGGATGGGGTGTTCAGAAGATGATGGAAAAGTGGGAAACTAATGTCTGTTTGTCAATCTCTGCAGAGACGGCTGAAAAATCATCATGGCGGTCTGGTCTGAATGGAGAAGATGAGAAAAGAGAACGTCTACATCAAAGGTGACATCACTGGATGTAGGAGGTATGTGGCGCTATGTAGGAAAGGAGATGCACCGGCTCCTCCCCTGCCATTTGCAGAAGGAGGATTCAGAGCTGGGTGAGGACGGCCAAGGGGGCGGCATGCCACGGGTGGGAGAACCACAGGCCTTGAGCAGAATCTGGGGAGGGAGAAGAGCGGAGGCCCTTCCCTCTGTATGATGTGTAGAGCCGTGCTCCTTCACCCGGACCTACACACCTTTAAAATGGACGGTATAACCTTTTTTTGCGACGCAGACTTTTTTTTTTTGTCGGACCCTCCCTAGACAAAATTTCTGGATGCTCCCCTGGTCCCAGCAGTGGGACCCGCACCTATCAGATAATGGGGGCATATCCTAGCGATATGCCCCCATTGTCTGAAATGGGAATACCCCTTTAAGTAGAGGCACCGGCCTCTACATAACTTCTTACATTTATTACATTTTCTACGCCTGAAACAGGCCTAGAAAATGATAAATGAGACTGGCACGCCCACTTTTTTAGACCTGACGTGAATGGGGATAAATTGCAGATTAAATAACCTTTGTGCCGCAATCTGCGCCAGAAATACGCCTAATATAGACCCCTGTGTGCCTAAAGGCTTCAAGATAGTAGGTAGTATATCCATTGCTTATAGATGGCATGTTAACTGCTGCCAGTCTGTAATTTTGTGTTACTTCCATTATCATTCTCCAGTTCTTTTTTTTTTTTTATAAATTTGATTCTTTTTTTTTTTTTTTTTGGCCAATTGAGTTTAACCCTCAGCATCAGCATCTTTTAAGATAATCATATATAAGGGAGCTGTACATTTGTAATGTATTTCTTTCATCTTTATTGCTCCCATCTCCCATTTTGGGCTCCAGTCACATGACCATGTCCATGCAGCTCTTTTTTATTTAATGCTTTATGTCCATGTTCCTGTGAAAGCAGCAACAGGAGCAGTGGTGGGGGAGCATCTATGTAACTAGCTGGGTGGGAGGAGCTATACGCTAGCTGGGTGGGAGGAGCTATCAACTAGCTGGGTGGTGTTAGGGGCATTGATAGGGGAGTGTCTATGTAACTAGCTGAGTGGGAGGAGCCATAAACTATCTGTGTGTTGTTAGGGGAAGTGATAGGGGAGTGTCTATGTAACTAGCTGGGTGGGAGGAGCTATAATCTAGCTGGGTGTTGTTAGGGACAGTGATAGGGGAGTTTCTATGTAACTAGCTAGGTGGGAGGAGCCATAAACTAACTGTGTGTTGTTAGGGGCGGTGCTGTGGCAGAGAAAGGAGAAGTGCATCATGGGTTTGGTTTGATACAGCAACAGGAAGTGCTACCTACAGGATAGAAACAAACCAGAGTGAAGGGTTTACGTGGTGAAAATGGGTCAAAGGAGTCCAAATTAAAAAATTAAAAGTATGAGGGAGAAGTTCATGATGTACGTGACTACATAAGTTTATTTGTTGAAAACAAGAGTAAAAACCTTTAAAGCAGCTCCTATTTTCCTCAGATGCCTATAGATACATATTGATACCATACACCTTAGAAATAATACAGTATATAAGATATATATTCCACTGTTGTTGCCCGAGGGACGGCGTTAGGATTCTTATCTCTGCTCCCAATTATAAGACAATTTATCAATCTTCACGTTCTTAGCTAGTTTTCCCAGTCTGCTCAATGATAATATTATTAATTAAAGAGATAAATAGAATTAGCTATGTTCCTACTTAGAAAGGGAGAAGACGCGTTCTGGGCTTCATACCGTCCATATTTCTATCAGCGCTGTCTGAAGTACAAGGAATGACATGTTTATGTGTGTGGACCCAGTATCGGGGGCATTTATCAGTAATACTCTTGGATTGCATTTTCAATTATTCTCAGCTTCGAGTCTCATGTATATAATTCACGAATGCAAAAAGAAAAATTGCTAGTGCTGCAGATAATCTATGATTTCAGGAGGAATGACAGCAGGATATATATTCCCAGAATAGACATTTATGGCATATCCACGTTAGGGGTCATTAGGGTCTCATAGGTGTAGCTCCTGCAAACAGCTGATTGGCGGGGGTGCCGGAAGTTGGACCACTGTTGATCTGATATTGACGATCGATCCTAAGGATAGGTCTTCAGTATTAAAGTTCCAGAAAACCCTTTTAACATCTGTATCTGCAGTGTAACACCTTTTGTGGTTCCTACAGAAGCACTGCCCCAGACATTTTGTAATTATTCTGGGGGCCACAACCTGGAAATCTGATCAATAAAGTCCATACTGGTATTCCCATCATGTAAAGTGATGGCACATTGCCGATTTACCACTGCACTGTTTTTCTCTAAAGAGGGCTGTTTTAGCTGCTCCTTTTGTGGTGTGGCCTTTTTTCTCCACTATAAAAACCTCCTCACATCATTACAATGCCCTTTTTACATTGTGCAGGGGTCACTATCTTCCACATAATCAGGACACTCATCCCATGCTGCTAACAAACCTCTTAAAGGGGATCTCCACCACTTTATTATTTTTTTTTTCAAATTACCCCACCCTCCTACCCCATTAGACCTGTAAAGGGAAGCATTCTGACCTGCTCCCTGCTGCTCGATTCTGACTCCATGGGTTCCGGACTGTCTTCCCTGCACTTTGGTCCCCACAAGTAAACTTCCAGCATGGATGGGGTTATGTGTGCAGCCAATGACTGTCTCTCCAAACAGAATGTCACTGCTGGGTAATGTCACCACTGAGGCCAGTTATTGCCTCCTGTCACACATGTGACCACATTCATTGCAAAAGTTTAAATGCTGGGACCAAATTGCACAGAAGACAACCTGGGACCCTTAGAGTCAGAATGTAGAAGATAAGTATGCTTCCTTTAACAGGTTGAGTGGTGTGTGCAACCCCTTTAAAAGCATTTCATACTACTCCTATTAAAAAAAGTTACACCCTTGGAAAGATATTCATACTAGAAACTGCTACTACCTTTCTCAAAACCATCACCGCCTCCCTCTTGTCAAGAAACACTGTATTTTGTGAGCAGCACAATTCCTTCTGTGATCTTCCACTAGTCTCTATTCCTCTTCTCACTTCAGGTCACTGCATCCTGCAAAATCAACACACTCTTCTACTGACGTTGTGATTGCTGGACAAATTCAAAAGCATAAAATATGAAGGCATGTTGCAAAATCAACTTGCTATTGCAGTGATCCTTGAGGAGTCGTGCAGAGGATGGGAGTGGTAGTGGCACATGTGACTGTAGGTGTCCACTGCATCATGCAGGCTTCTAGCTATGCCTGTCTGGAAATGTGGTGATGGTGTCTTAATGTGTTTCCCACCACCTTGTAGTGGAGTCTTGATAGCTTGATTGCTTGATCACTCTGCTGACTCAAATATGCTGTAGCTTACAAAGCTTCCGTAACCTAGGACCCTGCAGTCATTCTGGGACAATGATGTTCTCCTAGATGAGCCACCTCTGTGGTCCGCATGGCCTGGAAGAGCAGAAGATGGCTCACATACTCCTTCACACCTCACTTTTCTCTCTCAACATTAACTGACTCTAACTCGCTCAGACCCTCCCCGTGGCAGGAAGTCAGACCAGCCCAGTCCCACCTTAGGTGAAGAAAGAGATGACAAATCCCATTCCTGTTGCCAAAACTGACAACCATACCTCATCTGTTGGTGTGCAAAGTGTATTGCATGAAATGTGACACAGCATGAACATTACAAAGCACTACATTACCAACCTTTACAATTGTAGTAACCCAGGTCTAGGGTACTACACTACCATGAATTTTGCTTTGTCCTCGGTGGCTACAGTAAGGCTACATTCACACAAAATAGGTACACTGTAAAAAAACAATTTTTTTTAAAAGGGGCCATTCAGAGGTTAAAATGTAAAAAAGAATACTCACCTCATCTACTTGAACACACAGGGACACTTGCTCCTTGCTAAAAGGAGCAGGACCCGACGCATAACATGGTTATGTAAGGAACTGGTACCTCTAGTGAGGAGCAAGTGTCTGCATGCATGCAAGTGTATGAGGTGCATGATTTTGTTTTAATTTGTTGGCACTAGTGGGGGTGAGGGTGGCATTATTACCATCACTGGTCATTAATAGGGGACCGTATTATTGCCACTATAATAACATATATACAAGGGTCACTATGGGGACATATCTATATATATATATATATATATATATATACACACAGGGGGCACTATGGGGATATGTATAGACTGGGGGAACTCTAAGAACTATTATAGATACTGGGAGCACTATGGGAGCTATTATAGATACTGGGGGCACTATAGGGGCTATTATAGATACTGGAGGCACTATGTGGACTAATATATATGCTGTGGCACTTTGGGGTCTATTATAGATATTGGAGGCAGTATTGGGGCTATGACAGATACTAGGGGAACTATGGGGGCTATTATAGATACTGGGGAAAGTATGGGGGCTTTTATAGATACTGGGGGAATGTTGGGGTCTATTATAGAGCATGGGGGATATTATGGATACTGGGGGCACTATGGGAGCTATTATAGATACTGGAGGCACTATTAGGGCTATTATAGATACTGGGGCACTTTGGGGGCTATTATAGATACTGGAGGCACTATGGGGGCTTTTATGTATACTGGGGCACCATGGGGTCTATTATAGAGACTGGGGGTACTTTGTGGTCTATTATAAATACTGGGGGCATGAGGGGGCCAATGTATGTTCAGGGGGCACTACATAGGAGCATTATATATACTGAGTGCACTGTGGGTGGGGGACATAATATATACTGCGGGCACTGCTACGGTTGGAATAAAAAAAATAAAAGCCTATGAAATTCATCTGTTCCTAATGGCCATTAAAAACTGATGCAAAATGGCCATAAAAAATCAGATACATGGCCAGAAAATGTGTCCGTTTTTAATGGCTTTTTTTTTACTGTTCCATGAGCCAAGACCATGAAGGATAGTCTTGGCTCAAGGACTCATTGGTGGCCAGAAGAAGACAGAAGAACCATTCTCCATGTCCAGTGCTTGGCCTATTGGGAGCATGCACAGACACGGGGTGGACAATATGTTATCTAACGATAGATAAACACAGAGTTCTCAGAAGGTTAGAGAACCGACATGGTGACAGATGGAGATGTGGGGCAAACGGAAGGCTTTTTGCACTTCGCTTTGTGCTTCTAGCTCTTCTCCCTGACCTTACCCAGAACGCTTCACTGTTCTTTGTCTCCTCCATCTTCATTTTCTGGGTATAGCTGACAATGTAATACACGTTGTTCAGCTGATTATAATTAAAAATATCAGAATAAATTAAAGTCCTCAGCTTGACACGCGGAGCCATAACTTTGCCTTCAGACATTCCTCTCTAATTAGTTAATTAATCCTAATGCAAATTATAAGCAATAATTAGTCAGCCAAGCTTGACAGAAAAGTCTGCTGACTTCCAGCTGAAAAGGATTTCAGAATCCGGTACAGATCGTCTTAAGGTGTCTTTTGTTTGATGGCTTCCCGTCTGTATTCTTCTCGGAGGGATGCGCATCGCCATGTTTGGAAGCCATTAAATGTACACAGATTTGATAAACATCTGCATATTTAATTAAAATATGTAAAGGAAGGAATATGCCGTTCCCGGAGACAGCAGTCAGCCATTCGTCACCCATCATATTCTTTAATACATCGCCTAGGCGTTGGTGCGAGAGAAGGGACCAGACTGAGAAAAGGGTGACCTATTTTTCGTCATGACTCAAGCCAAGAAAGGAAATTGCAAAAAGCTTTCTACCAGAAACAGCGCCACAGCTGTCCATAGGTTGTGTCTGGCATTGCAGCTCAGCTAGCTCCATTAAAGTGAACAGAGCTATGGTTCGGTGCACAACCTGTGGATGGGTGCGGCAGTATTTTGTGGAAAAGTTTTAAGGCCACTGTTTGGCACTATTAATAATAATGATCTTTATTTATGGTGTACCAGCATATTCTACATTGCTTTGCCTTTTCAAGAGCACTTGTACAGACAAAAGCAGACAATGTAAAGACCTTGCTCACAAGAGCTTACAATCTATGAAAAAAGTGAGGCGGTACAAGAGGTAAGAGGGCTTTTTTTGTACAGCGGTCCAGCTAATAAATAGGGTAGTAGACATAAAACTGCATGAACGGGTCACAGTTAGCATGGACTGCGGGAAATGCATTCGAAGAAAGGATCAGGTTCTAAGAATAATGGTGATTAAAGGACAGGAATCCGTTTTTGATACGCAATAGACCTGCCTAAAAAGATTTTAGGACAAACTTAAAGAAGCACTTGCACAAAAATGCTTATTTTCTGACCTGTTAGAATGTTACTTGCGTGAAGTTAAATTTCTGACCAGTGACCGTATTTATGAGTTATCCCCTCCCTTCTGATCCTCAGCTGTGTCATGTGACCAGCACTCAGACTTTCCAAATAACACAGCATCTTATATGTGGACAGGAAGCCAGTTTCTCAATGTGTTCCTATGGAAGCCTCGATGTCAGTCTCATAGGAATGAATAGAGAAGTAACTGGCTTCCTGTCCTGTGTCAGTTGGAAATTAGAATGTTGATCACATGACACAGCTGAGGCTCAGAAGGGAGGTTATAATTCACAAAGACAGTCACTGGTGCTACTGCAAGCGCCGGTGTCTTCTCAAACACCTGATAGGCGGGGGTCCCGGGTGTTGGACCCCCATGGATCAGATACTGATGACCTATCCAGAGGATTGTTCATCAGTTAAAGAATTTTGGAGAACACTTTTAATCCATATGCAAATGAGCAGTTAAGTACACAGAGGACAAACCAAAAACACTCTGTGCACCTTTGCTCCTCATACTTTCTTTCCCAGGCCCTCCCTCTCCTTCCTGATTGACAGGACCATGCATAGTAATCTTACCTGAACAAGTCAAGAGGTAGGCGTTGGCAGAGGAAGCAGGAGGAGCAAGTGGGCACAGAGTGAGGAGAGTGAGAAGAAAATTGTACTCTATAGAGCATGGGCAACCAGTGCAGTGTCTCATCTTTAGACATTGGTGGCATATCACTAGGTCATGTCACCAATGTCAGATAGGTGTAGCTCTCACCCTGGAACCCAAACCTATCTCCAGAACGGGACCTCTGAATTTAGAGGAGAGCAGCTGCACATGCTTGTTTGCCATCCATTCATTTCTATTAGACTGACGAAAATAGCCAAGCACTGACTCGGCTATCTCTGGCAGTCCCCAAGAACCCAATGGTTCTTGGGCATGCTTGTGCTCATTCGTCTATTTTCTGAACTCCCATAGAAACGAATGGAGAGCACACCACGTATGTGCGGTGCACTCTCTTTCACATTTGGAGGCCCATTCTGGAGATAGGTGCAGGTCACAGAGCTAGTAGACCACACTTTTCTGACATTGATAAGATATCACTCAGATATGCCACCAAAGTTTGAGATGGCACACCCCCATTGGTGTAATGACTGGCACAGGGTGGATGCATTGGAGCAGTGACAGGCACAGGATGGAGGCACTGGTGCAGTGACTGGCACAGAGTGGAGGCATTGGAGCATGACAGGCACAGGATGGAGGCACTGGTGCAGTGACTGGCACAGAGTGGAGGCATTGGAGCAGTGACTGGCACAGGATGCAGGCATTGGAGCAGTGACTGGCACAGGGTGGAGGCACTGGTGCAGTGACTGGCACAGGGTGGAGGCACTGATGCAGTTACTGGCACTGGGTGGAGGCATTGGAGCAGTGACTGGCACAGGGTGGAGACATTGGAGCTGTGACAGGCACAGGATGTAGGCACTGGTGCAGTGACTGGCACAGGGTGGAGGCATTAATGCTGTTACTGGCACAGGGTCGAGGCATTGGTAGCAGTGACATCCAGAGCTCATTTCTTCCAACTGAGGCCACAGATCCCCTGATAAAGGTCTTTACATCGACCGAAACATTGGAACTATTCTCATGGCCTGTTACATTGGTACATACTCTGGAAGAAACTAAACACAAAATGATGTAAAACTGCACATTATGTATTAAAGCATCACTTGCAAATAATGTTGGTGTGCCATAGATTCTCCATTGAAATAGACTGACGTTTATCCTCTATGAGCACCCAGCACTAAGGGTGTGTAGGGCCCTCATCCTCCTCTTGCACAGGGTAGGGGCATTGGAGCAGTGACTGGCACAGGGTGGAGGCATTGGTGCAGTGACTGGCATAGGGTGGAGGCATTAATGCTGTTACTAGCACAGGGTGGAAGCATTGGAGTAGTGACCGGCACAGGGTGATGGCATTGGTGCAGTGACCGGCACAGGGTGGAGACATTGGTGCAGTGACTGGCACAGTGTGGAGGAATTGGTACAGTGACTGGCACAGTGTGGAGGCATTGGTGCGGTGACTGGCACAGGGTGGAGGCATTGTTGCAGTGACTGGCACAGGGTGGAGTCATCTGTGTAGTGACTGGCACAGGGTTAAGGCAACATACTACATCCACATGCATATGCAATACTTTGATTTCCAGTACAATATCTGGTAGTACTAGAACTCCTAGGCAGCATGCTTAATGCCTCCACCCTGTGCCAGTCACTGCTTCAGTACCTCTACCCTGTGCCAGTCACTGCTCCAATGCCTCCAGTCTGTGCCAGTCACTGCTTCAATGCCTCCACCCTGTGCCAGTCACCACACTAATACCTTCACCCAGTGCCATTCACTGCACCAATGTCTCCACCCTGTGTCAGTCACTGCATGCATGCCTCCACCCTGTGCCGATTACTGCTTCTATGCCCCTCCACCCTGTGCCAGTCACTGCACTACACTGTGCCAGTCACTGTACTAATGCCTCCACCCTGTGCCAGTCACTGCACTGGCACAGGGTGGAGGCATCCATGCAGTGACTGACACAGGGTGGAGACATTGGTGC
The DNA here is from genome assembly GCA_033119425.1 of Bufotes viridis. Taxonomy (NCBI): domain Eukaryota; kingdom Metazoa; phylum Chordata; class Amphibia; order Anura; family Bufonidae; genus Bufotes; species Bufotes viridis. Next base: position 25,341,090 of record CM065592.1, on the reverse strand, counting down.
AGTGACTGGAACAGGGTGAAGGTATTAGTGCGATGACTGTCACAGGGTGGAATCAGTAAATGAATCCCAGCAACTGATTGCATGTGGAGATCGCTCCTTCCCGCAGCAACTCTATCCTGAACGAGTGCTGGCTGTTCCGGTTTCACTTTGCACAGGGTGGAGGCATTGAAGTAGTGACTGGCACGGGGTAGAGGAATTGGGCATGCTGCCTAGGAGTTCTGGCACTACCAGATATTGTACTGGAAACCGTAGTATTGTATACAGTATGCATGTGGATGTAGTATGTTGGATATGTGACCTATGGTTCCAGTGACTGCAACTAGGGCAGAACAAAAGCCTGAAAAAAGATCTGATGCGGCACACTACATGCCACATTCTCCCGCCAGGACAAACCCCATTAATGTAGCTGCACGCCCTAAAGCATATGATTCTATGAGTTCCTTCACCCAGATCTGTTTCGTGTTCCCATATTTCCTTCTCATGTTCCATACGGTGATTACATTTGTGCACTTCTCAAACTGAAAAAGGCAAGAAATCTTAGAGGGACAAGTCTCTGCGCGCTCGGTAACACGCTCCATTATATCCTTTACGTTTACCTTGTCGTGTTGTCACTATATTAACATCATTTATGGCCTCTACATTGAGTGTCATATTTCACCTCATGTTGACAAGTCATAAATCAACCGTGAACTATTACATGGGTGTTAAAACGATAGAAATGTTCCAAGGTGTACGGGCCCACTGTAACTGCACGGTCTGACTTCCTTCATTTACCCTATTCTAGTAGGACTCTTGTAATCTTCTAGCCTTGCTCTTTGTGATAACGGCCAATAGTTTAGATGTTAACACAACCATGAAGAACATTTTCTGTTGTTTATTGTAATATATATTACAATTCCATTTATTAATCCAGAAAATTTGAAGATACTGTATGTCACACATGCTACTGTACCAGCATTGCATTGTAAAATGATGTGGAATTTCACAATACCTGTGGCACAGACGGCCAATCAAGGACAACCCCTTTTAAAAAATCGGCTCCTGGGGCAATCAGCTACCAAGGCATTGTAGAAGACTGTTGGGAAAGCCACTGCAGGAGAAATGTGGTATTACATGGTGGCCATTTCAAAAAATGCCCATCCTTGTGAGAAAATGATGGCTGGAGTCCACCAGAATGGGAGCCCTTTGAACAAAGCACCCTTTTCTTTGTCTCACAGAAAGGGGTCCCAAGCAGAAGACCCCACCTCTATGATGTTTCATTTGGGATCTCCCTCAATTTGTCTCTGGAGGATTCAGGACACTCAGATATTACATGGACAGCCTTCCGATTTTAATATGTACCATGCAATGCCTTATTTCACCTGTGGTGGCACTGTCAAGAAATTAAACATTTTCTGATGGGCTTCCCTGACGATCACAGCTAATCGATCAGATTTCCAGTAATGGAAGCTGATGATCTTTTTTTTTGGTGGTACCTTTTAACAAAAATGGATCATATAAAGTCTTTAACCTCCATTAAATTTTATTTTGTGATCTGTTCCTCAAAGTCCTCCATCCAGAGTTTTGTTTATACTATTAGATAATCCAGAAAATATCATAACCCTGCTTCATTAAGGCTAGCTGAAAAAAATATTACTGTATACATTTGCTAACTATTCTTGTATAAAATGTTTATATTCTTACCTGCAATTATCTTGGCATCCTGTATTTTCCTTTAGTGACAGCCACCATTGGCAGCCATTTTTGTGACTGTAGAAGTTGTCAGTTTCCCACATGCTATGAATTGTATAGGAATCTACATTGTTTGTTCCCTTACTATTTGAAGTCGTTATTTTTAACCCTTAGGCACACTGCGTGCCGCCTATCGTGGTTCTGCCAGGCAACACATTCTCCAGTAGATAAATGCTTCAGTGGAGGAACTCCACACAAAGATACAGTATGGGCCCATAGCCTGTATTATGGACCCTTACATTGCATATACGTAGTACAACATGTGTTAGAGCCCATATCTCATTGGCTATTAGTGTAAGCAAGTACTACTGTCCATAACAACAGCCAGCAAAATCAGAAACTGTTCCAGTCCTCCTTAACCACTTAAGTTGGTAGGAAGCTATGGCTACCCCAAGGTTCTTCACCAGAGCCTGCTACAAGGCCGGATGGACTTGGCTACTAGGGACCCAGGTTGTCTGCGGAGTAAGATAGCAGAAAACTGTTGCAAGTGCACTAGAAGTAGACCTTCCAGCAAGACCAGGGTCCAAAGGGTAGTAGACAAGCAGGGACAGAACCAAGAGAGAAAGATAAAGCCAAAATGACACACGAGGGGTTAATCCAGAAACAAGCACAGTTTAAATACCTAGAGAATCAGTTAAAGCCAATTCAACAGACGATAGATAAATAAAGAAAACAAGCCAAGGTCAATATACACAGGGTTATAAGCAGGTCTTAGGTTCAGATACAAAGCAATAAGGTACAAACATAGCCAGGATTCTTTAGGCAATCACAGGAAATCATAACTAAGTAGCAGATTTAAATCCCCCACCTAGCTCTAGGATTGGACACTGCATCAAAACCTGATTGGCTTGACCTCCAGCCCCACTGAGAGGTCAACCATCCAGGGCTTGTCAAGTCAGTATGGCAACTCCCAGCAGCACCAAGCACAGTATTCTAGATGGGTAAACTTCTAACAATTATAGATAAGCAGAGCTATAGGTTCCTCCCATTTAGTGGAGATCATAAAGTGAATCTGAATGGCAAGACTGGGCTTCCTTTGTTGTTTCTCTCACTTTGGGTAGCAAGAAGAAAGAAGAATTCAGCACGGTTCTTGCCAACCTCAAAAGACCCTAGTACAAGTCAATGGAGTGGGTTATGCAAAGCAATAGCACGGATATGAGAAGAGCCCAAGACAGAGAGGTTTAACATGAAACACCTTGATCCAGATGCAAATTTTATAAGAGAACCCATCTAACTAATGCATACCATTTATGACATTGGGGACATTGGCCCCCTTTACACACCAAGTCATGGGTGCAACGGCAGCAGGAATGAGGCACTTGCTTTGTCAATCTATTTCGACCACATGGAGTATTACTTTAGGCAATATTCTATACAATGACCTTTACATAAAGTATTGATGTTGTACTGTATTTTACCCTTTATTTTTAATGCTCTGATAGAACTTCTTGGGCAGTGACAGATTTCTGTATCTAAATCTCTGTTTCTGATGTCTTCTGACTGTGGTTTCTAAGCTGAAAAGCTCTGACGCTCGTCTCCATCGCCTCCCCAGGCCACTTTTGAAATTCCTTTTGTACTAGTAGAAGCCGTTTTTTTTTTCTTTTTGGCTGGATAATTTTTATTGCTCTGTTACCTGCATAGTCGTTGAGTAAATGAGAATGCAAAAATTCGACGCGTGCTACTACGAGAGGGTCGTCTATTTGGAAAGAGACTTAATTGAGGTGTCTTATCCTCATCTCACACCCGTCAGGTCAGGGATTCTAAATAAATAGTATTTACATCAGAAACGTGAAAATTGATGTAAAATATTTATTTATTCGATTCCTGCTAACAACAAGGACAGGAGGCATAAAAGGATCGGAAAATTACTGAGGAAGTTGTTTTGTGGAAATTAATGTGCCTAGAATATTAAATGAAATGCATAGGAATGCATAGAAAGTCAATGGAGAAAGTCATGACATAGAGCTTTGTGCTCATAGATCTGATCGTTGGCAAGACTTTGGTTATAAACAAGGGTAACATACAGGGGCGTAGCAAAAGGGTCATGCGCCTGGTGCAAGAATTCAGCTTGGGCCCCCCTTCCCTCAGTGCTTTGTGCAGCCTGAGACAAAAATTGAAATGGCACCCTCCCTCCCCCATACCAAATTCTTGACCTAACCCCTTCTCTCCAGCCAGAGGTGTAACTTGAAGATTCTGGGCCCCATTGCAAAATCTACAACAGAGCCCTCCCAGTGAGCACTTTCTATAATGCCGGCGTCTTCTTATGAGCCACAATAGTCTTTGGGCCCCCTCAGGCTCCTAGGCCCAGTAGCAACTGCTACCTCTGCACCCCCTGTAGCTACGCCCCATGTAACATACAAGGATACAGCTATGGGGATGCAAAAGGAGCCCTAGTGCTTGAGGAGACCAAATGGAAGACACCAGTATTATAATGGCACATGGTAGATAGGGGCCCTGTTATAGATTGTTCATTAGGGCTCAGGACAATTGCATTTCACGCCTGGTTGTATTTTCCCATGTTATTTATGCAAAGCTTAAAGGGGTTGTTCAGTATTTTACTATTGATGGCTTTTCCTCAGAATAGACCATCAATATCTGATCGGCAGCGGTCGGACATCCCTGCCAATCAGCTGTTTCAGGGTGCGTCCGGTGTCGGAGATTCGACCTTTGTGTAGTTCATGGAGCTGGCAACTGCGGCACTGCTTCCTTTGAAATAAATAGGAACAGCGTTGCAATTACAAGCTTCATCCACTGTAATATGGATGGGGCTGTGTAGTTTCAGTTTCCAGTGCCAGAGCTAATATATATTTTATTATATTTTAAGCCCTTTTATAGCGCTGACATATTCTGCATCGCTTTACAGACATTATCAGTAGTTGCTCACAATTTAGGGCTCACAATTTAAATACCCTATCAGTATGTATTTGGAAAACCCGGAGGAAACCCGATCAGATTCGAACCTAGGACTCTAGTGCTGCAAGGCACCAGTGATAACCACTGAGCCACAGTGCTGCCCGTTTTACTCTGAAACAACTAATCGGCGGGGAGGTAGTTTTTCGGTGATCAGACATTGATGGGCTATCCTGAGGATTGGCCATCAATAGTAATACCCTAGACAACCCCTTTAATGATTGTAAAATAAAAAGTACCATACCTAATGGACATACTCTGTATTTCAAACTCTCACCAATTTAAAGATTCTACTTGCTGTTATTGGATAGAAATAAAGTGGGGGTCCCCTAAGCTAAATGCAGAAAACTTCTGACTTTCACCTGATTTATTATGCCTGGTAGATAGTTTTTGTGCCTTATCTAATGAAGGGACGTGGAGTGTGATCTAAATTGCACTGGCTTATAAAATTGGATGAAAGTAAGCCTATCTATTAAGAGGAGTCAATATAAATGTGTCCAATATGTCTACAGAGGTGCACCAAATTTCTACCATAAGCCATTTTGATAAATTCGAAGCATCTTATCCTGCCTAGTCTAGCTTTAAGCTGCCTAAATTTAAGATAGTGATCATCAATCTTTGACATTCTAAGATTTAGAAGGTGAAACCTTACTGTGATCATCAGTCCATGGCTCCATTGGCGTACATAGAGAAGTAAGGAGCAAACCAGGCCCCCCACACAGGACAGAAGGGTTTCTGCCTAAACCCTTTTCAATGACCCTTGGGCCATTTTTCCACTGCCTCAATTGCTAAAAGTTGTCCCTTTAGATGGTAGAGTCCTGACCACGTTTTCACCTCTAGTAGAAGAGGAGATGATCCAAACTAAGACTGGGCCCCCTCTTGTCCTGGGCCCCATAGCAGTATCATGGTCTGCCACTATGGTAGTTATACTCATACATGGCTCATTGCTAAGGAGAGTTTTGATATACTGTAACAACCTTGCACAAGTGAAAACTGGACATGATAAAGTCAGATTTTCAGCATCTCCATGTCAATGAGAATGCTTCTACATACTGATGGCAAGCAGAAATCTAGAAAAGAGATCTTTTCATTATTCAATGAATGAGCTTTAACTATAAAAGATTGGACAACCACATTATCAAAGGTATTTATATGTTGTCAATGAAGGGTTCAATTAGTGGATTCAAAGGGTTCCCATTATAAAGCACCCCAAGTTTGATGGGCTATATACAATGCCTGGGATTTAGTTAAAAAAGGACTTGATGGAAAAGCTGTCTGTCATTTACTGAGTCTTGACCACCCAGCATTGCCATCATTGTTTTGGTGATGCTGATTGGCTGAGAGCAGCTCCTCCCCAAAGTCCTTTTCAGCAGGATTCCAGACTCAGTATACAGGCCTAAGATTCTGGTTCCAGAATCTAGTGGAAGTTGTTTATACATCTGTTAACTTATAGATGCTGCTGTGTCAAATATTGATGATTTAATTGCAGGATTTTTATACTCTAGGATAGGCCGTCAATATCAGTTCGGCGGAGACCCAACACCAAACACCCATCAGCTGTGCTGGAGTGGCTTTGGTGCCAGAATAAGCACTGAAACTATAAAGGTCTGTTCATTGCATAGTGCATCGAGCTGGTTACTTCGATGGGAGCACACCAGTTTTGTCCACTACACAACAGATGGAGCTGTGTTGTTTCCAGAACCAGAGCGACTGGAAAACAGTTGATAAGTAGGGGGTACAAGGTGTCAGACCATCACTGATATGATATTGATGACCTATCCAGAGGAACCAGACACTATGGTAATGTTAGCAAAGAAGGTTTCATCTAAAATGATCTTTATACTCCTTGGTTTGGTGTAAGTTTGTAACTGTAATTTTTCATCCTAAGATAAGCATTCAGGTGGCAGAATGTCAGACACCTTTTTAAGAATGTTTTATTATTTTATGGTTTATTGTTTTGTTCAGAGCTTTATGAATCATTGTTCCTATGATATATCAATGTCCAGCCTCTATTATATAATCTTATGTGTATGCTGACAACCGCTAACAAAGACACCAGGTCAGGTAACATAGGATAAAACAAATGTATACTGTTACAGAGGTGCTTTTGTGAATCATGTTACCATCATATTCCAACTGCTTGAAACCTACTTGAGACCTTGTAGAAATCAGTTCCTAAGAAAAGATTAACTTCTCAGTCTATAGATTTCCAGAAAAAGTAAGCTGCCTCTCTAGTGCCACCTGTAGGTAGCTACCCTGTAAGTCAATGTATAACTCTTTAAATGAGCCTTGAAACATAGCTAGGGGGCCAAACCAAAGACACCTATCTGAAGACAACTTTTTGGGGTTCTTTGTTCTCCATCTCAGGATACTTGCTAGCTGCATGAGATGGATCTTAGTCATGGTTCAAGACTCTTTTAAAAGGCCAAACATTGACGTTCAGGTTTGCTACCTATAGATGCGACTAGAAAGAATGTTTTATTTCTTCTTTGAGGAAAGATCATTTGCATACTTTTTTCCCAGAAAGCTTTTCATGTAAGAATCTATACACTAGCTGAATAGCCATAAAAAGAGCCAGTAAAGTGTAGGACTAAGTGATAGTCCTGCACAGTACACTAAAGTAAAGTAGAGTAGTGTAGAGCATAGATGGGAAAATGATTTCATGATAGGGTGATTTATTATAAAACAAGGTCATTAAAGTAAAGTAGATTTGAGTAAATTAACAAGGCCATCCTTAATTAAAAAGCATAGATATTATAATATAATTAAAAGAAAAACAGAATAGTGTAGAATACACTTGTAGAGTAGAGAAAAGTAGAGTACAGAAGAGTTTTAGAGTAAATTGCAGAGTGGAATAGAATGGGGTAGAATTGTGAAATAAAGAAAATACAGTACAGTATCGAAGAGTTGTATATTAGAGTAGTCCTGTAGAGTAAAGTAGAGTAGATACAGAGTTGTAGAGTAGAAGATAGTAGAGTACATTCAAATAGAGTAAAGTAAAGCATATAGAATTGTGGAGTAAGAATTAGAGTACAGCATAGACGAGCTGTACGGTAGATTAATCATGAAAAGTAAAGTAGATGAAAGTTGCACAGTAGAAGTATAGTGGAGAAGAGTAGTGCAAAGTACATAGAATTGTGGACTTGACAAATAGAGTATTGGAGAGTTGTACAGTAGGATAGTCTTGCAAATTAGAGTAGAAGAAAGCTGTAATGTGGAGTAGAGCAGAACTGTGAAGTCGAGCAAAACAGAGTTGTAAAATAGAGTACAGTACTTTTACAGTGTAAAGTTGTAGAATAGAAAACAGTTGTAGAGTAGAGTATGAAGAATAGATGTATGAAGTAAAGTAGAGTAGATTTGCACCTTAAACCAGAATAGTAGGCTTTTAGAGAAAAGTAGAGCTTTAGACTAGAGTGGACTTTTGAGAAGACTTGTAGATTAGAGAACAGCCTTGTGGAGTAGAAATGAGTTGGTTATACAGTAGAGTATAGTACAGAGATGTTGTGGAGTAGTAGATCTGACCCGTAAAATACAGTAGACACGTTTTGTAGAGTAGAATAGAGAATATTTGTAGAATACAGTAGATTTGGGGAGTAAAGCAGAGTAGATTTGCAGTACTGTAGGTTTGCAGATAAAAGTGGAGATGTAGAACTGAGAAAACTTGTTGTAGAGTAAACCAGAGTAGAGTACAATAAAGCTGTAGGGTGTATTAGAGTAGACCTTTAGAGTACAGTGGACCTGTAAAGTACAGTGCAGTTGAGTAGAGTGTGGTAGAGTAGACTTGAAGAGTAGAGTAGACCTGTAGAGTAGAGTAGACCTGTAAAGTAGAGTAGAGTAGACCTGTATAGTAGGAAAGTATAGTGGAATGGAGTAGTGTAAAGAAATTTAGGCTAGTAAAGTAAACTTGCACAGTAGGGTAGAATAGAGCTGGCTGGTAATATAAAGTGAAGCAGAGTACAGTAGAATCCAGGAATCCAGCATCATAGAGTAAAGTATTTGTGGTTATTGTACTTTGATGACTTCTGAGATCATATTAAGTTCACTGCAAAGTTTTATCCAGGTGTTTTCCCAAAGTCTGATCAGTGTTTGCACGTGTAACCTCCTCTACAACAAAACAGGATTGTATTTTTTGCCTTGGGGCTTCTTAAATTCTTTGTAGCACCTGCATGAATACTATCATGAGTCAAATAATGTCAATCATATATCTCCTAAAACAAGATTTTTGCTTCAAATATAATCCGATAACAACCATAGATGTATTAATGGTGAGTACACACTACTGAAGTCAATGATGTGGCAATATAGCCAGGTGATCCTCTTCTGTTCTAAAAATGAAGGGAAGTGATACGGCAAGGTTAAGATTACCACCTAGCACGGTACCTACCTACAACAAGATGCTTGGTAATAGTCGGCAGTAGAGTTTTTTTTTGACAGGATACCCAGGAGTATAAAAAGTCAGGTCCTTGTACTAGAATGGGGAAGACAGCAGTACTTATCTTCAGCTAACACTGTTTTTCAGCCATGAAATGTATGGACAATCCGTATTTTCAAGAACATAAATTAGAATTCTACTTTTGTATCTAAAGCCCATTTCACTAATGTAAAACCCTTGAACCATTATTCTTGTATCCATAGCTGTAAGTAGTTTTGTGTAATGTGTTCAATTCTGCCTTGAGATGGTCAATGAGCGTGATAAAAAGACATCAGGAGCAATGTAGATGGATGGTGATTGATGCAATACCCTTCTTTTATGCCAGGGCAATAAAAACTCCATGAGGTTGCATTTTAGCCTCATTACTTTTAATACAATTAGTATAGAAAGCCCTTCCCTATGCAAAATGTACAATAGTTATTTTTTGCTTTGTGCACCTGCTGGCAACAATTAGATCACATAACACGATCATGTCATGCTTTATAACTAATGATGATGTTTTTTAGCGACTTGTGTCTCATACAGCAGAACTCAAGTAACCAGAGCAGATTTATATGCTGATAATGGATAATTCCTTGCATTTTTCATAGGGTCTCAAGCATAAATACCATAAAGGGTGCCTTTTGACTGCTAAAGGGCTCTTTTGAAGTGATGGCCCGTTTTAGGTTGGCACTTGACAGTATCCTTTTTCTTCTGAGAGAAGTCTACCACTCTTCATAATCACAATGGCAACAAGTAAGGGGAAAAGAGACAAAAGTTCCTAAGCTGCTCTCCTAAAGGGATTGATGGATTCACAAAAAGACTCCAATTCCTTCAGTTATAGGGAACAAGCGTCACATCCATTCCTTGTCCCATGTAAAAGAGCCTTTAGAGCAGTATCAGACTGGCACACCAGAGTACCAGAGAATCCTTTGGTGGGCCCAGGCTCTGATACTATAGTGGGCCCCAAAAGTCCAATAGATAAAACCTGTTTGGAGATGCATTTTTAGCCAATCAATTGCCACTAGGGTCTGTTGATTTTAAGCAAAATCTATTACATATTATTCATGGTATGGTGGTTGGACCCCATCCATAATTTTTTTCGGGCGAGCCCAAGAAATTCCAGTCCGACACTGCCGAAGAGCTGGTGTTCCTTAAAAAGAGTCAGTTAGTAATGTGCATGCTACCTTTCAACCTGTGAAATAAATTACAGTTTTATTGGGATCCCCACAGTGCTCCACCAGTAACTATATATGTAGCAATTCTCATCTTGACTTTTATTGTGTTAAGTAAATAATGGCAATAGACATGTAGAAAGGTGCCCGGGGATCTCACTGCACTTACTATTATCGCTGGGCACCGCTCCGTTCGCCCGCTGTGGCCCGGTTTCCTTCTCCCGCGCTGTATGGTAATTGCTACTGACTTCGCAACAGGGAGGAGACATCAGCTTCTCTCCCTCCCGCAGCGCAGAGCTCACAGCCGGGGAGAAAGAACGCCCAGGGAGAGAAGCTGATGCCATCTCCCCGTTGCGAAGTCAGAAGCAATTACCATAGAGCACGGGAAAAGGTAACGGGGCCACAGTGGGTGAACGGAGCGGCGCCCAGGTATAATAGTAAGTTAAAGGAGATCCCTGGGGCCGCTCTACATGTCCAGATAGTCATCTTACAATGTTCGGACCCATGAAAGGTCCTCTTTAAATTAATTAATTAATTAATTAATTAAAGTAGAAAACATTCAACGACGAAAAAGTTGTGTCTCCACATTGCATCAGTACCAGAGTTGGAAGTGTCACACAGGGAATCTCATAGCCCGCTGTCTTGCCATGTACTTAGATTAGCATCTCTCACTATGGTTCCCTGCCAGAGAGCTGATAAAAAAGAAAAGGTCCTCTTGGTGACCAAGACCCATTAGAGCTAACATGGCTGACAATATTACTTCTGAGCAAGCTACTTCCTGTCCCAAATCCCAAGTATAATCAATGTTATATTAAGATATGCACTAAAGAAAATTCATAGAATTATTAATAATAACAATAATAATATTAATGATGATAATTATATAAATCTACTACTAGTAGTACAACTAATAATGACGATCATTTTTATAATAATTATGTTACAATCCTTACTATATTATTACTATTGTGCTTAAATTGTAAGTAGTAGTTTTATATCATTCTTAATATTATTGATATTAATTGTTGTTATGTTATTATTTACTATTATCTTCATAATTTCATAATTATTTTATTATTTGTTTTATGTACTATTATTTGTTTATCATATCATTATTATTATTATTAGTAGTAGTAATACTGTTTTGACTATTATTACCTTCATTATCATTTTAGACTTCTGTTGTATTATTATTAATATAGTTACTATCATTTTATTAGTAGTAGTTTTATATTATCATCATTGATCTTTATTATGTCATTTTTTACTATTATTTTCATTATTTTAATTTTGTTTTATATTATTATTATTATTATTATTATCTTAGTTAGTTTATTTTACATGACCATTCTGCTGTTCTTCTGTATTCAGAGACCATGTTTTCTCAAATATTTTTGTCCTCTCATGTTGTCTATTAAATTAAAGCCTTCAGTCAGTGCATTATTTCCTGTCAGATGTAAATGCATTTTGGTTGATACAGAGGCAGATGTGTCCTGCTGAGCCACATCTTCTGGTTACCTTATCATGTCAAATTACATTATCAGACAGTAACCTGAAAACCATCTGTTAGATTGTGAATAGCCAAACAGTAGCCTGTAAATGGCTCTATAGAGAACACTGTGCTGCGCGCTATATATCTTGTATTAATTGTCTGGAACTCGTATTAATCTTTAGTTTGTGTCAGTCCGCGCCACCGAGCAGCACAATAAAAGTCATTGTCATTAGATCTTTTCAGCAGCCGTAATTCAGAAACGGCTGACAAGCATATATGCTTCATGTATAAAGTGAAAGGAAAAATGATTTAGTGATACATCTGCTTGTCAAACCTAAAGTCCTTTAATAAAATTGTCATACCAAGTCTATAAAATACAGGGTGAATCAAAAGTCAGGAACCGGATCCATAGAGATGAGAACAATTTTAAATTTGTATTTGCCATGGCTTCAGAAAATCCAGTGCCAAGTATATTTCACATAAAACAGTTCAAAATGTAATTGATGCATTTAGTTGGCCCTATTAACCACTAATAGACTGAGTTCATTTTTGTTTTTGCGGTTATTTTTTTCCTCCACACTCTCCAAGAGCCATCACTTTTTTTAGGCGTATATTTTGTGGCAAGACTTGTAACAAGTCTTTAAAGGTTTTATTAAATTTTCCATAACTTTACCATCTAGGAATGAGAAAGGAAAAAAATATATATTTGTGGGGTGAATTTGAAAAAGGACAACATTTGGCCATGATTTTTTATTTCATGTTCTTGTGGCGTTGACTGTGCGTGCTAAAAATGACAAGACAACCTTATTCTGAAGGCTAGTTTGAATATAGCTATGCCAAATCCGTACTACTTAAAAAATAAAAATCTTTAAAAATGTTTACTTTGTATCACCAAATTATTGTTACCATTGATAGAATCACTTTTTCTTACGTTTGCTTTTCTAAAAATAGCAAATTAGCCTTTTTGATTGTTTTTTTTCACTACGTTGTTTACCACTCATGGTTAATATTTTAATATTTGAATACTTTGGACATTTTTGGATGCAGCGATACCAATTGTTTATTTTGTTATTGTTTATTTTTATATAAATAATTGGGAAAGGTCACCCACTGGCTATGGCAACTGCTGAGCTCCGGAGTGGGCGCCATCATTAAAGACCCGACATCCATCATACACATGACATGTCAGATGTCATCAAGAAGTTAATTTACCACAACTCAACTCTTATACTATATCAATTAGGTCGGGAGCTAGGAACTTGGGAAAGATGGGGGCAATCTTGATTTATCCTCCTAATAGCGGTCAGTTTTATGCATGCAGTTTTGGAGGCCAAAAGCAGGACTCGATTCAAAAAAGAGAAGTTGTATCTGTTCTGTACACTTTTATTTCCTCTTATGATTTACTCCTGATTTTAGCTGCATGCAGAAACCCGACGATGTGGCCGTACCCTAAAGGCTGTATTTCTAAAATTTTGAGGTATACATACACACACGAGGGGTAAAAAAAAAGTAGCAGTGACACCTTGCTTCTGGTGCCACAGAAGAATGGACTCAGGTTCTTCAAAGAACCTCTGTACAATAGATACACCCAAGCACAGTACCTAAATTGACCTCCAGGGAGTCATGCATTTATAATTTTGGCTCCTAAGCAAATTGGAATTCTAGGGATAGACAACCGCATTCATCCAGATACATCTGTGCCAAGTTCTCGTCCAAGAATTGGCGTCAAAGGGTCTATAATTGGGATTAAATATGAGAGAATCGATTTGTTAGAATCAAAATTCAACCTGAAGAGAGGAATAGAGGGGGAGAGATTTTCCAAGCATCTAAAGCATTTTCGATTCAGGTGCAATGTATTCGTAATGATGATTTTAAGGAGAATCTTGTCTCATTTCTCATCTCATTTGTCAATCTGCTATGTCCATGTCACAGATGAAAAAAATGGAATGCTACTCGTTTCTTCTACTAACCTTTATACAAGTCAGTAAAAAAAAAATCCCTTTCCACTAACAATGTATTAAATTGTAAACTTGTTTTGAAGATGGCGGATGAGCAGGACAATGTACACTACATGGAGAAAAGTAATGGGAAATGCCCCTTAATCATAACATTTAGATTTTTTATTCAACCCCATTTCCACAGTTGTATGGAACCTGCAGTCTACCTTTACAGACATTTGTGAAAGATTGGCTCGTTCTAAAGAATTCCAGCATGGTCCTGTAATGGGATGTCACTGCTGCCACAAGTCAGTTTGTGAAATTTGTTCCCTCCTAGAAATTCTATCATCTCCTGTGAGTAGTATTACTATAAAATGGAAGCAACGACAGCAACTCAAGTAACAAACTGGAGACCACGTAAAGTTACAGAGGAGTCACCGAGTGCTGAAAAGTATAGTGCTTTAAAGTCACCAACGCTCTGTTGACTGCATAACTTCAAAGATCCATTGCTACTGGACTCTGGAGTTACCAATCAAGCCTCTCTATCTGGCCTTCTGATGAAAAAGTTCAGGTTTGGTGAATGCCAGGAGAATGTTACCTGCCTTAATTCACTTTAATGCTAAGTGGTTGCTTTTCAGGGGTTGGCCTCAGCTCCTTAGTAGCCCCTTAAAGGAAAATCTTACGGGCATATTTATTAAGACTGGCATTTTAGACACCAGTCTTAATAAAGTCCCGGCCTCTCCATAACTTTGACGCATCCAGCACCTGTTCTAAATGTAATACAGCTTCCTTGCTATCTTACATTTAGACCTTTTTCTTCACCTAAACCAGGTGTAAAAAAATGGTAAATCAGAGGGGCCTGCCAGCCCCTTCCCCGCCCACAACACACCCACTTATTTAGACTTGGCGAGAGTGGGGAGAAGTCTCAGATTGCAGCACAACTAATTGTAGAACCGCCATCATCGCCTGAAATACGCCTAATTTAGCCGTATTTGAGATTAATAAATGACCCCCTTAATGTTTCAGCATACCAAGACATTTTTGGACAACTATTGTAGGCTTCCAAAGTTGTGAGAACAGTTTGGGGAAGACCTTTTTCTGTTCCAGCATGACTGTGTCCCAGTGCAAAAACCAAGGTCCATCAAGTTCTTGTAGAAGATCTTGACTGGCCACACAGAGCCCTGAGCTCAACCCCATCCAACACCTTATGGATTAACTAGAATGTAGGTTTAGAGCCAACATCAGTGACCAACCTAGCATTTAATAAATGCTCTTCTGCATGAGTGGGCAAAAAATCCCAGGCACACACTTCAAAATCTTGTTGAAAGCCTTCCCAGAAGAGCAAAGAGTGGATTTAGAATGGGATGTCATAAAAGCTCCTGTAGATGTAACGTGTGTCTCAATACTTTTGTCCATATAGTGCATATTATAGGAGTGGCCACTGGTAAAATACATAATGGTAATAAAGAGATCAATATAATATTAAAGGGCTTGTCTGGGATTTTAATAAATGGGTAATATCATAACCAATAACCAATATTCCCCACTGCATTAGCACTACCTCTACAGTAGACCCCACAAGTCCTGACCATCCTGTTTTACTTTGCTTCAGATTCAATTAGTGTTGATCGCCAATATTCTAATCGCAAATTTTTATTGGCACTTTGAGAATTCGAGGAAATTTATAATATAGTGCTATATATTCGGAATTATGAATGATCTAGTTTTTTTTTTCTCCATCAGTACTACTGCTTCTTGCTTGTGGGTCAATGAGAAGGCTTCATTATCTTTGTCAGAGCTTAGCAACATCCCTAGCAACCAATAGGAAAGTTGCCCACCCCTTACTATAAAAGAACCTCCCCAGCAGCCATTTTCTACTGTTTTTTGCAGTTCTGAGAGAGATCAGAGTCACTCATCTGGATCCTTATTTAATTACATTAGACAGTTAGCTCATATATATATATAATACAGATAGTTAGATAATCAGTGTAGGTTAGATAGTGATATAGTGTAGCTGATAGGTTCCAGTGCAGGGTGTTAGGTAGTGTGATAGGGATTACTGTGCTGTGATAGGGATTAGTGTCTCTGTTAGACACAGCGCTGTGATGTCACAACAATACTTAGTGCACCAATCAGTGCACTTATCTACTCAGACCTGATAAAATGTGAAGTTGCACGTATTGTGCAAAAAATGCACATCATTAGTGCCGATTTGCGCAATCACGAAAATAATTACTGGAGATTGCGAAATCTAGAATTTATTGCGAATATTATGCAAAAAATTAGCTAAATATGGCAAAAACGAATATTGCCAATGCCGCTCATAAATGTGCTATAAATCTAGGCGACTGCTGCAGCCAATCACGAGCCTCATTGGTAATGCTTGCATGTAGGGCACAAGACAGCTGAGGCCAGTGAGAGGCTGCAGCAGTCATGTGGATGCATTACACATCATTACTGCAGCAAAAACGGGCTGCAGTGGCAGAGCTGAGGAGGCAGAGGATAGCAGCAATATCCTCTGGAGATCCCCAACTGATCACCAGGGTTTTAAGAAGCCACGCCTGTGCTGATCAGTCATTCCTAAAAAAAAAAAATTTAATTAATGAATGAATAACATCAACCTAAATAATTGAAAATTACTTACATGATCCACAAACTAAATTATAGCAATAAATTAAAGAATCAAAGTAATAAATACATTTAGCCTATTTGAAGTTTTCTGCTTTCTAAGAGTTTCGGGGAAGCAAAATTAAAAAACTGATTTTTTTTTTTTTCCCAATAATAGAAAATGCTTAAACTGCAAAATCTGGCACAAAAAAAAAATCATCAGTCCTTAAGTACAGTTTAACTCTTCATCATTTTATTGTAAATTTGAGATAACAAGCAATTTACATAATTCAATTTATTAAGCTGAAATAATAAAATAGTCATCTAGATACAGTGGAGTTTGGCTGGAGATCAATGCAGTGGTCCTAATTATCGTTATTTAGATTGAGTGCGCTTGGATCCCTTCCAGCGTGCACGCTCTCAGATCAGTATCATTGTAACTTCATAAACAATATACATGTAAGATTAATTTAAGTCATTTTGTCAGGATGGACAGAAATCCAAGCACAAGTCATCAGAGATGTTGGCAGTAGATCACACTGGGAATGACATCAAAGTGATTAACCAACACATAGTGTGTGAGGGTGAGGCTTATCGAGACAAGTATCTACTTTGTTTGGGAAATTCAGATTTTAGTAGGAAAGTAGAGTGCGAGAAGAAAGGATAAGTCCTATATTTCTTCCCCTTAAAATTGTGCTGGCCGACATGGCCCCCAGCATACCCATAACAGTACCAACTATATATAAAACTTGAACCAGGATGACCAGCCTAATGAACATGATCATGTCTCCTCTCCCTACTTAATAAGAATATAATATATTTTATGATAATCATTGTTTGTGTTTGGAACCACTCTGTCAATCAATAGATCTTACTTTGGGCTGCTCCTAAGGGCATTATCTTGGCAGCTCCCGGCTTTTCAACCTTTAACCCCTGTGCCGGGATCTGGATGTCACTGCAGAGGAACTATCAGGCTGCTGCCTCCTGGGATAGAGAGACCGTTGCTGAGCACTGAAGCAGGATCATAGTCATGGACAGGCTGTGATCAGGGCAGACAGAGTACGTGCAATCCAATAAATTGTCCGAAGCCAATGGACAGTACATAGGCAGACAAATAAATACAGCACACCTTTGCAGGAACTAGCAAGCTATGAACCTATTGCTCAGGCAGCCTACCATAGGGAAAGATGCCTTAATTACCAAAAGGTAATCAGCCATTGGCTGATATAAACTAGAGCTGGACCTTTAGGAGGCAGGGAAAGTGTGCAGCTTACGAGCAGAGGGAGGAAGCCTTGCTAGCAAGAAGCCGGCTGCAACCTGTAAGGGAGAAGAATCCGGCAACTCCAGCAGTCAGGCCCACCACAAGGGAACAGAGGTAGATTAGCTGGTCCAGGCCACAATTTGATGGTGAAAGGAGTTATCTGTACCCTATTCTTTCTGAACCCCTTTATAATCATATCTGCTCGACCAAATGAGCATGTGTTTTCAGTAGGGCGAGAGAAATAAGTCACTGCCAAATTCACCAAAATCAGCAGGTTCGGCTGCTGTTTAATGCATGGGCCAGCAACCTTCATACTCCAGCTGCTATTAAAATCCCAGCATGCACATTCCCATGGAAGTGAATTGAGGAGTCTGGGATATTGATGGACGAACATCAGCCGGACTTTAATGCCAGTGCACAAATAGTCCCACAACATGGACAGTGACATACCAGAGGGGGATCATTGGCAAAAATTCCCACAAACAATATGTATTTTAACCAGAGGCTATTTTTATGCGTCTTAAAGGGAAGCTCTGAAAATTGTGTCCTGCTGGAGCCTAGGAAAATTTAATTTAGGCCACGGGAGTGCAGGCCCCAAAAATTAGGTATTCACCTGACAAAAAAGAACTTGGGATTAAGTGGCTGGAGGTACATTAGGCAGTCACGGGCTAAAAATGTTACTATAGGCCAGTACAGGCCCCAAAAATTAGGCATTCATCTGACAGAAAAGAACTTGTGATTATGTGGCTGGAGGTATATTAGGCGGTCACTAGATAAAAATTTTACTGTAGGCCACTGGAGTACAGGCCCCAAAAATTAGGCATTCACCTGACAGAAAAGTCCTTTTATGCCGCTGTATATACATAAGACAAGGACCATTCTTTGTTCTGGGTGGTGGCGGATATGTGTGGGCTGGCATGAGGAAATTCAATTATACGTGGTCGTCACAGGTGTTGAATTCCTCTAAGATCCATGCCTCATTCATTTTTAGAAATGTGAGGTAGTCCACACTGTCGTGAGCTAGGCGAGTGCGCTTATCGGTCACGATCCCCCCTGCTGCGCTGAACTTGCCTTTTAGACAGGACACTCGACGAGGGGAAAGCCAAGAGTTCCATGGCAAATTGTGCAAGCTCTAGTCACAGGTCAAGCCTGCACATCCAGTAGTCCAGGGGTTCCTCGCTTCTCAGAGTGTCCACATCGGCCGATAACTCGATGTAGTCAGACATATGTCGGTCTAGGCGTTCCCTGAGGCTGGATCCGGAGAGCGTCTGTTGATGGGTTGGTTTCAAGAATGATCTCATATCCAAAGTGACCAACACATCTACTGTTTTGCTGTCGGTGGAAATTCCTCTGCCAGCTCCCACAACAGCAGAATGCAGCATCTCTCGCATCAAGGCCCAGAAATGCTACATTCTGTCAGCCCTCGGTGATGCTGGTAACATGTCTGCCATTTTGTGTTTGTACCGTGGGTCTAAGTACGTTGCCACCCAGTACTGGTCCTTGCCCTTTATGCTTTTTATACAGGGGTCCCTCTTACAACACTCGAGCATTAAGGCTCCCATTTGCACTAAATTGGAAGCGGTGGAGTCTCCTCGGTCTCCCCCCCCCCCCCACCACAGACAACACCAGGGATCCCCGAAAAGTTTAAAGTCCCCCTCAAAGCCTCTTGCTCTTCTTGCTCCTCCTCCTCCACCCAGCCACCATCCTCCTCTGACTCCTCTTCAGACTCCTGCTGACTTGTCTAAGATGGAGTAGCTCCCCTGGGAATTCATTCAGCATTGTGACTTCCTCATCTTCCAGCTCCTGCTCCTTGACCGCTTAATCAATGACACGACGCAATGCACACTCCAGAAAGACAGCATAAGGTACAATGTCACTGATGGCACCCTGGCTGCGACTGACCAGTTTGGTGATCTCATCAAATGGCAGCAGAAGTGTGCATGCGTCGCGCATGAGCAGCCACTGGCGCGGTGAAAAGAAACCAAGCTCCCCAGAAGCTGTCCTGCTGCAGAGTTTGTACAGGTAGTTGTTAACGGCATGTTGCTTCTGGAGCACCCTATCAAGTATATACAAGGTGGAGTTCCAGCGCATCGGGCTGTCACAAATCAGACGTCTGACGGGCAAGTGGTGTTGCCGCTGAACGTCAGCAAGGCGAGCCATGGCCGTGCAAGATCTTCTAAAATGGCCACAGATTTTCCTGGCCTGCCGCAAGACGTCCTGGACCCTGGGGTATTTGGCAATGAATCGCTGCACGACTAAGTTCAGGATGTGTGCCATGCACGGCACGTGTCTCATTTTGCTCTGTTTCAGCGCGCTCAGCAGATTGGCACCGTTGTCGCACACCACTTTACCAACTGTCAAATTTAGCGGGGTTAGCCACTGATCAGCCTGTGACCCCAGAGCTGAAAGCAGTACAGGACCAGTGTAGCTCTTGCCTTCCAGGCACAACAGCCGCAGCACAGCATAGCAACGTCTCACCTGGCACGTCACATAGGTTCTGGGGAGCTTGGGGGGGCGCAGCGGAAGAGGCGGTAGCAGTGAAAAAGGAGGAGTCAGCTAAGGAGGCGGATGTAGTAGGAGGAGGAAAAGAAGAGGCAGGCATGCATGCAATCCCTGGCGGTAACACCAAATGCACACAGGAGCCACGGGTTACATGCTTGACGGCCATCAGAAGGTTCACCCAGTGAGCAGTAAAAGTTATGTACTTTCCCTGCCCGTGTTTGCTAGACCACGTGTCTGTGGTCAGATGTATCTTGGCACTGACACTGTGTGCCAGAGATATGTTCACTTGCTGCTGAACACGGCCATATAGCTCTGGGATGCCCTTCTGGGTGAAATATTTCCTTCCGGGGACCTTCCAATTGCGGTGTGCTAATTGCCACAAATTTTCTAAAGACCTCCGAGTCCACCAGTTTATATGGCAGTAGTTGGCAGGCTAGCAGTTCCGACAAGCCAGCGCTCAGCCGTTGGGCAAGAGGGTTATCCAGCGTCAGCAACTTTTTACGCTCGAACGTTTGGGCCATGGAAGCCTGCCTTCTGCAAGATGAACATGACGATGGTACGGTGGAAGGTGGAGTTGAGGACAACTGGGAGGAGAGAGGAGAAGAAGAATGAGAAGAGGCAGGACGTGGAGCGCCGGGTGTGTGGCTTTTTGGGTTCCGACGGCGTTGCTCTTACTGGGCCCAATGATGGGAGGCTAGGTACCTTCTTCAGGCAGTCGTTCCTAGGTGATTGTTGGGCTTACCGCGACTAATGCAATGATAGCACAGGCTGCAGATGGCAACACTATTGTCAGCAGCCCCCACTGTGGAGCTATGTGCCGGCATCCTGGCAGCGCAAGGAGTGACCATGCATGGTGGATGGCTCGCTCCAGATACATTTGCAGTCTGCTTTTTGCCTCTTGTGCCCTCCGAGCTATGCCTTCTTCTCCTCCCTCTCTGCTGCTCCGTATCTCCCTCTGAACTTCCCTCCTTTTCTTCCTCGTAAAACTGACACGTTATCATCGTCACCAGCACTGACATTTGAGATCTCGGAGTAGGCAGAAACAGCGGGGACATCCCTCCTTGGGCTGATCTGGGTACTGTCATCAGACCACTGGGTGGCGGCCGTTTCTACCTCTTCTTCTTCATCTTATGTCAAGAATGGCTGCGCATCGGTAAGGTCTGGGAATGGATGGGAAAATAATTCCTCTGACTCAAGTGGAGGGTCTATGGTGGTGTTGGTGGTGGTGTATTTGGGGGTGCTCACAGCAGAGAGTGAGGAGGGTGCAGATACAGAGGATGAGGAGGGTACAGAAGCTGAAGGCTGAGTGAGCCACTCAACCAACTTTGGTGCACCTTTTGAAGTAATCGCATGCGCCTTCTCCAACTTCCCACTTAGGCCCCGGCCTGGTGCACCTGCCCGACCCCTACCACTACTGCGGAATGGCCTGCCTCTTCCTCTGCCTGTCATTTTCAAAATGACCCTGTGCCTAAGTCCCTAGAGAAGAGCAGTATTTGTGGAAGCAAGTATATCGAACCCCTTAATCGGTATTTTGTAGAAGCAGGTATATCGCAGTCCTTAATCAATATTTGGTGGAAACAGGTAAATTGAATCCCCTAATCAGTATTTTGTGGAAGAAGGTATTTTGCAGGCCTCAATCAATATTTTGTGAAAGCAGGTATATATCGAACCCCTTAATCAGTATTTTGTGGAAGCAGGTATATCGAACCCCTTAATCAGTATTTTGTGGAAGCAGGTATATCGCAGGCCTCAATCAATATTTGGTGGAAACAGGTATATCAAACCCCTTAATCAGTATTTTGTAGAAGCAGGTATATCGAACCTCTTAATCAGTATTTGGTGATGGGCTTGGTGATGGGAGGCCAGGTGTGTTCTTAAGGCGGTCGTCCCTAGGTGAGCGTTGGGCTTACCACGACTTATGCGTTGACAGCACAGGCTGCAGATGGAAATACTATTGCCAGCAGCTGACATGTTAAAAAAGCTCACACTGCGGAGCCATGTGCTGGCATCCTGGGAGCGCCAGAAGTGACCATGCATGGTGGATAGTACTCTCCAGATACATTTGCAGTCTGCTTTTTGCCTCCTGTGCCCTGCGAGCTCTGCCTGCTTTTCCTCCTTCTCCTCCCTCTCTGCTGCTCCGTCTCTCCCTCTGAACTCCCCTCCTCTTCCTCTCTTTTGTGCACCCACGTGACGTCCATCGACATGTCATCATCGTCACCTTTACCACCACTGACATTTGAGATCTCGGAGTAGGTAGCAAAAGTGGGGAACTCCCTCCTTGGGCTGATCTGGGTACTGTTTTCAGACCGCTGGGTGGCAGCCATTGCTACCTCCTCTTCCTCATCCTATGTCAAGAATGGCTGCGCATTGGTAAGGTCTGGGAATGGATGGGAAAATAATTCCTCTGACTCGAGTGGAGGGGCTATAATGGTGGTGGTGGTGTATTTGGGGGTGCACACAGCAGAGAGTGAGAAGGGGGAAGATACAAAGGATGAGGAGGGTGCAGAAGCGGAAGGCTGAGTGAGCCACTCAACCAACTCTGGTTCGCACTTTGAAGTAATCGCACGCGTCTTCTCCAACTTCCCACTTAAGCTCCGGAAGCAGGTATATCAAACCCCTTAATCAGTATTTTGTGGAAGCAGGTATCTCGCAGGCCTCAATCAATATTTGTTGGAAGCAGGTATATCAAACCCCTTAATCAGTATTTTGTGGAAGCAGGTATATCGCAACCCTGAATCAATATTTTGTGGAAGCAGGTATATCAAACCCCTTAACCAGTATTTTGTGGAAGCAGGTGTATCGCAGGCCAAAATCTATATTTGACAGAGGCAGGTATATTGAACCCCTTAATCAGTATTTTGTGGAAGCAGGTATATCACACCCCTCAATTATATCAGACCACCCTGTTTATTTGGGGGAACAGGTAAATTGCAGTCCTCAATCAGTATTTTGTGGAAGAAGGTATATCACACCCCTCAATCAGTTTTTTGGGGGGGCAACAGGTATATCACACCCTTTGCAAATAGTTGTTCCAAAAGCGCTTGTCCCTCTATATACCTGCAGTATCGCAGCAGAACCGCACACAACTGCTGCATAATACAAATGCACTATAATATACTTTCTATGTTAGAAAGTATATTATAAGTATATCACACCCATCAGTATATCACACCTATCGATAGCACACATATACCAGTCCTTAAAAAGACTTTTGTGGCCCTATTAGCTAGTGTTTGGTGTCCCTAACAGCCTGTTTCTGCTCCACAAACAACCTCTCCCTACACTGGCAAAACACAGAATGTAAAATTCCAGATCAGGTTCTTTTATAGGGTGGGGGGGGGGGGTGTCCATGTGCTGAAAAGTCTCAATTGGCTGTCCTGTCCCACCTGATGGATGTGTAATGGGTCAAAGTACGGCACAATGCAAAAGAATATGGCGCTGGCGGACATCGCCATGTGTTCGCATCAAGTTCTTCAAATTGCGAACGCGCCGGGCGAACCGCAAGGCCTTCTCTAGTCTGGGTGTTGTAGTTTCAGAACAGCTGGAATGCCAGAGGTTGCGGATCCCTGATATAATGTGTGAAGCCATCTTAATCCTTCTTCCACAGGACATCTGCCATTAGATAGTCAGCCTGTCCCACCAACAAACACCTAATGTGTATAGCTTGGGATCCACATCTATTAACTAGAGTATCTGCAAAAAGTATAGGACCCTTCATGTTCATGCATTATATAGATTGTCCACTGATTTCAATTAACCTTGTGTAATTCCTATTTTTTCCTGTGGTGGTGCTGCAGGGAATTTGAACACATACTGTTGGGCTGCCCAAAGGATTATTGCTGATTGCTGCTGATCACAGCAGAGGAGTAACCTGAGATCAGCTTATCATCCAGTGGACCATTCTGATGAAACCATATTGTTCAAATTGCATTCCCATTAATCTTTGAATTTATGATAGAGTGTTACTAGATCCCAAAAAAATTGCTAGAAAGCCTCATATGCATGTTCTCTATAACTAATGACCTGATTTTTCAAAATTTTCCAGGCAATATTGAATTTAGTGCAAAAACTGACAAAAGGATCAATAAAGAGAAAAGAGGAGAAAAGTAAATACATATTACTATGAAGCTGGGGTGACCCTGTGACCATATCATAGCTCCCTTGATACTTGGCTCCTTGAAGAAGAAGTCACTGCTAAGCAACATTGATAGTAAAATACAGATCACATTTATACTCTAGGAAAAGTCTCAAGTGTTGACCAAATATTCTTCTAATAACTTATACAACTTGATTTCTAATTAGAATGTATATTAAAGTGTCCCTCAGTTATTAACATGTTTTCAGAAATGCATAGTACAGGTGAATAAGAATGAATGAATAAGAGACTTTGTAATATATCTTATTAAAGATTTTATTCTTGCTCCTGGGCTTCTCAGAGTGCTTTCCTCCTCTTTTCCTTCACCCAGCTTCTTATGTCTGATAGCTCATGTCTTCATCTCCATTCTCACACACAAAAGTTTATGGAGAGCGGAAGAGGTATGAGGAGGCTACTGGCAACTAGTAAGTGATTTACTACCTCACTCTGAACAGTGGTAGCGCCAAAAGTGTAGAAGAGCTAAGAAATTGCAGTTTGTGTGTCTCTCACTAGAAGCCTTCTTCTCCACCTTCCTCTCTCGATAGACATCAGTGTTAAAAGCAAGAAAGAGAGTGTAGGGAGAGTGCAGGGAGAGTGTAGGGAGAGTTCAGGGAGAGTGTAGGGAGAGTGCAGGAAGAGGGCAGGGAGACTGCAGGGAGAGTGCAGGGAGAGTATAGGGAGAGTGCATGGAGACTTACCTTTACTTATTCCTACATCAGCCATAAACTAAGATATGTAATTCAATACAAATAAGGCCAAATATGACTGCGGGCTTGAGTATGTGGGAAAGACTGTGCGTGAGCTCTGGAGAAGGATAGGGAAACACCTGAACGATATCAGAAATAAAAAAGATACCCCACTTGAAACTTATCTATATGGAAGGAGGAGCACATGCATAAAGTTTATGGGCATTGAGCTGATCCCATACCTCATCAAAAGGGGGAACTAGGACAAGAAAATTCTCCAACGTGAAAATTGGTGGATTTGCCATCTAAAAATTTTTATTCAAACCCACTGGGTTTGAATAAAAAGATTAAGCTAAACTTGTTTAGTTTAAACCCTATCACCTATTCTGTGTGGAAGTGTCAGATACTTCATGAATAAACATGCAATAAATAACCCTATCACCCTATCGGCACAGCGTCATGAGGTGACATTTTTATTGGTAACATTTTGGGCTATATATGACTTTTTGATCGCGTTATATGTTTTTTTGGGGGTGAGGTGAATAAAAATAACTGTTTTGGTATAATTTATATCTTTCTTTTCACAGCATTCACTTGATGGGATAGCTCATGTGATATTTTTTATAAAGCTGGTCGTTCCATACACTACAATACCTAATATGTCTATTTTTTTATTATTATTTTTTTTTTAATTTTTAATTTCTTAATTGGGGAAAAGGGCGCTTTTTTACATACCTACATTTTGTTTTTTATGAAACACTTTTTTATTTTTATTGTTTTTACTATTATTTTACACTTTGTGTTCCCCATAAGGTCATACAAGACCTCTTGAGCACATTTAACGTCCCTTTTTTTTTTTTTTCTATTGATTTCTCCTGTAACTAGGGCTGACATAGTAGTCTAAGGAAGACCCGGCAGCTCCTGCAGTCTCCCGACTCTGGCAGGGCCGGTGCAGGAAGCATATCGCTTCATCAGCTGTATACACCTTACGTCTTCAGTGCTGTGTATACAGTGATCCAGAAGGCAGGGACACTGAGGAACAGTCCCTGCCTCTCTATAGGGTGCCCTGCTGTCACTGACAATTAGCGTGCAGCTGCCATCTCTGGACATTCTAAAATGCCCATTCAGAGATAAATCCCGACCCCCAGGACATTTATAGTCTAAGGGCCGTCGGAAACAGGTCAATCTGCTGTGGGAACTGCCTGACATCATCATCATCTGTGGTTGGTTGACATCATGACTAGAGATGAGCAATGTAAGGTATGAAAAATTCAATCGGCTGCTTCGCTGAATTTCATATAGACATTAGCCTTTTAAAATGCAAATTTCTTTGCATATAGCGGGCACAATGACGGGGAACAGCAACCACGCCGCCCAACTTCATTGAACCTTCTAGATGCCGCGTTCATCGCTGTTGGTGGCATCTGATTTTAAAAATGAGGGCTTTCAGGGGTTAATCAGTTAAAAATAAAAATATTCACCTTATCTATTTGATAGCGAAAAGCCCACCCAAGCCATCTTGATTGAAGACACCACGTGAAGTCATATGTCACCGCACGCAAGATTTTGCACAGAATTTTCAATCAAGATGACTGCGACGGGATCTTTGAGCTCAAGTAGATGAGGTGAGTATGTTTTTTTTTTGTTTTGTTCTGTTTTTTTACAGCGATTTTAGGGAAAATCTATTCATTTCCATAAAATTCGGCTTCGCAAATTTTTCCTGAAATTCAGCTCAAAGTCCACTCCGGTTACTTTGATTTGTTCAACACTAATTTTAAATCAACAGTGTCATGTGGAAGCATAGGAAAAGCCACAGACCAATCTAAGACAGAAGAGGTATTCGTTGGAAGGAACCAAGGCATTGGGACGAGCTGCCAACAGCGATTGCCCACAAGAAACAGAAGCAATGAGTGACAAAATTGGTATACGTACTGGAAATATGGATGTCAAAAGTCGAAATGAACAAGTGCTGAATTTTTTTAGGTGTGAAACACTGACACATCATTTAAGTCCCTCTATAGGTACTGAAAAAAGATGAGTTCTGATGGGCTACTGAAATAGATTCCCCAAATATATATTTAAAAAAAACAGTGCCTAGAATGTCACCCTCTAAGAAAATGTATGGTCACTTGGTCTTGAAAGCCCATGCACCATTCCTGCTGTCTCTACAACAATTGAAACAAATACAAAAACTATTTCTAAGTTTGTCCCAGCGTGGTCTTGATGTAAGCATCTCAGAGACTTCTATTGTAGAGTATAACATTGCTTACACCGTGTTTAATGTGTAACTTGGCTTCTTGCTATGTCTGCGGAATGTCTGAGCAGTTAGTCAAGAACATGTCGAGAGCACGCGCTTTGTGTGGTTGTTGTGAAGGGCAAGTGGTTTGATTATAATAATGGCTTAATATCTCTGAAAGGATCAGGTCTCAAGTTAAGATTTGCCTGAAATTGACCTTAGATGAAGAAAAGATTCGTAAGCAACGAGTCCACGTGTCTTGAGAAATTCAAAAAACATTCAAGATTCTGTAAATTAATAACTTAATATATTGATTATAATATTGAAAATCAGCGTGTTATATTCCATTGTAGATGGAAACTTCGAGTGTGAAGTTTTGGTAGTAACAACAGGGTAACTAAGGTGTTCTACCCTATATAATGGTGCCATTGCCTCTCCACCCCAGCCATAGAGTTTATAAGTGGGTAGAGGGTAGCAGTAGACCTATAGAAGAATCTGAGAAGTTCTCTGTGCAGTAGTGCAGTGCAGAAGTATATATAAAGCAGTTACTGTATGTGTAACAAACCTCCTGGATTTCCAGGATTAGAAAATAAATGCCCACGTTCTTCAAAAACATCTGTTGTGTATTGTATGTGGCTCAGCTCCATTCACTTTAAAGGGCATCTGTCAGCAGATTTGTACCTATGAAACTGGCGGACCTGTGTAAACATCATAATGTCTGACCTTGTCAATCAAAGTACAGAGGGCGACGCAGATGCAGAGAGAGCAGAGCCTCTAGGTGTAATGGCAAAGCCCATGTTGCTCCTAGAAGCTCATCTGCATATAGTAAAACATCAGTTTTTCTCATCATTGCGGGCACATATGAACATAGGACCAACACAGATGCCTTGCACATGCAACAGGTCAGCCAGGTTCATAGGTGCCGATCTGCTAACAGATGACTTTTAATAGAGATGAGCTTCAATACGAGACTGAATTTATGGACAGAGGTGGCACCTATTGTGGATGAACGCAGCCATGTTTTTCTGAGCATGGACAAGCCCTTTAAGAACCATGAAACACTGTCTTCTACTAAATGGTCAGGAATCACTAACATCTTCATCATCCATATCCAAAATGTGTACAGAGAGGGCATCAGTCTTCAATATGATACGTGAGATTCCATGAGTAAGAGGATCCTAGTACATGCAATGGGGTTTATACATTAAATAACTCTAAGGTTATGAACATATTACTAACAGTATATATTTCATACGCTTTTTCTGGTGGAGGAGTATCACTCGGAACTGGTGGAAGCGTAGAATTGTCTCAATGAGCCAGGTCACTCTACAGTTGTTCCTGTGTCAAGAATTATGCTTATAGTTTCCATGTTAGATATCACTGCTGCCATTAAAAATATCTGGGCTATTTCTATGTCTTTTAAGTCCATCAACCGCCATTTTGTATCCCA
This sequence comes from Bufotes viridis, assembly GCA_033119425.1. Lineage (NCBI taxonomy): Eukaryota > Metazoa > Chordata > Amphibia > Anura > Bufonidae > Bufotes > Bufotes viridis. The sequence continues at coordinate 25,312,557 of CM065592.1, read as the reverse complement.
AATGGATTTGGCGATGCCAGAGATAAAAGGTTATACATCATGTCAGTCAGATTAGGGAGATTAGGGAAGAGCACCACGGTGGTAACTTAGTTTTCCCAACACTTCAAGTTAAACTTTGTAGCTCCCATCACATAGGTCAGTGATGGTGAACCTTTTAGAGGCTAAGTGCCCAAACTGCAACCCAAAACCCACGTATTCATTGCAAAGTGCCAACACAGCAATTTAACCTGAATACTGCAGTCCAATATAGTGCATCTTCCATGTACTTTATCATTTAGCTATAATATCCTGCCTACATTCAATGCGCTGCCTGTGCCGTTCATAGTGCGCCCTGTGCTGATGAATGGCAGGAAAAGTCTAAGGCATATTGGTATACCATAGACCTTTTCCAGGGTGCGGGTTCCCACAGAGAGGGCTTTGAGTGCCACCTCTGGCACCCATGCCATAGGTTCGCCACCACTGGCATAGGTGCATGGCAGTCCAAAAGTGAGATTGGGCTGCTTTTTGCCTGGGTAACTGATAGCAGTAACACTTAAGCTGTTTTAGTGGAGATCCTATAGAACACTGTACAGATCAGTTTCATCATCAAAGTCCCATAGTTGTCCATATCAGACCACAGTCTCTTCATGTAAATGGCCTTTTAGGACCAAAACCGTAGAATTCAATGCTCAATGAGTTCAGGTTCATCGATGATTACATTCAAAGTTTGAGTCTAGTAATGGTCCTTTATTACAGAGTCACAATGTGAAGTAAGGAGAGGACAAGATGGAGATCCTAGAAGAATTAAAAATGGGTGCTGAAAATACTAGTATGCCCATGAGGGACAGCCTAGTGGCACCGTAGGGCAACAAGCCCGATTGCATTGCTAGAACGAAACGTGAGGCTTTAGTAACTATTATCTAACTATTACTATGAGCAAAGTATTGGAAAATTTGATTCCGCTGCTTTTGACAAAAAAAATTCACTTTGTGATGAATTACTAGTGGGTGCAAAGAAAGGGAGCGCCGCTTTTTTACATGATCGCGGCATCTGACTGCAATAATCTGGTGTAAAAAAAAAAAAAAAATCAACTTACCTGATCCATTTGCTCACGACGGGCCAGTCGCTGCCATCTTGCTTGAAGATCTGACGCTAAATCTTGTGTAGCCTGAAATTATGTCATCACGGCGAGCCCTCTGTGCGCTCACGTGCGCGCCAGTTGACAGCACAGCCGACAGCAGGAGGAAGAAAATCGCGGCGTCCAGGAGCAGGAGAGGTAAGTTGTTTTTTTATTTTATAAAGCATGAGGCAATATTGGGCTGCTGGGGGGTGATCTGAGGCAATATGGGGCTGCTGGGGGATGATCTGGGGCAATATGGGGCTGCTGGGAAATGATCTGAGGCAATGGGGCTAATATGAGAGGCAATGGGGCTACTGGGGGCTAATATGAAAGGCAATGGGGCTGCTGGGGGCTAAAATGAGAGGCAATGAGGGTTACTGGGGGCTAATGTGAGAGCAATAGGGGCTGCTGGGGGCTGATATGAGGCAATGGGGGCTGATATGAGACTGCTGGGGGCTTATGAGAGGCATGGGGCTCTTATCTGAGGTCTGATTGGGGGGCATTCACATTCGGTTCTGAGCTGAGGTCATGTTAGAGTCTTATTAATATTGGGGGTCTGATTGGGGCTGTTAGCTGAGGTCTAATTAATATTGGGGGTCTGATTGGTGGTCTGACCTAAGGTCTAATTAAGAATATTTTTTCCTTATTGTCCTCCTCTAAAACCTAGGTGTGTCTTATGGTCCGGTGCGTCTTATAGGGCGAAAATATGGTAACTTTTACTCCAGATTCAAGTGTTCCATACTTGTACTTTTTTGCCTATTTGGAACATACCTGTCATGAAGCGCATGACTCCAGTTATTAGAGTGTACAGTCCTTCTACTCTCACACACTGATAATTGTAGCATTCTTTGTTTGTGTAATGAAATATTTAAGCTCAAATTAATTATTCCTCACAGGATGACAAATTTTACTGAGGTTACCAAAATTGCCTAAGGTAAAACTGGAAAAGCTGTGATGGAATTTCCCCAGGATGAGTAATAATCTAGTGTGCAGGTGGGTAAGGAGGTGTTTATGACAATCCTTCGATTTTACACAGTATATACCTTACTATGTTACATTCTGAATTTAATCCATTCATGTCTCCTCAGCCTAGATGTAACATTCTGTTTACCAACCTCCTTTTCTGCATATTATCCTTTCCCTGATCTGCCAAGAGGAGTGGGTAAGAACACTGACAACATTTCTAGCACATTAGTTTTTGGCTCACAAATGCAGTCACTATTTTTTGAACAAAATTATCAGAACATTTTTTACTAACTAGCACTAATTCTAGAATACTGCCTCTCAGATTGGCAAAAATTGATAATTGTAAATGAAAAAAAAACTTCTGCCCCCTGGGCATAAAAATCTATTGTCAATATTTATTCTGCATCTTATTGAAATATTGCCTCAGACAAAAATTTAAATTACTATAATACTGCTCTTATGTAAAAAAAAATATAACTAGAGATGAGGAGAATTTTTCAAAAATTAGATTTGGCCGGTTTGATCTGAATTTATTCGCAGCGAATCTCGTTAAAAAACGGCTATTTCCTGGCTGCAGAGAGCCTTTATATGGGTGTAGAACACTTTGTCTTGCAGAAACACGCATAGGGAGTCTGCTGTGGTAGTGAAATTATACTGTGCGTCAGTATGACAGGGGTTGCTCTTAGAATCACTGCACACTTCACTTATTTGGGCGGTCACGGGGCCAAAACTGACAAAATAACTGAAGTATGAACTCAGCCTTACAGGTCGATGTTAGTGCCAAGAAGAAGAGCACTCCTTTAATACCGTCGTCAGCAGATTCCACATAGATGTCTGCAGAACCTGTTCTATTAAATGCTTGTACAAGTAGAGCCCCCCGACAGAGTGGAGAGGGTGTCAGCAGTAAGTTTGTATTGACGTCACTGATTATTTTGCCCTTCCTCTCATCCGTCAGAACAATAACCAACAAAAAACGGATCTTGTCTGTGGAGCATAAGCCTTCACTCAGTCAGCATTTGGTCAGTATTAGTAATACATCAGTATTGCTAATGCCAAAAAAAACAAGAGTGGATCCAAAACAGAGATGACACGTGAATGGAATATCTTCATGTCTTCTGTGTTTTGTACCCACTCCTGTTTTTGGCTACCAAATCACAAGCCAATTTTTACTTTATTTTTTTGAACGGGGGAGAAAAAAAAACACGTTTATTCACAAACAGGACATTAACACACATAAAATACCACCCAGAAAGGGCAAAACCACAAGATTTAAAAGACAAACTGAAAATAGGTGCTTCATCAACAAGAATGGATTGAATACCAGCGATGACACCACCAATAATTCGTCCTCTGTATACATCCCGCAGAACCAACCTGTCCACACTATCCGGTACTCTGCGCTTTCCTTGGTGAGTGGAGGCTTGGATGAAATCTGTATGAACACAGCCAGCAGATGTCTGTCCTTTCCTTTGGAAAACAGGAAAATTTGACTATTAGGTTCACCTCTGAGCCCACTTCTCCGCAGCTATGTGGGCAGACAGGTGCTTGGAACACTCTGTCAGTCTGGTGAATGAGAGATTATACATCGGTGTCACGCTGTACAGAGTCCATTGTTTTTGAAGGAGCAAAGCAGCCTGTGCCGGATCAAAAATTTTCTCCAAGGGGGTGCACTGTGGGATTTTTCTTTTAGACAAGCTTCGCAATGCAGACCATCGACGTGCAGAGGTCAATCTTCCGGGAGGATACCTCGAGGCTGTGAAAATGACTGATCCTTCATGCTGATTACCTACTTAACACTCCATTTGTAGGCGTTTGCATATCCTTGCGATAAATTATGTTCCCATTTATTTACTGTAAACAGAGACTGACAAATAACATGGCCTCCTCAAAGGGCCTGAGCAAATGGCAGGTGTCATGTATGAGCTACCACTGGCTGACTTCAAAGCTACACAGGAGAGTACTCCTGTGTGCTTGGATCATCAAGAAATCGTTTATGGCCTTTCTCTGTTCGGATAGTTGGTCCAACATATGGAGGGGAAATTCCAATGGGTGGAAAGGTCGCATATAAGCCTATGTTGGCGTTAGCTCAAGGAGGGTGTGATTTGCGGTGTACGAGTGGCTAAAGTGCATGCAAAGTTTCCTGGCCATTTTTAGGATGTCTTGCAGATGGGTGGAAGACTTCAGGAACCGCTTGACAACCAGATTGAACATGTGTGCCATGAAGAGCGCATGGCTCAGTCTTCCTTGACGCAGTGCTGACACCATGCTCTTGCCGTTGTCGGTCACCATGTTTCCTATTTTGAGTTCTTGCGGAGAAAGCCAGGATTCGATTTCTTTATGAAGGACACGGAGCTGTTTCTTCCCTCTGTGATTCCGTTCACCCAGGCAAACGAGGTGTAGAACAGCGTGACACTGCCGTGCCCTGCACATTTGGTATGCTGGAGGGGCACTGTGAATTGTCCCTGCAATGGAGGCTGAGGACACGGTGGAGGATGAGGAGGTAAGTGCGGACATTGTCGCAGGAACAACGGCGTGACAACGTGTAGGCGGAAGCGGCGTCACCTGGCCAAGTTGCTGATGTGGCTGTGCAGGAACCACATTCACCCAGTGGGCCGTAAAGGACATGTATTGTATGACCATAGTTACAGCTACCGACCAAAAAAGGCTGTATCGCAAACAAATTTCACCACTGAATGGCTAATCGACGTAATTTGGTTCATACAGAAGAAGGTCTACAATCACCCATCAATTTTCCCGTATTCTTTTTCCTATTAATACACCCCAAAAATAAATATAACAATCAGAATTCACCGCAGAACGACCAATAGAACGTACGTATCTATCCTATAAATACACCCTGTAAATGGCTGTAGTACAATGGAACTTCACTGCTAAACGGCAAATATTTTTTTCCCCATTAATACAAACCAAAAAGGGCTGTCATTTTCTCACTTTAACACAAAAGCCCTTTTTCTTTTTCCCCACTAATACACGCCGAAAAGGGCTTTAGAACATATCCGTAGAACGTCAAATATATATATTTTTTTGCCACTAATACACACCAAAAAGGGCTTTAGAACATATAACTGCACCGCTGAATGGCAAATATATTTTTCTTTTGCTACTAATACACGACAAAAAGGGCTTTAGAACATATAACTGCACAGCTGAATGGCAAATAGGCCCTTATTTTTTTCCACTTATACAAGCCATAAAAGGCTTTGGAACATATAACTACACCGCTGAAGGGCAAGTATATTTTACTTTTGCCACAAATACACGACAAAAAGAGCTTTAGAACAAATAACTGCGCCGCTGAATGGCAAATAGGCCCTTATTTTTTCCACTTATACACACCACAGAAGGCTTTAGAACATATAACTTCACTGCTGAACGGCAAATATAATTTTTATTTTGCCACTATTAGACGACAAAAAGGGCTTTAGAACATATAACTGCACCACTGAATGGCAAATTGGCCCTTATTTTTTTCCACTTATACACGCCACAGCAGGCTTTAGAACATATAACTGCACCACTGAACTGCAAAAATATTTTTCTTTTGCCACTAATACACGCCAAAAAGGGCTATGATTTTCTCACTTCACCACACAACAGATAATAAGCCCTTTTTTCCCACTTATAAAAGCCAAAAAATGCTTTAGAACATATAACTGAACCGCATAAGGGCAAATAAGACGTAGAAATATTTCCTTGAAATAAACCCTCTTAATGCCTGTATCAAACAGCACTTGCACCCTAATAAGAAAGGTTTGATGGAATTACAGAGCTGTATAATGGCAATTTGGATCCCCAGTCAGTGCAGCAAGGTGTAATAGGATTGTTCCTATTACCCAGGCTGTAACCTCTCCTACTGAACCCTGTTCAACATAAATGCTATGGAGCCGGACCCCCACAGATTTCATATTGATGACCTAACCAGAGTAGGGGCGTAGCCACCATGGAAGCAGGTGAATCTGCACCTGGTGCTGCCTGAGACGATCGCCTCACCTGGCCTCATTGGTGGTGCACCCCTGCTGCCGAGGGAGTGGGGGTCCAGGATTCTTCTTCTCAAGTCCCTCATATAATTTATACACAGCCACTGCACAAAGATCAAAATTACAAAATGTCCCCGTCTTCACCACATAAACTGCTCGATAGACGGCACCGATTCCCACACATCTGCTTCTCACACTGAAATATTTTTTGCTATTATCCCAGTCACGCGGATAGGATCCACAGCTACCGGCAGCGAAACATTACTTGCTGTAATTTCTGTCGGCCATTTACCTGCTCTCCCTAAGGGACTACAAAAAATTAATTTAAATAGGCTGAAATTAAAACAAGGGTGTGTGGTTAAAGTAGACACATTTAACTCAGGCAGCCTGATACTGCAGGGAATAAAAAATGTTTCGAAGCCGCTTTTGTTTCATAATTAGAGATATTGATTCCTCTGGCTACTAAGATAACAGACAATTTCAACCTTTTTAGTCATTCATTTATTTCCTGGATGTTTTTATATTACCATCTTGTGACTTTTTAATTTTTTTATAGAATTTTTTTTTTATCTTTTATGCCTAAAATGGGCACATTACACGAGTATGCTTTTAGGTAGGTAGAGCTGACATAATAATGTATAACCCCTGCAGAATACATTGTCACCAGCCTTTCAGATCGCTTGTGCAAGCAGCAGCTTGTCCGCTCGTGCAATGTCGCTTACAAAGATATTATCTTATGCAAAAGTATATCCAAGTATTTTCCAAATTGTTGTGATTGCATTTTTTTTATTTACAATTTTTTTTTAACAGTCTTTGTAAAATTTGTCTGAAGACAACCCCTTTGGCCCTCTTTGTTGGATCTTCTTATACCATAGAAGAGGGTCTAGAGGTATCACTTGGACTCATGCAATGTCGCTGGCAAATATATGCCTTATGCAAAAAATGTATCCAGGCATTATACAATTATTTTTTTATTTTTGAATTATTTTTATTTATTTTTTATTTTTGATCCAAGTTTGTCTGATGATAACCCTCTTTGCCCTTTTCTATGGATAATCTTATACTATACAAGAGGGCCAAGGGGGATCGCTTGTGCAAGCAGCATCCTGTCAGGCTCCTGCAGTGTCATTTGCAAAGTTATTGCCTTATGCAAAATATATATATTAAGGCGTTTTCCAAATTGTTGTGTTTGCAGGTTTTTATGCTTTTTTGTAAAAAACAGTATGTCTGAAGATAACCCCCTTGGCCTTCTTCAATGGGTTTCCTTATACTACAGAAGTGGGCCATGGGGGAATCGCTTGTGCAAGCAGCACCCTGCCAGGCTCCTGCAGTGTTGCTCCTAAAGATGTTGCCTTGTACAAAAATGTATCGAGGCACATTCCAAATTCATTCTTTTTCCATTTTTTATTTTATTTTAGGTTTTTAACACATCTTTTTGTAAAACTTTGTCTGACGATAACCCCCTTGGCCCTCTTCCATGGATAATCTTATACCATAGAAGAAGGCTAAGGAGGATCACGTTTGGAAGCAGCACTCTTTCGGGCTCCTGCAGCGTTATTTTCAAAGTTATTGCCTTACGTAAAATATAGATATTCAGGCATTTTCCAAATTGTTGTGATTGGAAAAAAAAAAAATATTAAAAAAAAAACATTTTTTATTTTATTTTTGGTTTTTAACACAATTTTTGTTAAAATTTGTCTGACGATAACCCCCTTGGCCCTCTTCTATGGATAATCCTATACTAAGGGGAATCGCTTTTACAAACAGCGGCCTGTCGGACTCATGCAGTGTCGCTTGCAAAAATATTGCCTTATGCAAAAAATGTACCCAGGCATTTTCCAAATTGTTTTATTTATTATTTGTGCATTTTTTGTTGGCACATTTTTGTACACATTTGAAGATAACCCCTTTGGCACTCTTCTATGGATATTCTTATAATGTGTACATCTCTGTTCCTCACGCACGAGCGAATCCCTTGGAAAAACACATAAGATCCAAACTGCAACATGGGTCAAACTTCAGCTCTAAATTTTATCTAGAGGGGATTTATCTTGTGGCCATCTTTTTTTTTTTTTTTTTTTGTATAAGGCCTATTTCCTCACTCCAGATCCTAAGTGACAACTACAAGTACTTTGGGCCCTAACTGGATGTGAACATTGTCAAAATGAATTTAGGCTAAACGAAGGCATCTGTAGCTCCGTTCAGATCTTACTCGGCACCGGGGCCACTTTTGCCAACGTGGCATAGTGGCTGGTGGGCAGACACCCGTGCAGATGGGAACATCACATACTGTACGCATCATGACCAACTATAAAATCAGTCACAGTGAATCAGCTGCTGCGCAGTTACTTTCCCTGGAACCATCACATTCGATTTCCATCTCTCTGACACACATAGCTTACAGTGAGCTTTTGTGTCGAAGCATTCCTTCAGAATTAAGGCAACAGCGAGTTACGGCATTGTCAAGGTACAGAATTAGCCAGTGATTCGAGGCAGTGATCTGTAAGCACACAAAGCAGACACAGTACATGTGGAGAACATGGCAAACACAGCCCTGAATCAAGGGAGACCAGTCGCTGGAATACCAGATACAAATGATACAAAAATCTCCGCAGTGTTTTAAAAAAGTGGGGATACATTTTTAGATTCCGATTCCCTGCATTTTTTTATTATCCGTAATGTAAACCTTGACGCTCCAGCAGTGTAAAATATAAAATATTTGTTAAATTAATTTTAATTTGTTTCATTTGGGGTCACTCTGATCGTCTTTGCAACAACCAAATGAAATGGTTTTGGGCAGTTATTGCTTGTACCAAATGTATTACACTCACTTTTAATAAGGAATACGACAAAAACACAAAGACAAACGTAATCTCCACTTTAGGCACCAGATGATTGCATTTTTTTTTTAAATAATTTGCATTTATTTAATATGAGGCATGAAGGTGCATCATTAGTCACTTGCTGTGTTTTTGTGGGTTAAATAAATGGATTTAGTTTAAAAATATTATTAAGATTAATTATCATATTCATTTTCATTTTGCAGCAAAAGATGAACTTCTCAGGAGGACTGGTTATATATTAATGGCTTTATTTAACGGTTTTATTGCCTGTTCCTCCTTTTCTAACGTGTGGAGTTGATATTGTGAAGCTGACTTTTTCTGTGACGTCACAAGTTGGTTTTAGTCTGGTGAGTCGCTGTGACATCATCAGTAGTGATGATACATCTACACTCACAAGTGCATAGCCATAAGGCAAACAAGGTTGGTTAAAAGATGGCTGCACAATACATCATAAACTGATAGCAAAAAATAAGAAAAGGGGCTCATTCCAAAAACATGGAATGAAGGAAGCTCTTAGCGCACATTTTTGATCAAAAGTATGTCACAAGTAGTGATGAGCAGCATAGGCAATATTCGAATTCGCGATATTTTGTGAATTTTTGGCTGAATATTCGGCATAAATTTGCAAATTCGAAAATTTGTGATCTCGTCATTATTTACTTGATTGCAACAATTGGCAATGTAATATATTCGCAATAAAAATTTGCAATTAGAATAATCACGATCAACACTAAGGGGTAGGCACCTTTCCTATTGGTTGCTAGGGATGTTGCTAAGTGCCAATATTCAAGATAATTCGCGACTACAATATTCGTGATCAACACTATTTGCGAATACGAATACATAGCACTATATTCTAAATATTCATGAATTCTCAAAGTAGTGATATTAGGGATTAAAATTTGCAATTCGAATATTCGCGCTCAACACTAATCACAAGTTGGTTTCATTCTGGTGAGCCGCTGTGACGTCACAAGTTAGTTTCCGTCTGCTGTGACATCGCTTGTATGGTTCCATCAGGAAAGCTGTTATGACATCACTGGTGTGTTTCTATCAGGAAAGCTGCTTTGATATCACTAGTGTGTTCCCATCAGGAAAGCTGTTATGACATCACTGGTGTGTTTCTATCAGGAAAGCTGCTGTGACATCACTAGTGTGTTACCATCAGAACAGATGCTGTGACATCACTAGTGTATTCCCATCAGGAAAGGTGTTATGACATCACTGGTGTGTTTCTCTCAGGAAAGCTGCGTCGATATCCCTAATGTGTTCCCATCAGGAAAGCTGTTATGACATCACTGGTGTGTTTCTATCAGGAAAGCTGCTGTGACATCACTAGTGTATTCCCATCAGGAAAGGTGTTATAACATCACTGGTATGTTCCCATCAGAACAGCTGCTGTGACATCACTAGTGTATTCCCATCAGGAAAGGTGTTATGACATCACTGGTGTGTTTCTATCAGGAAAGCTGGTGTGACATCACTAGTGCAGACCTCCTAAGTCTCCATTTTTTGGAGGGACAGTCCCTATTTTTGACCCAAGTCCCTTTGTCCCTCTTTGCTCCTTAAATGTCTCTCTTTTTGATCTGACGGATAGATTTGCATAATTACATTTATAATATTGATCCAAAAAGTGATTGCCTCTCTGTATTTAGACCCTGCTTTGTATATTATTTTATTATTTGATGCAATTTGGATTTTAGACATTTCTATATTCAGATCATTTTTGCGCTATTGTGCGCTAAGAAAACAATTAAAATATATAAATATGCAGGAAAAATGGACTTTCACACAATGAACCTTAACTGTCTCTCTTTGAATGTCCAAAAAGTTGGGAGGTATGCTAGTGTGTGTCCATTAGGTAAGCTACCCTGATATCACTACGGGGCTTCCATCAGCAGCTGCTGTGACATCACAAGTTGGGTATGAGTCAGGTACATTTCTGTGATGTTTCAAGGGTCAATCAGTTATACTGCTGAGACATCACTAGTGTGTTTCCATCATAAACTACTTGCACTTCACAAGTGGGTTTCAGTCAGGTATGCTACCGTGACATCACAACTGCTCCAGTCAGGTGATTGTTACATCACAAGTGGGTTTCAGGCCCCTTTCACATGGGCGTTGCAGAATGGGGCCGGATAGGATGCGGGTGCGTTGCAGGAAAATGCACAATTTTTCCGCGTGAGTGCAAAGCGTTTTAATGCGCTTTGCACGTGCGTGGGAAAAATCGCCATGTTTGGTACCCAGACCCGAACCCGGACTTCTTCACTGAAGTTCGGGTTTGGGTGAGTATTCTGTAGATTTTATTATTTTCCCCTATAACATGGGTATAAGGGAAAATGATAGCATTCTCAATACAGAATGCTTAGTAAAATGTGGATTGAGGGGTTAAAAAAAATTAAAATAACTCACCTTATCCACCTGATCGCGTAGTTGCGATCTCTTCTTTCTTGTTCAATCATGAGCTGCCAGGTAAAGGACCTGTGGAGACGTCACTGCGCTCATCATATGGTCCATCACTGATGGACCATGTGATTGGACCATGTGATGTGATGTCACCACAGGTCCTTTAGCCGGCAGCTTTTGATTGAACAAGAAAGAAGAGATCACAACTATGCGATCAGGTGGATAAGGTGAGTTTTGTTTTGTTTTTTAACCCCTCAATCCACATTTTACTAAGCATTCTGTAGTGAGAATGCTATTATTTTCCCTTATAACCATGTTATACGGGAAAATAATAAAGATCGGGTCCCCATCCCGATCGTCTCTTAGCAACCATGCGGGAAAATCGCACCGCATCCGCACTTGCTTGCAGGTGCTTGCGATTTTCACGCAGACCCATTCACTTCTATGGGGCCTGCGTTGCGTGAAAAACGCAGAATATAGAGCATGCTGCGATTTTAACGCAACGCACAAGTGATGCTTGAAAATCACTGCTCATGTACACAGCCCTATTGAAGTAAATGGGTCAGGATTCAGTGCGGGTGCAATGCGTTCACGTCGCGCATTGCACCCGCCCGGAAAACTCGCCCGTGTAAAAGGGGCCTCAGTCAGTCAGCTCTAGAGTCATTCATGGACAAGATCTCAGTTGTCCCCTTTTAACCCGTTTTCCCTACTTTGGGCTTCGTTATGTGTCTTTTTCTTTACAAGAGACTGGCTCCTCTAGTTCCATCGAGTAGTCATTCTGGAATCTGACAGAATCAACAGATTTTCATTCCAGGCATGACTGCAGATCTAGAGAGCCCTGACACGACTTCAGTATCAAACACCATTTAACCGCTCATCTGTCCACCCCCAGGACTCCAAGCAGTGGTCTGGCCTCCCCCATAGCAGGTCCTGACAAGCGACTGTAGTGTCTGTGTGGAAGACATCCATGATATCCATGATTATGCGTCTGACGGCGTGCAACATTGTTACATAAGATGAAAAATGAGGATTGTTGTTATTACGGCAGGAAGACTGCTCCTCGGCGGGATTCCTGCAAGACTCCTCTAATGAAATCACTGTTCATTAGGAAGAGCCTGCGTAGAAACCATTTGTCTTAATTAACACATAAACAACATTATTTTTGCATTAACAACTGAACAAATATCTTGTAACGTCATTTCTCTGACACGTATTTAGAAATGTAACAGCTTAGAACAGAAGTTAATAAGATTCCAGATGTTAGGAACTAGAAGTCCCAGCATGAGCTGCCAGCTCTCGAACAGGATATCCTGCCAGACGTGCGTTTTCGACGGCAGATGGCAAATCGCAGGTTGACTACTTACTGTAATTATGACATGCATGTTCTACTGTATGATCAAAGTCACTGCATCACTATTAAAATAGATGTTCCCCGGTAGAAAAATGTTTGCTTTCTTCCAGGAACAGCGCCACTCCTGTACATGGGTCATGTCTGGTATTGCAACTGAGTTCAGCTGCACTGCCTCAAATAACCAGCCGTCTGGCACTATTTTTGGTAGAAGGCAGCCAAGGTTTCCTGATCCTGTTCAACTCATATTGAAAACCCAGCCTCTTCTATTTCTTTGTTGCTGTTATTATTGTCCTCCTCCCTTGAGAAAACTGCATTCATGGCAGCACTGTACTCATTATCATCCTTATTGGTCACTGCCTCCTGCATGTTCAGCACAACCCTCTTCTGCTGCTGCCTTTATTTCCATGGTCTAATTGGCCACATTTTGCAACATTGTCCATTTCACATATGACCTTTTTCCTACTAACCTCATTAACATGTGAGTGCACAAGTCACTGCCTACAACAAAGCCAGTCATTGACCATGACATTTAGGGGTTGAACAGAAACTGACTGAGATCAGAGTTTTACTTTTCAGGACTATTACAGTGGGCACTCTGCAGTTAATCAAGTTGGGCTCCTGCCGTTGCTGGCACAGCTCTGAGCCCGTATGATCATCCTCATTTTAGTGTACCTAATGGTGCCTTAGGGCTTATTCACACGACCGTATGTATTTGGTGGTCCGCAAAACACGGATCCCCCCCCAAAAATGGATTACAACCGTGTGACTTCCATGTCACATCTGTATTTTTTGCGGATCCATTGTAACAATGCCTGTCCTTGTCTGCAAAAAGGACAAGAATAGAATGTTCTATTTTTTTGCAGAACGGACTTGCAGACATACGGATACGGAATGCATACGGGGTCATTTCAGTTTTTTTGCAGCCCCATGGAAATAGAACCTCTGCATATGGGCCGCAAAAAAAAACGGAACGGATATCGACCTGTCACCTCTACATGTCTAGTTTAGTAACTTCTTGCATTCCCCATGTAATAACAGTTCTGGAGAATCTATTCTTCTGACTCTATGTTGTGCTATTCCTCTATTAATCCTGTGAGAAGTAGAGATGAGCAAATTTCTCAAAAATTCGATCTGGCTGGTTTGCCGAATTTTTCTAAAAAATTTGGTTCGATACGAATTTATTTGTGGCGAATCACATTAAAAAACGGCTATTTAAGGGGCTGCAGAGAGCCTTTATAGTGGTGTTGAACCCTGGGCCTTGCAGTAACACGCATAGGGAGTCTGCTGTGGTAGTGAAACAATACTGTGAGTCAGTATGACATGCAGATGACAGGCGTCGCTCTTAGAATCACTGCACACTTAACTTATTTGGGCAGTCACGGGGCCAAAACTGTCCAAATTACTCAAGTGTGAACTCAGCCTTATAATGTTAGCACCAGGTATAAAGAATTGTGCAGAGGCCCAAGATCCTACTATAGCTTGAAAGAGCGCACTCCTTTTACACCAATTCACTGATTTCACATAGATTTCTACAGAACCTGTTCTATTAAACGCTTATTCAAGTAGAGCCCCCTGACAGAGTGGAGTGGGTGTCAGCAGTAAGTTTGTGTTGACGTCACTGATTATTTTGCCCTTCCTCTGATTCATCAGAACAAAAACCCCAAAAAACAGATCCTGTCTGTGGAGCATTAGCCTTTACTCGGTAGGCATTTGGTCAGTAATCCATCAGAATTGCTAGGCCAATAAAAATGGAGTGGATCCAAAACAGAGATGGCACGTGAATGGAATATTTGCATGTCTTCTGTGTTTTGTACCCACTCCTGCTTTTGGCTGCCAAATCATAAGCCAATTCTGATGCAAAATAGGGACCATGTCATGCAGGCCTTACAGCTGTTACATAGACAGGATCCGTTGTGCGTCTCATTTTTACTTCCTTCTGACAAATCAGAAGAAGGGTCAAATAAATGATGATGTCAGCAAGGCCAAAAGGCAAAATAGTGGCCCAATTATGAAGTGGGGAGTGAGGGAACATCATGAGAAGTCCGCAGAGTGGCACTATGACATAGTGGTGAGGTGGAAGCAGCATGAGGAGACCACAGAGTGGCCCAATGACAGTGTTGAGGTGGCAGCAGCATCAGGAGGCCACAGAGTGGCACAATGACAGAGTGTGGAGGTTTCGGCAGCAGCAGCATCAGGAGACTTGAGTGGTGAGGTGGTAGCAGCATCAAGAGACCACAGAGTGACCCTGTGACAAAGTGGGGAGGTGGGTGGCAATACCAGTACCAGCTGAAGATGTTGGATGAAAAAAGGTGCACTTGGCATCAGATGTGTGGCATCAGGCCGGTGGCAGCATCAGAATAGTAGCTGAGGTAGGTAGCCAGAAGAAACTGGTCTCTCTTGTCAAAGTGTTGGTGTGGCACCATGAATGATCTAGTCTGATGCATCAGGCATTGGTGGGTTGAAATCCTGGATGATCCACGACTGATTCATCTTAACAAAGGTCAGTCTCTCCACATATTGGGTGGACAGGCGAGTTCTTCTTGAGGTAACTATGGCACCTGCCGCACTAAACACCTGCTCTGATTCCAGCTTTTCCTGGGCAAACTTTGCTAGTTGCGGCCACAAATTCAGTTTGGCTGCCCAGTAGTCCAGCGGATCTCAATGTGGGGTGGCAGAGTACTGTACAAGTATGCCACCACCTGCTGGTTTAGGTCCTGCTCCCGGTCTAGCTGCTGCTGTTAGTGAGTAGTTTCTTCACTAAGCGGGTGAACAAAGCTGCTCATCATCGACTCTAGACTCAAGTTGCTGATGATGGAGCTGAAACTACTCCTACCCCCCCCACCCCACCCTGCCACAGCAGCCATGGCAGAGAAACGTGAGCACAGGGGGGCCCCCTGGTCAGACCTGCGAGAGGAGCAGTGGTGTGTGTCTGGGTCCTCTGCCTCGTCTTCCTTATCGCCCTGTAGCTCCTCTGGCTGCTCCTTCTCTCCTGTCACCTGTGTTGATAAACCACACATTTCGCTATATATTGCTTGTGCTCCAATATCCTCCTTCTCCTCCAGTTCAGCCCCCACAGGGCTCATGTGACCATGAGATCTAGGCGCCACGTCTCCAGTACCTTGACCAGACAGATTTACCAGCATCTGTTCCAGGACATGAAGCAGTGGAATGACGTTGTTCATCCCGTAGTCTTGGCGACTGACAAATAATGAGGCCTCCTCAAAGGGCCTGAGCAAACTGCAGGTATCACACAAGAGCTGCCACTGGCTGACAAATCATTTATGGCCTTTCTCTGTTCGTATAGTTGGTCCAACATATGGAGGGTGGAATTCCAACGGGTGGAAACGTCTCATATTAGCCTATGTTGGGGGATGCCGTTCTGCCTCTGCAGCTCAAGGAGGGTGTGCTTTGGGGTGTACGATTGGATGAAGTGCATGCAAAGTTTCCTGCCCATTTTCTAGGATGTCTTGCAGATGGGTGAAAGACTTCAGGAACCGCTTGACAACCAGATTGAACAAGTGTGCCATGCAGGGCGCATGGCTCAGCCCTCCTTGACTCAGCGCTGACACCATGTTCTTCCTGTTGTAAGTCACCATGGTTCTGATTTTGAGTTGTCGCGGAGAAAGCCAGGATTCGATTTCTTGATGAAGGACATGGAGCAGTACCTCGCCTGAGTGACTCCGTTCGGCCTGTCAAACGAGGTGTAGAACAGCGTGACACCGCCGTGCCCTGCACATGTGGTATGCTGGAGGGGCACTGTGAATTGTCCCTGCAGTGGAGGCTGAGGACACGGTGGAGGATGAGGAGGCAGAAGTGAACATTGTTGCAGGACCAACGGGGTGACAACGTGGAGGCGGAAGTGCCATCACCTGGCCAAGTTGCTGGTGTGGCTGTGCAGGAACCACATTCACCCAGTGGGCCGCAAAGGACATGTATTGTCCCTGACCGTAGTTATAGCCCTACGCGCCGGCGCTGCCGTGCACTTTGGCAGACACCGACAGGCTCAAGGACTGGCCCACCTTCTGATCTACATGTGTGTGCAGGGCTGGTACTGCATTTTTGGCAAAGAAATGGCTTGGGACTCTCCACCTCGGCTCGGCACAAGCCATCAGTTCTCTGAAAGGCGCAGAGTCCACCACTTGGAAAGGGAGGGACTGCAGCACCAGCAACTTGGACAAGAGCACATTCAGATTCTGCTCCGTTGGATGAGTGCACGCATACTGTTGTCTCTTGGCAATCGCTTCAGTGATCTATTGCTGACGAAATTACTGATAAGAGGAGGAGGAGCAGGAGCATCAGGACCAGCAGATGATGGGAAGGACAGACAGCTTCCTTTCGGCTGAGGTGGTGGAGCCTTGACTGCCTGAAACCGGATGCGTGCCTTTGGATGATGCAGCGGTTGCTGCAGCAGGCTGGACCACCACATCAGTGCCACAGTTCTCCCAGGTCACTTTTTGGTGACTCTGCATATGTTGACGCAGGGCTGTGGTGCCATTGGCACCCTGACCACGCTTCACCTTCTGCCCACAGATTATACATATGTCCTTTTTCTCCTCCTCCGGCAGCTTAACAAAAAGCTGCCACACCGCCGAGTAGGTGATTTTACACCCAACACTATGCACTAACTGACTGCTACTGCCTTTGCTTTCGTCAACCCGTGCACCACTACTTTCCGGGCAGGTAGGCTCCTGCGAAGCGGGTGGTCTAAACCAGGCACGTTTGACTACCGACCTGCCACTGTTGCAACCCTGCTTTTTTTCAAAATCAAAAATATCTTATATAAAGCCTTTCCTAAATACGTAGTTAAATATTTCTACTTTTCCCCTCTGTAAATGGCACCTAAATAGTTGCCTGCACATTATTTCATAAGCGCTACTTCAGCAATTCAATCACAAAGAGTCGACTTGGCCTAGTTTTTTTTTTTTATTTAAAAATTTAATGCATTTTTTTTTTCCTTTTTTCTTTTTTATTAAAAGAAAGTCACAGAAGCATCGAACTGACAGGTTTAAATGAACAGGTTACCTACGACTCAGGTGCGAATGACAGTAACACAAGCTTTGAACCGACTTTTAAAATGCCACATGATGAGAAGTTAAATTATGTGTTGTATTTCTGACTGGGAGCATTTGATTTTAAAGTCTGCGCTGGTTCTGTCAAGGTAGAGATCCGCGTTTTGTGCACAGTGCCTCCAGCCCGCCATACAAGTGAGGCAACCTGACAGCTTGTAATAAGTAATTTTAATGCACTTACATTCATCACTCAGCCGGCCTGGCAGTATTTTACACACAGACCTTAAAATGCAGGGAGAGAGCTGGAGGCCCTTTTTTTTTATATAGAACTTTTTTTTTTTTTAAACTTCTTTTTATTCCAGGACCTATTTCCTGTTAATATGGCACTTTTTAAGATATGCGTCGCAATGCCTGCCCATTGTTAATACATCACTAAAGGTTACAAAGGACTCCATTTAGCCCACAGGATGTTGTTTTAGGAATTAATAAATCAAAATATTGCCCCTTTTTTTTTTGCAAAATTCAATTGTTTCAATTAAGAAATTTACAGCAATCCAAATATTTAAGAAGCCTTTAATACGGGGAAGGGGGGCTTCCTGTTCACTCATTAGTAAAGATATCAGGATGTGGAAAATGACCTACTTGCCTTTAGAAAGAGTGTGGAATTGGAGCTTGCAAGAAATTTACATATAAAAACATGATGGTGTGTGGAGGAAAGGTTGCACCTCTGCTTGTGGGGCTTGAAGAATGAGTTTCCTTTTTAAGGGTTTTCCAGGATTTTTAATTGAAGCACTGTGTGTAGGGATGGCCATCAAAATATGATCGTGATAGCCCGCCCATGAGGACCCTTGCATACAGCATAATGAAAGGGCTGAAAGTGTTCATAGGGACTCCTGACACAGCGACGTCCAATGGTGGCAACTGATGCTGCACTAATTGTGAACTTTCCCTTTAAAGGATTTTCTAGGGTTTTCAACTGAAGAAGACCCATGAGCATGACTGATCATGAAAGTATGAACAGGTAGAGTCCGCCCATGAGGACCCTTACAGACTGCAAATCAAAAGGGCTGTGGTGTTCACAGGGGCTCTTGCTACTGCAACATTAAAGTGTGGTTGTGATTGGGCCTGCACTAGTTGGGCATTTTCTTATTAAAGGGTTTTCTAGGCTGTTCAGTTGAAGGCCTATACGTAGAATTCAGCAATAAAGGGGTTGTGTGTGTCACTTCAGTAAATGGCATTTATCATGTAGAGAAAGTTAATACCAGGCCCCTACTAAAGCATTGTTATTATCCATATTGCCTCCTTTGCTGTCTGGATTCCTTTTTCCATCACATTATACATGGCTCGTTTCTATGGTTACAACCACCACTCAATCCATCAGCGGTGGTCGTGCTTGCACACTATAGAAAAAAGCGCCAGCCTATGTGAGCTCCCACGGTCCTGGCCGCCAGAGAGGCCGGCGCTTTTTCCTATAATGTGCAAGCACGACCATTGCTGATGGATTGTAGGGTGGTCATAACCATGGAAACGAGCAATGTATAATGTGATGAAAAAATGAATCCAGCCAGCAAAGGAAGCAATATGGACAATCACAATAGATTAGTAAGTGGCTTGTATCAACTTTGTCTACATTGTAATGCCACTTGCTGAAGTGATACAACCCCTTTAAGGTATGATCATGAGAGTCCACCCATGAGGACCTTTGGAAAGAGCAGAAAGAAAGGGCTGTGCCTCCTACTACACCCAAATAAGTGTGGTTTTGACTGGTACTTCACTGGTTGTACACTTAGCTTTTAAAGGGTTATTCGGGGTTTTAAAGGCCTATATGAAGGACTAGCCATCAATGTATAATTGTGAGAGTCCTCCTACGAGGACCTTTACAATGAAAGGTCTGTGGTATTCACAGGGGCTCCTGCTACAGCGCCGTCCAAACAAGTGTGGCTGCAACTGGTACTGCACTGGTTATACACTTTCCCTTTCATGATTTCAGTTGAGGGTGTATCTGTAGGACTGGCCATCAAGGTATGATGGGAGAGAGTCCGCCGATGAGGTTACAAACAGCCGACTGAAAGAGCTGTGGTGTTCACAGGGGCTCCTTCTACAGCGACAGACAAGTGTGGCTGCAAATGATACTGCACCCTGCATATTCAACAGAGCCTGAGTTGCCCATGCAAAAACACACTTGAACAGTATGACCAACAGAATGCTGAGCCCTGCGAGGAAGGTGCCCTTTTTTCTGCTAGTATGGTAAGGTGTCTAGAGGTCAGCCCCCTCCCCCTTGCCACCCCTGATCATACATTTATGGTCTATTGTAAGGATAGGCCATCAGTTCAGAATTGAAAATCCTGTAAAACCTCTATGGTCTCCAGTGCTGAAGGCAATTTAATGTCTCTATAAGACTACTCTTAAAAATGTGGTCACATGACAGAGGCCTTAATGACCATACATTGCTCACTTAAATGCAAGGTAAATACAGTAGCAATGTAACACCAAATACTATTTAGAAGCATGATCACTTCAAGAAATTAGTAGGTCCAGGGTAAAATTTTATGAATAATGTCCTCAACATTTTCAAACCCACCAACTATAGAGGACATGGTGGTTGCACTTACGATCAGGCTTCACACACTCAACCGGCAACTCGAAATCTTAAGGGCCCAGCATACAAGATCCCAATACTGGAATCAAGGACAGGTAAGTGTGGAACACGTATATTTTATTATTTTCATTTGAAACACAGAAACTTAGAAGAACGAAAAAGTTGTCTGGTCTGGGTACTGAGTCCATTTTACCGTATTTGCTCCGGGGTCTGAATTAACGTAGATGACTGAATTAATTTTTGGGTTATGATGTCTCGTATACCCGCATCCTGCCTTTCTTCTTATGTGGCTGGTAGTGGGTGGGACACCTTTGTCCCGGCACACTCACATAATTTTTTAGCTCTTGATCGAAGTTTTCGCAGGAGTTGTGTTTTCTCTTTACTGTGACTAGACCAGCACGTGGGTGACCTCGCACGGAGCAGGCTCACCAACTTATAAAAACTAAAATTTCAGACATTTAAGACCCTTACCTCAGACCGCCCAAGAATGCCCCCTTTGGAGTGGGGACAGGGGTGCACCACCAATGAGGCCAGGTGAGGCGATCGCCTCAGGCAGCCTTAGGAAGGGGCAAGAGTGGGGATGCAGAAGAGCCACGGGCAAAGAGCGCTTTCGTTGTGGCAAAGGGGTTAGGTCAAGAAATTGGCATGGGGGGGGCTGTTTCAGTTTTCGCCTCAGGCAACAGAAAAGGTAGGTGCACACCTGAGTGGGGATGCCCAGGTTTGTCCGATTCTCGTGGCAAAATCAATTATTCTGGTATATGCTTGGGTGAATGCATTTAAAATTTTGATATGGAGCCTAGCACTTTCTAGCAGACACCTCTATATAGTGCCCAGATGTTACCCAGATTCTATGCACCACTTACATGGATGCACCTGTACAAATACCACATCCTCCCACTACATACACGTGTAAGACATGCATATCTACAGAAAAAATATGGGTGGGACAGCAGAGATGACATTAGCAGGAGGCCCCATGAGAAACAGTTATCAATGTTCACACACAGCAAGAGTTGTCCAACACTACTTCTGTGCAAGGCAAAGGGCTCATTCAGTACATTGTGTAGGTCAATGTGAAGCCGGCCCAAGTGTTATACCAAGAGCAGAGCAGCCAACCAACAGGCAACCCCTTCCATGGTCCCTCAGAGTAGAGTACTGTACAGTATGGAACCCTGTACATAGACGTTGGTAAGCCTGGTCTCATAAAGTAGTAGTAGTGACCTCAAGTCCATAATATAACAGTCCATAAAAAGATAAAATGCATGAGGGCATGAATATACTACATTAAAGGTAGATTCTTCTCCACCTGGGCTATGGTTACCATGAGGTGTGATTCCTGCATCTTGAACCGCATTTTAAATCTTTGATCTTTAACAGAACTGGGTGGCAGTAAACCTTGACAATTTCCTGAAGGTTTCATGGTCCATGACTCAACATGTGAAACCACCAGCTTAGGAAATTGTAAGAGGCTGCTGATAATTACAGCATCCCATGAAGAGATGGATGACATGCAAATGTATGGGCCCAATGTAAATCACAAATATTCATTGTAGATCTATTAAAAAGGATACAGTTGTGGTGTTACTGATGTGCAATCTGACCATGGGCATGATCATCATAGGTCATAGTGTTCTCTTCTGAGAACCTGCAGAATAATATGAACACTTGGCTAAGTTTGCATTCACTGAGGAAAGTAGGGTGGACTAAGGATGAGTGTCACCAAGCTAAGCCAGCTCTCTCCGTTCTGCACTGATAAAGAGCAACCACCTTTAAACAGCTGGCTGAAGATGAGATGCTGGCTTAGTTATGATCAAAATGTATGCTTTAAGGCCTGTTTAAAGGGTCTAGCATTGACTTATAGGCTAGCTACTTTACATCTAGTGACATGGAGGGGCTTAGGGTTCTTTTACACGTGGCGGAAAATTCCACAACATAAAGACTTCGCCAATGTTATCCTATGGGGCTGAAAATTGTCCATCGCTGCTCTGTGTTTCATTGGGGTATGTAGTCAGCACAGAAATCAGCATCAAAATTCACCAAAAAATCTGCCTCCTAATCTGTCTGTAAAAATCTGTAACAAAATCTGCACTTTAGTAAAAAACTATATTTTCTGGAGGATTTTTCCATCATGTGTGAAGACGCCCTTAGCTATTAGACTCTTCATGCTTATTAGGCACTCTCAATAAGGAGAAGTATTGCCCCCTGGATCCTGACCAAGGCCTCTCACCCAACTTAGTCAGTTCTCGCTGCTCTGCACTGATGAGGAGCAATCACCCCAAAACAGCTGACTGCAGATGAGATCCAAGTTATGCTTCAAAGCCTGTTTAAAAGATTTAGCACTGATTTTTCCTTTTGGAAGGGAACCTAATTTGCAGATTCTTTTTCCCAGAAACCCAGAGGAGCATTGCCTGCCCTGTAAGACTCTTTATGCCTACTAGGCGCCCTCCACAAGGAGAAGTAGTGCCCCCTTGATCCTGGTTAAGGCCTCTCACCTAACTAAGCCAGTTCTCACTGCTCTGCACTGATGAGGAGTGATCCCCCCAAAACAGCTGACTGCGGATGAGATCCAAGTTATGCTTCAAAGCTTGTTTAAAAGGTTTAGCACTGACTATATCTTTTGGAAGGAAGCTAGTTTTCAGATCTTTTTCCCAGAAACCCAGAGGAGGGTGGCCTGCCCTGTAAAACTCTTCAGCCTACTAGGCACTCTCCATAAGGAGAAAGTTTCCTCTCTTTCTTGAAAAGTTCTACCCAAATGAATCTGAAGAAATTTGGATGGAAATTTGATTCTAAGAAATCGATTCTTTTATCTCTAGTGTGGGCACTTTGTTGGATTCTCTCCATTGTGTGAAATTTCATCAGGTTGTCATCAAAGACTGAATGTGATGTGCCATGACAACTGTTGACCCTCAAACCTGTTCCCATTTAGCCGGCATCTGTCCGCTTTCTTGTAAGTCATGGCGCTACATTGTTTTTGTGCACAGGTTCAGAATGTAACAAGTCTAATATAAATTCCATAGTAAGGTCTAGATATCAAAACTGGCCCTAGGGCTGGGCAACCTGGGCAGTTGTACAGGATGCATCAACTGTAGGGGGCACCACAGATGTCTGCCACTTCTGTATGGAAAGTATTACTTATTTCTGTCACTTATATAGCAATGAAGTATTCCACAGCGCTATACAAATTGTCACCCATCACACATCCAGTTTCCCGCAGACGCTCACAATTGGGTAACTTTCATAAAAAGCCAATTACATTACTATGGAGGAATCCACACAAAACACATATAGATGGTGGCCTTGGTCAGATTTGAACCTAGGAACCCAGCTCCGCCAGCGAACCAGTGACCTATCATGCAGACCCCAAAGGCAAATTGGCCAATGAACAAAACTGTTGTTTGGGTGGCAACCAATGTATGGCCGGCCCAGTTCCTACCTCCTATATTTCATTAATAATAATAATTTCTCCCAGGAGGAGTCTTCGAAAAAAAACTAAACCAAATTATCAAATGATCCTACATAGTTAAAACTGTATTCTGGAGATCCTCTTATGCTGTTCTTAAAAAGTGAGAGGCCCCATAACAAAGACTAACCCTCTTCTAGAGCTGCATAACACTGCCAGATCCCTCAACATTTAAGACAAATGTACTTTGCCCCTGGCTGTAGATAGATAGATAGATAGATAGATAGATAGATAGATAGATAGATAGATATTGGATGGATAGATAGCTGATAGATAGATAGATAGATAGATAGATAGATAGATAGATAGATAGATAGATAGATATTGGATGGATAGATAGCTAACAGATATTGGATAGATAGATAGATAGATAGATAGATAGATAGATAGATAGTTGGATAGATAGATATGAGATAGGTAGATGATAGATAGATAGATAGATAGATAGATAAAAAGATTGATAGATAGATAGATAGATATGAGATAGATAGATAATTGATAGATATATAGATAGATAATAGATAGATAGATAGATAGATAGATAGATAGATAGTTGGATAGATAGATATGAGATAGGTAGATGATAGATAGATAGATAGATAGATAGATAGATAGATAGATAATAGATAGATATGAGATATTGGATAGATAGATAGATAGATAGATAGATAGATAGATAGATAGATAGATAGTTGGATAGATAGATATGAGATAGGTAGATGATAGATAGATAGATAGATAGATAGATAGATAGATAGATAAATAGATAGATATCAGATAATGGATAGATAGATAGATAGATAGATAGATAGATAGATAGATAGATAATATATTGATACAGATAATAGAAAATAGATAAATATATTTCTCATTGAGCATTGTCGTATCTATCATAATTCCGTATGCAATTGTGTACAAATTTCTTTCTATGTACAAATTTTTTAAAATTAAATAAAAATCAATTGAAAAGAAAAAGAAGATTGTCGTAAAAAAATAAACAACATATAAACTCTTCACTCTGGACACGTTCTTAATTTTTCTGCATCAGAAGTCTCGTTTATTGGTCAGCTGGATTCAGATTAGGACCTTTGAAGACGGTGAGACCAGGAAATTGGCCATAAATAAGCAGTAGTGCAGCACTATATCCTGTGGCCTGCTCAATGAGCAATGCAATCTATGGTCACCATCTTTGAGAATTTCCTCTTTCTTCACTGAAAAATTTGTAACAAAACAAATGATTTTTCTTCTATTTTATCTTATTATGCAGCATTTCAGGTAAAGTGTATTCCATAATGTTAAATTTAATTGCCTTAAAAGGAAACTTTCAAGAGAGAATCCAAGAAAAGATCTAACTTATACCAGCTATTCATATATAATTATATACAGGAGATGCCCAGGTTATACCAGCATGCTCCATATCACTATATACAAGTAGATGTATAACTTATACCAGCTGTACATATATAATTATATACAGGAGATACCCAGGTTATACCAGCATGCTCCATATCACTATATACAAGAAGATGTATAACTTATACCAGCAGTACATATATAATTATATACAGGAGATACCCAGGTTATACCAGCATGCTCCATATCACTATATACAGGAAGATGTATAACTTATACCAGCTGTACATATATAATTATATACAGGAGATACCCAGGTTATACCAGCATGGTCCATATCACTATATACAAGAAGAAGTATAACTTATACCGGCTGTACATAAATAATTATATACAGGAGATACCCAGGTTATACCAGCATGCTCCATATCACTATATACAAGAAGATGTATAACTTATACCAGCTGTACATATATACCGTATTTTTCGCCCTATAAGACGCACCGGCCTATAAGACGCACCTGGGTTTTTGAGGAGAAAAATAAGAAAAAAATATTTTTAACCAAAGGTGTGCTTTTGAAGTAATGGTGGTCTGTGCATGACAGTATTATGGGGGGATCTGTGGATGGCACTGTTATGTGGGGAGATGTGGATGGCACTGTGATGGGGGATCTGTGGATAGCACTGTGATGGGGGATCTGTGGATAGCACTGTGATGGGGGATCTGTGGATAGCACTGTGATGGGGGGATCTGTGGATAGCACTGTGATGGGGGATCTGTGGATAGCACTGTGATGGGGGATCTGTGGATAGCACTGTGATGGGGGCATTTATGAATGACACTGTAATGGATTGGATCTGTGGATGACACATATATAGCATCTTATGCTATATGTGTCATCCACAGATCACTAATACAGTGTCATCCACAGATGCCCCTTTTCTAAACTATCTGGCCCATGGCTGCTTAGGGGCGGAGCCTGGCAACACATGGCGGGCGGCCCGCCGCTAACAGCGTGACTGCTTGTATAACATTTAAAATCTTTAATTATGTCCCTTATTTCCTAAAGCCTAGGACAGTAGCGCTCTGCTAACCTGCTATACCGATCCTCTAGCAGGCAGAGCGGTGCGGCGGCAGAGCTGGTGTGTAACGTCCTCACTGGCGTCATCTGCCTGCTCCTTTCACTTTATGAATGAAGCAGGAGGAGCAGGCAGATGGCGTCAGTGAGGGCGTTACACACCAGCCTGCGCCACACCACTGCCTGCTAGAAGATCGTTATAGCTGGTAGCAAGCGCTACTATCTAGCTTTGGAAATAAGGACATATAAGATTTTAAATGTTACTGCTGATCACGCTAGCGGCAGCGACCGCCCGCATGTCGCAGACTCCGCCTCTCCTTCCATGCTGATACATCGCGGGCTGTGCGATGTATCGAGCTTCAGCTATAGGAAAATGGTAGTATTACGCCATATAAGGCGCACTGCCATTTTCCCCCACTTTGGGGGAAAAAGTGCGTCTTATATGGCGAAAAATACGGTAATTATATACAGGAGATACCCAGGTTATACCAGCATGCTCCATATCACTATATACAAGAAGATGTATAACTTATACCAGCTGTACATATATAATTATATACAGGAGATACCCAGGTTATACCAGCATGGTCCATATCACTATATACAAGAAAATGTATAACTTATACCAGCTGTACATATATAATTATATAAAGGAGATGCCCAGGTTATACCAGCATGCTCGACATCACTATATACAAGAAGATGTATAACTTATACCAGCTGTACATATATAATTATATACAGGAGATACCCAGGTTATACCAGCATGCTCCATATCACTATATACAAGAAGATGTATAACTTATACCAGCTGTACATATATAAATATATACAGGAGATGCCCAGGTTATACCAGCATGGTCCATATCACTATATACAAGAAGATGTATAACTTATACCAGCTGTACATATATAATTATATACAGGAGATGCCCAGGTTATACCAGCATGCTCCATATCACTATATACAAGAAGATGTATAACTTATACCAGCTGTACATATATAATTATATACAGGAGATACCCAGGTTATACCAGCATGCTCCATATCACTGTATACAGAAGATGTATAACTTATACCAGCTGTACATATATAATTATATACAGGAGATACCCAGGTTATACCAGCATGGTCCATATCACTATATACAAGAAGATGTATAACTTATACCAGCTGTACATATATAATTATATACAGGAGATGCCCAGGTTATACCAGCATGGTCCATATCACTATATACAAGAAGATGTATAACTTATACCAGCTGTACATATATAATTATATACAGGAGATACCCAGGTTATACCAGCATGCTCCATATCACTATATACAAGAAGATGTATAACTTATACCAGCTGTACATATATAATTATATACAGGAGATACCCAGGTTATACCAGCATGGTCCATATCACTATATACAAGAAGATGTATAACTTATACCAGCTGTACATATATAATTATATACAGGAGATGCCCAGGTTATACCAGCATGCTCGATATCACTATATACAAGAAGATGTATAACTTATACCAGCTGTACATATATAATTATATACAGGAGATACCCAGGTTATACCAGCATGCTCCATATCACTATATACAAGAAGATGTATAACGTATACCAGCTGTACATATATAATTATATACAGGAGATACCCAGGTTATACCAGCATGCTCCATATCACTATATACAAGAAGATGTATAACTTATACCAGCTGTACATATATAATT